>JARHVA010006377.1:105000-705000 GCA_037957365.1 Torreya grandis | reverse complement strand
ATCAGGTTAGTGTTGATCAATGAAACTGAATTGATCTTACATAACTAACCTAGTACAAATAACAAATCAGTACTAAAAACAAAAAATCAAATTCTTGATTATCCCTAATTTTCACTTCTAAAATATATTCAAGTTAGAAAATAAACCAAAATATACAAGTATCTTAATCTCCTTAGTACTTTCTATATTTATCAAATTCTACTTGTCAAATCAGAATAATCAATCTTTATCTATTATATTTAAATGTATACTTAAATTCCATATCTATTCATTTGAATCACATTCAAAATTTCATCTTAATTCTATTAATATTTCACATTAATCCAAATTATGGTAAAACATATTGGTGAGCCCATACAATTTGAATGAACCATCTTTACAAGGTTTCAAACTTTTTTCCTAGGGTCTAAAATTTTATCTCTAATTTCTTTACACAAAAAAAATATATATATAGATTTATTGTTTCAAGGTTTCATGATCTTATTTCTTATTTTCACATAAAAAAATTCACCTTCAACCTTAGCCTTCTATTAGGGTTTCCTCTTTTATATTTATTCCTTGATTGATTGATATTGGATCAAAATGGATCTATTTTTCAAAAGCTCTGATGTTTTTCCTAGGGTATCAAATTTTATTTCTAATTTATTTACATAAAAATATTTTTTTTAGATTTTTTGTTTCAGGGTTTAATGATCTTTTTTCTTATTTTCACATGAAAAAAAATCACCTTTAACCTTAGCCTTCTATTAGGGTTTCCTCTTTTAGAGTTATTCCTTGATTTTTTGATATTTGGATCAAAATGGATCTATTTTTCAAAAGCTCTAATGTTTTTTATATTCGTATTGATTTGATGAAAAACCTATTTTTGTTTGCCAAAATATTTTTTGTGTTTTATAAAATTTAAAATTTACTATATTTAGTAAATTTGGCCTAAAATCAAAAAAATGGTTTACTTATATTCAAGATTAGTTTTAGGCTTCATCTATCTCATTATTTCTATCAAAACCCTCTTTTGGATTCCAAAAATTTATCACAGTTGTATATAAATAGTTGGTTATTTATTGACTCATTATTTCTTTCTATGGAATATTTTTATCATCTTTTCACATTTCCTCAAGGTGTTGATACCTTTTTTTCCCTTAAGAAGGTCCATCCAAGAGTTAAGTTGGCCCATCTTGTGGTATAAAATAAAAGTCATATGAAATTTCCTCTTCATCCCCATCCATAACCCACAACCCCTATCGATGGTCTTTGTATGGATATTTAATAAAATATACCACAGGTTTGTTCTTATGAAGTCCTTCAAGACCAAATAGTCGATATCCTACTAAAATGTAGTGGACAAAAATTTAGCAACTAAAAATATAATGTGAAAAATGTAGCAAGGATAGAACATCATAAGAACAAAACATAGTAAAGGATGCCCTTACACAAAAGATGACACAACTTTCAACTAAAGTTCCAAACTCATGAAATCATATGTTCCTCTATTATTTTACTTGTAAATTTGGTACATTAATTTTCCACCATGAAATGTTAACTACTATCACCAAAATGAACTAAACAACAAATAATCAATGTGATACTCACTAAAATACCCCAATTATGCTCTTCGTGACATTTTTACGACATTACCAATACCACTACATTTTTCCTTGCTATATTTTATCCCCGCAACATTTTTGTCATACTACATTATTTTCATACTACATTTTTATTTCTATGTTTTTTACCGCTATGTTTTTATCCACTACATTATCACATAGAGCCAAATAGTCACTATGAGAATGTCCATATAGGATTTGCTAAATTAGAATCAATATTTCATTTTAAGGGTCATATCAATTGAAAATAAGATCACTTATACAAATAATCTAAAGCATGCCAATATCAATCATATATCTACATTTATTTCTTTAAAAAAATCTCAAAAGACTTAATCTTAAGATCAGAGGCCAAAACATGATATATCTACAACTAATGATTTCAAAAGTGTACATAAGCGTAATAGGAATTCAACTAAGATTCTAAGGAAAATGTTTTGAAATAAATGAAATATTAAGAAAATAAAAACACTATTTTCCATATGACATAATGCATGGACATTATATGGACAATTATTGGGCTTTAAATAACAAAATACAAAGTATCACTAATAATGGTGATCATATAATAGATATATCAATAAAACCACCCACTTTATTCAAAATAGAATTCTACAATCAAGAAACTTACTCACACTGTGATTGTAGCTCTATTAATGGTAAATAAATAAGAATAAAACTTGTAATAATGCCATTGAAAGTAGTTATTTTTAATATTTAAAAATTTAAAACTTAAAACTTAAAATTTTAAAACTTGAAAGAGAGCAAGAAAATTATACACCTAAAATAGTATGCAATCTAGTTACCATATAACTTAGAAATAGATAAGTGTTGGGCCCTTTATTGAGGCATTTAGAGAAATATTCAACCTATGATAAATTGAGAGTGATCAATCCTCAATTTGGAAACCATTGGATGCTCTTGAGTTGGAAATATTATAATCTCCAACTTTCATTTGATTGTGTAGAGTAGTCTATAAAATATTTAAAGGAATGGAACCACCAAATGTGGTTCACTACATAGAAAAGTGTAACTATAGATGTTGAGTGTCACTAGAATTGGTATGTCCCACTTACAACATGAAGATGAATCACACTAATGCAGATGGATCTATATTTAATTTAAAACATTAAAACTTTTAAAATTTAAAATTTTGAAACTACCATGTAGTAACTTGAACATGAATGAATATAATGTCCCCTATACTAAATTGTATTGATATTGAATGTTATTTGAACTTTTCAACTATTAAAACCTATATTTTTTTAAAAACATGTAACTATAGGAATGAGATCACATGCATGCCACATGTCCCCATAATTTAATTCAATTTTTTGAATAATGTTGTAAATTTTGAAATTATATAATGCCATAAATCTAAAATTTAATCATGAAGAATTGACTTCACAATACAAGCCCATTGTGATGCCCCACGTTTGAGATGAGAGATATAGCCTGAAAGTCACTTATGTAAAAATAAAGCATATATGAACTATAGAATCATGAAGTAGCATTTGAACCTTTTGAATGTATTGCATCATAGTATTTGAATATATCATTGAATTATATATGAAACATTTGTTATACACACACACACACACACACACACACACACACACACACACACACACACACACACACACACACACACACACACACACACACACACACACACACACACACACACATATATATAAAATTGAAGCATGAGCATGATGTGCATGATATTTATCATGAAACTAAATTAAAAATAAAATACATGTAAATAATGGATGATATGAATCGTGAAATCAAAGTTACAAGTAATGAATAAGTAATAAAGTAGTGTCACATAATGTCATATAAATTTCATACCATTTCACACATAAGTCATAAAGGCCACATACAAGGGACATGTGAATGTCGCATAATAAACAAGGTCAAGGGCCACATGCAAATAGCATGACGGTGTCATAAAATCAATAATTTTTCACATAAAATGCCAATGACCACACATAATGAGAAAGTAAGATGTAGCCTATTAGCATCAAAATAAGAGAAAGGAAGCATAAATCAAATGAGATGAATCTACATATACCATATTTAATGTCATTGTTGAAAAATAGCATTTTCATGTAACACGTGTATAGTCTAAGTGAGTAGTAAAAAAAATGTATGATATATAGATCAGCATGGTAGAAAGGTTTTAGATAGATATAATCTATCTAATTATTCATATAGAATGAAGATATGCCCCCAATGTAGCAAGGGTTTTGGATAATGAGGGAATGTAGACATAAAAGCCAAGTAAAATTATGTCATGTGGCACACTTAATTACCTCGTGAAATGTAGTCTATATTGAAAACTAAAATATGTTATTGTATCTAACATAGAATAAATGACATATGGAAATAAGTAAGCTAAAAAAAATTGAAAATGCTTGTATATAATGTTTTTATAATTTTTGAATAATATTTTTATTGTTTTGGAACTTTTTAAAATATATGAATTTTTTTTTAAATTTTAAATATTTACAATTTTTCAAAAAAATTAAATATTGGAAGATAAAAAATTTAAAAAATATGATAATAAAAAAATATTTGAAAATAGAGGAAGTGGGAAAGATTTGAAAAATCCTTAACAAGGTGTATAAAGTTGATTTAACATTTTTGGAAATATTGAAGTCTTATTCTTAATTTAGTTAAAGGTCTGAGTTGACTAAATCAGTAAATAATATTACAATAATTTAACTAATAATTTTTATAATTTATTTAACTTTCATAATTTTCTAAAAATAGTAATGAAAGAGGAGAAGTGTAACGTATCTTAGAAATATGTTGATATGGATGAGACAAAGATTGATACCAGCTATGCAGGAGTGGGATAATGTTGTGAACTAGGATATAGCTTTCATTTGGTGAAAGGACAAGAGTAACAAAAATAAGACACTTTAGGGTTTGGTGTTATAGTTCAGGTCTTGCTGCTATTGTCCAAACTAGTCATAAAGATTTGATTTGTATAGGTTTTGTTGATTATCTCTATGTGAGCTTGCCTATGAAATTTTGGATCTTGAATATCTATTGATCACCTTATAGATAATATTTAATTTTCAAACCCTAGACCTTTATTGTGCTTGAATGAAAATTGACAAAGAGGGGGGAGTTAGTATGTGTAAGATGCACTAAATGTATATCCACACTCTTTGTGTGGGTGTGCTTCCTACATACTAATACTTTGAAGAGTGATAAAGCCATATATAGTTCTCCCACTTGATGTGCTTTGTGTAATAATGTTATACCAATGTAAAAATACTAAACTGAGAGTGTTTGAGGTGGCTAGGGATTGGTGTGAGGGTTTGAATATGCTAGCATCTATATTGGATGGTTATATACATAGAATAGATAAATTTTCCTTAGTGGTTTTGCTTGTATTCTTACTTGCTTTTGTAATATTTTCCAACCCCTTCTAAATGAACTTTGAATGAGATTTTATAGAGATTTATTGGTCATGGGTTAAATGTATTTGCACTAAGCCAACACAATGAGGAAGAGAAATTAGAAGGAAATGGTCATCTAGGATCAAAATGTGATTGGATAAGAGCACTAGAAATGGGTAACCTTAGGGTCCATTGCTATAGTCTACCCCTAGCACTCATATCCTACAGACTTGGGACCTAGGGGATGAAACTAGCATAAGAAATATAGCTTGGCTGAGCTAGAATCAGGTCTTGAAATTTTATGGATGATTGGGAATAATAAAAAAGGTGTCAATAAGTTTCATGAGACATTACAAGAGGTACCTATGGGTTGGGTGTCACAAGACACACTCAAGCTACCAATTTTGATGTTTTATATAACTACATTTGCCCCCCTTTATTCTCACAATGTAGTAAAGAGAAATACTAGGATAAAGAAAAAATAGAAAGCATATCTGAACTTACCTATAAGGATGAATTTCATGAAGCAATGTGATGTTGGGTGTGTATAGAGAGAGCACATTATAAAGTGTAAATCTGCAAAATAAAATAAAGAGTATATCAGTTCTTACTAGATACGCTATATATAAAATAAAAACATATAAAATCTAGGTAAGAGAGAGAGGAAGAGAAAGAAATGAATACATCTTACTAGGTATGCAGACCAATACAAAACCAATTTTAATGTTGAGTAATGTTGGATGATACTGGATATGTGTTCTACTAAGAGTAATATCATGAATGGAGTTGAGTGCTCAATTCCTTGAGAGTGGCTCAAAAATGGAAAGGCTATCCCTTTGGCTCCATAATCACTTATTAAATGAAGATATGTGATCATGCATGTGTTAATCAATGTTTATACTATATGTCTAATCCCTCTTAGTAGGTGGATCAAGAATACAAAGGCTGGCTAGTCTTTTGGCTCCATCATTTCCCTATGAAGTGAAGCTATAAAATGATACTAGTATGAATGTGTGTCATATGTGATAGCTCATGAAACCCATGAATGCTTTGTAATGTAATAATATGGCATGTATAGTCAAATGTGTACTATAAACTAGGCCAATCTTAACCAAATCTAGAAAGAGGATATTAGGCTTATATGAAATCCACTCCAAAACTAGAAACTAGGGTTATGTGGAAGCCACTTGGGAATGTGGAGGTTAGGCTTGTATGAAACCCACTTTAAAATGATGTCAACCAATTAAAGATGGAGTAAGGCATGCAACTTCTTAGAATGCCTAGGTAATATACTTAACTCAAAAAGAAAAAAAGTCAAATGTGTTACTCACATTGCCCCCAATCACTAGTGTCTGTAACACAAATAATGATCTCGAAGTTATACCAACTACCTAATCTAAAATTAGAAGTGAGAGCCATAATTTTGTGCATGATGCCTCCTACATCTTGATTCTTTGAGAAAAATTGTATTAAACCTATTGAATCTAAACTGATCTATATCTAAAAAAATTATAGCTAAGCTGACCTTTCTACCTATTTCTATAAATTTAGATTTTTATATGTTCGAATAGGAGCATCAAAAATAGGACACCCTATTATTCAATCTTGTTTTCCATGTTTGGCACTATATTCCTTTGTATAAATTGATGACTATTATGTAATCATCAATATTCTTTTGGTCTATTCTACCTAGTTTGACCTCTAATTGTTGTTCTGAGTATTCTAAAAATAGTTTTTGACCAGTAGGAGCTCTGATCTCTATGACAAACCCCCTATTTATTTCTCCCTCTTATAAAGGCATAAATTAAGACCCTATAATGACTTCTCTTAAAATAAAGAGACCTAGAAGTGTGTTATGTTATGAAATACATGATATAGTAATGATAATCAAAAATATGTCTCAAGATATAGCATGGTTTGTATGAGAGATTTATAGATCAACAGGGGTATGCCTAGATAGATATAAAAATATAATATCATGTACAATGTATTAAATTAAAACTATAAATGTTAGTTTTTAGTTGTTATTTGTCAAGGAGGGATGGAGCATGATGTCCATTATGGCATACAAAAAAGCAAGATAATACATGATGTAGATCATGGCATTGTAAACAATGAGAAGCAAATAATCAAACAAGAATACAAAGCAAGAATAAAGAAGCATATAAGATTGGCAAAGGGGCCAAGCAAATAAGGGACATGGGAACTTGTCACTCAGACTAGAAAATAAGCATATAAGGTATGTTCAAATTCCACATACACATACAACTAAAATAGTCAAGGTTGGGACAAGGGTCATAGGAACAAATAAGAATACAAGTAAATGATAATGGAAAATTTCCTAAGGCACACACAAGAATAGAATAAAAGGACATTGGTAAATGTATTAAGGCACAGACATGAGACAAAATAATAACTAAAAAATGTAATCAGATCTAGCTATGCAAAACAAAAAAGGAAAGCATGTAATATGCTAGAAATACAATTGCATCTAACTAATCAAAGTAAAAAGTGAAAGTATGCAAGACATGTAGTACAAGACTAGGTGTATTCTAAGAAATACACAAGTGATATAGACTATTGAGTTTTGATAGATTAATCTATGTAAGTTAGTAAATAATGTACATCAACATAATAACTAGAGTGTGTAGTGTAGTAATGACATAACTTAGATGTTGTAGTCATGTAGTAGATGCCCCTAGTGAGTAGATATATCGATATATGTCTCATATGTAGAAGTATGATGCCCCCTAAATGGGTAGAGTGAAGCAATCATAGATTTGGATGTCACTACACACTAAAATATGATCAAGTGAAGCATGGTAATGTAGACAAATTGACAAATAATAGCATAGAACATCAAAATGTCAGTCTAGCATGGAAATAGAAATGTAAAGCATGGAAAATGAATATAATTGAAATGTTTTTGGATTTTGAAATTTTGTATTATTTTTGGTGTTTTTGACATATAAGCTATGTACAATCAATCATAAGAAGACTATGTACAAGAAATACTAAGAAACTATGTACAAGTAATAAAAAAATGTGTATAAGTAATTTAAAGGAAGCTATATACAAGTAATTTAAAATAAGTAAGATGTACACAATGATGTAAAAGACTAGGTTGGACGAGGATAAAGGTTTCAAGGATGGAGCTCACTAGGGATGAAGATGGAGGAAGAGATCATGGCCATCATAAAATGCCTCAAGATCATCATCATAAGTCTCATCATATGCTACAATTTTTTTATGTATGGTGGCTATCTCCTCAAGTGTTAGTATGATCTATGATTTTTGTGTAGTCAAAAATATATCACTTATGATGGTGTCATCTTGGAAAACTAAATTTTTCTATGGTGGTAAAGATGTTGAGTCTCATTTATGACATTTAGATCTAGTAGTAGATGGCTTTAGTGGAAGTGGTGAATCTAGTACTGGTGGTGATGTAATCTAATTAATACCCTAAACATATAGTTTATCCAATATCTATTGTCAAGCTATACATGAGTTTGTATCATGGCTTGTGATCCTATGAAAAAGACAAAATAGGTGACCATCTTGCCATGATAACCTAATAAAAAAATCTGTCATACTATAGGTATTGTGATTAATCCATGATCATGTAACATTTAATGTCAACCTATACATGAGTTTGTATCATTGCCTACGATCCTATGAAAAAGACAAAATAGGTGACAATCTTGCCATGATAACCTAATAATAAATCTATGGCATACTATAGGTAGTGTGATTAATCCACGATCATGTAACATTTATAGTATAATTTGTGGTTGATGTTGTATGTTACCTACCTGAATCTGAATGATTGACTCTGTATCCATAAAGTTGACCATATGAATTGTATGTGCCAAATGATCTTTCTATGGACATAAATGTGGAGTGTGTCTTGAGAGTGTAGTATGAGATGCTAAGAGTGATGTAAGATGTGTAATGAGAGCTCTAGAGTTATCTTGGTACTCTCTTAGGCTAACTAGTGTAAAGTTCAATCCACACAAATAGTCATCTATGAGTGTGGGTGTCATATTATCATCTGAAGTAGCTTAGGAATCTATATCAACATCATGTACATATGGTAACTTAGAATTTACAATAAGGGGTAACTATGATATAAGAGTCTCATCAACTATAGTAGTAGAATATGGTGGTGTTGTGAGAGTATCTCTAACTATCAGAGTAATCATAACTATTAGAATGGTTGTATCTATAGAATCAACTGGTACAATTAGAACTATTGTTAGTGATTAAGTAATTATAATAGGTGTAGGAACTATTATTAATGTAGTAGCTATACTAGTTGAAGTTGTTAAGATTGGCTAAGTATCTAGGGCTGAGGACATAACTGTAAGTGGAGGAGTGTGAGATGTGCTAGTCTCTCCAACCTTATATGTATGTATCTAATCAAGAGAAATGTGATGAAGTTGTGACTGAACTATGATATGAGATGTCCCATTTGGGAAAATAGTGAAATATGACTCTATAATTTTATAATATTTGAATGGTTGGTTATTTGTTGGGTGTGTGTATAGATATCCTTCATGAAGAAACTTATCACATTAATTAAGAGTAGAGGGAACTACCCCCATAGCATGTATCCAAGGTCATCCAAGTAAAATATTATAATGAAGAGGACTTGGCATGACCTAGAACTGTGTAGAGATGGTTTTGGCCCCTATAATGATATCCAAAGCAATGGTGCCCAATGTCTATCATGGTATATCATCAAACCCTCTAATATTATTATATGATTTATGCATGGATTCCATATCTATGCCCATGGTTTGTAAGAATGTAATATTACATATATTATGTTTGGAACCACTATTAACTAGAACTCTCTTAATTCTATTAGTTTTGACTTAAGCTTGTATGAACAATGGTAAATTTTGATCAATAACTATCTAAGATGGCATGTCCTCATGATAAAAATAAATATCATATTTTATATTTTTTAACATGTTGACCACTAATGAAAAATAATAAGGCTATGAATCAATAAGCATAAAAGTATAAGTGAGTGCCTGATAAATAGTGTCCTTGAACACATTAGATTTTTGAAGTGGTTCTAACATGGAAATCTTAGCTGGTGTGTTTCTCAACTAATCAATAATATCATGTGCCTTATACAAATTTACCTATGTGGGTGGGTTGGGCCTAGGATTGGAAGGAATAGGAGGATGACGGGTCTCCTAACTAGGTAGGGGAGGCATGTTAACACATCAAGTAATAGTTCTAACCACATTATCTACTATCTGTATAGGACTAGTAGTAGATATGGGAGAAGAGCAAACATAATTGATAGGTCAAGGTGGTGGAGGGACAAAGGGTGTCAAATAGGCTCTTTAGTGATGGGTAGTGACCTAGGGAAGAGTAAAATGGACCATACAACATAACTCAACATGGGATAGAGGCTCTAAAGGAGGTGAGGCAAGAGGTATTTTAACATGTTTAGCACCGAATTTCTTAATATCATCCCATATTATAAAAACTAAGCAAGAAATTAAAATAATGAAGCTTTGTATTAACATATGGTAAAATTAATTATTCATTATTCAGCTTTCATTTAGTGAAAGGATAGGAGTACCAAAAATAGGATACTTTGGGGTTCGGTATTATAGTCCAAGTCCTGCCACTATTGTCAAAACTAGTCATAAGAATCTATGTTTTTTGGGTTTTGTCCATTCTCCCTATGTGAGCTTGCCTATGAAATTTTGGATTTTGAATTTTGATAGAGAACCTTGTATATCATATTTCATATTCAAACCCTAGACCTTCATTGTGCTTAAATGAAACTTGAGAAAGAGGGGGGGATTTATTATGTATAATATGTACTAAACATGTGTCCACACCCTTTATGTGGGAACACTACCTACAAACCAATACTCTAAAGAGGGATCAAGCCATATTTAGTTCTCCCACTTTGTTTTTTTCTTTAATAGAGTTATCTTGATGTAAAAATTCCAAATTGAGAGTGTTTGAGGTGGTTAGGGACTGGTGTGAGGCTTTGAATATGTTGGTAGCTATATTGGATGGTTGTATTCAGAGAATAGGGAAATTTGCCTTAGTGGTCTTTCTTGTATTATTTCTTGATTTTATAATATTTTAAAACTCCTTATAAATTAAATTTTAATGGGTTTTTCTAGATATATATTGGTCATGGGTTAAATGTATTCACACTATGCTGACATAATGAGGAAGAGGAATCGAAAGGAAATGGTCATTTGGGATCAAAATGTGATTGGATAGGAGCACTGAAAATGGGATACCCTAGGGTATATCACTATATTCCAACCCCATCACTCATGTCTTATAGGCTTGAGACTTGAAGGATGGAATTAGCATGACAAATGCAGTTTGGCTAAGTTAGAATCAGGTCTCGAAAGTCTACAGATGATTGAGAATAAGCAAAAAGGTGTCTAGAAGGGTCATGAGAGCATGAAAGAGGGACATATGGGTTTGGTGTCACAATCCACACTCAAGATACCAATTTTTACATTTTATATGACTATAAAATCATAATATAATATGAAGGAAGGTAAGCTATGTACCCCCAAGATATGTGTAAATGAATCATATCGATGTAGCTCAAATTATTAAGATAGATAAGAATGTACATGTTTCTCAAATGGGGAATATTTTATATTTTTATATTTTTAAATTAAATGGTGTGATATGTATTCCATAAATATAAGTTTTTTATATTGTTTGAATCAATTTTAGAAAAGCAAGAGGGCAAATTTCTAAAGTGAAACATAAAGTCAATGTCTAAAATTATTTTTGGGTAAGGGATAACATAATTAGAAAATAAGTAAAAATAAAGAATTTATATAAAAATTTAAAATTAAATTAGATAACCAATTATATTAGTGATGTAAATCTATGCATAACCCATGTCATTTTATGAAGGAATGACTTATAGTGAAGAAAAAGTGCCAATTGTAGATGTCTTTGAATCTAAATTATCATCATATGCTCTAATGTAACCCTCTAAACCAATTATCATGTGACCATGAAAACATGTATCCTCATGTTCCATAGGCTAAAATGTTACAAATTGTACCTATGATGAAGTTTCTAAATAATATGTTGTGCCTTAGAAGGTGAAGGTCTCTCTTTATGTGACACTTTATGCTTAGGAGCATGTACCATGCTCTTTGAAATTAACTGAATATGATCTTGTGAAACCATATCATTCTAATAAGGAGATGGATAAAATTATTCTATAATATGTTAATTCTCATGAATAGATGGAGAAACTAATTCTATAATATGCTCATGCCCACTAATAGATGAAGAAATTGTAATCTAATTTGGGATATGTAAATCACGCTCTTGAATAGTTTTTTAGACTATTTCATTACCATGTTTCTCAATCATTATGATAAGGTGATATTATATAGGATAAATAAACATGATTTGTGCCAAAATATATTCATATTAAATTTCTATAATTTTGATCACTCAATTATCATGAATATATTTGAGACATCTAGTCACTAGAGAAACTAGTAATCTAATATTATGTATCCAAGGGCATATTATTAGCATATCAAATACTTATGTTATTTTTAGGAATAAGAATGAATATTGAATTTTTAAAGACCCAACTTATAAAGGTAACACTATATGCCCAATATTATATTATGTGTGTCCATTAAATGCTTTGACAACTCTAGAAGTATCTTCTAAATCTTGATCTATATAACCAAGAGAGTAGACAAGTGTTATGGTGAATATATTTTCACTTGATACATTATCTATCACAACAATATGTATGAATTTGTTGTCAACATATTATTGAATGAAGAGTGCATGTCTACTCGAATCATCCTCAACAATTTTACTATCATCAAATGAAATCATAGGATGTGATGTTTGTTTGCTTTTAACTACACCAATGATGTTATCAAGTGTATGTCAATATGTATAAGGATGAGGATGATAATTATATGCATAATGTACTCTAGAATTTTCCTTGTTATTTTCTCAATGTTTTGGAAAATGATCTTTGTACATTTTAAGCTTTGCATTATCATTGATCTATGTCTTAGCCTCTTTAATAAGTGTACCAATATCAATAATGTTCTCATCAATAATATATTGAATCTTATGCTTGAGTTTAAAACATCTATTTATAGAATTCCCAATACATCTATGATAGTCACAATATGCATTGCCATCATAAAATGCATAGTATGGCATAGACTTATCCACATGAATTGGTGGAGTAAGAGTGATGATATTTAATTTAAGGATATTTTGAAACAATACATGAGGAAGTGAGGGTAACCTTTTAAAATTTCCTCCTTAGTGGAGCTTTCAATTGAAGCTTTTATGTTGGCTGTGAGATAGTATTAACTATAACCTTAGCTTCATTATTGCTTTCATTTGGTTTGATATTATAATTTGGATTTCTTTTATCTTTGAAATTTTAAGTATAAGAATAATTAAGTATAATTAAGTTTTTTAAAATTAAGAAACTTGACCTCACAATCTTTAATTGTGTGTCATAATTCATCGAAAGATTTGAAATTTTTGAACATAACTAACTCTTGAAGTGGAGATAGAAAATTTTGAGTAAATATATCTTGGATCTCATTATGATCCATTTTATTTGTCATTTTTTCAAGCATAATCTTGTATATTAGCATATATTCATTGATTATTTCATTATACCCTTGTTTGATCTTTTCAATTTGAGCATATGATAACTTTTCACCATTTTTGATAGAAAAGTGTGTAAAAAACTAATTTTCCAAAGGGTCAAAATATTTGAATAATTGAAGAGGAAGATGATATAACAATATAATAAAACTATATTATTTTATACTTCTTGTAAAGAGCTTTGTCAATAATTTTTCAATATCTACATAATCTAGACAAGTTACATTGAATGCACATAAATATTGTTTAGGATCACCTTTTCCTTCATATAAAGGAAGATTAGGGGTAAAAAATATAATAAATAATGGATAATATGCAATTCGGGTTCTAAAGGCTTTTGAAAAAAGTAACCTGAGTCCATGTAAGGGTTATCATGAGAAATAGTTTGCTTAATTTTATATAGCTTAGATTTTAAGAAAAGAATGGTATGATCAAGAGTAGAATTTGTAGAGGTGATTGGAGGAGTATAATTAGAATGATTAGTCACAGTCATAGATATATTTTGGATACCAAGTAATGATCCCAAACTAATGGATGGTGATATAGGTGTGGAAATTGGAATGGATGTAATGGTAGAAGTAGCAACATTAGAAGAACTATCTTGGGATTTTTTTTATTTATTCATATCTAAAAATAAATAAGAATGATTAAATCATTTATATATGATTAAAAATATATTCCATAACATTAGCATCATTAGTCTCACTAGATTCTTCTTGAGGTTTGGGTTTTGAAAGTAGACACATAGTATGCCCTTCAAGGGGATGAGGGATAAACATTAAAAGATCCTTTGAAGTTGTAAATTTTATACAATTTATAATATATCCTTTTTATTATTCCCAAGTCATTTTGGTTTGGATAGGTATTAACAATAAGAATGATATTATAATATGGCTTGGCTTGACTTATTCCATGAGAGGTGGACATAACATTATACCCAAGGCATGTTGGCTGCTAATTAGTAAAAATAGCAATATGGTAGATGGTTTATTGAACATGTTTTCCTAATCCCTATCCAATGGTGTCCTTAAAACTTTATAAGTATTTAAATCCAAATCCATAGTGATTAAATCTTAGTGATAAGTCAACATAATGTGATATTCTCTCTTATATATTATTTCAATTGTTTGAAATAGGAAGGGCATGAGTTTTAGCACTATTGAAATAAAACCATGTATATATGTAATGAATATCATCTTGAAAAGTAAGATAATATTTTATTGAATAATCTTATGTACCATATTAAATAAACATTCATCCATTTATCCAATTATGAATGTAATATAGTATGAATCAAATAATTCTAATGACTATGAATAAAATACAAGCAAAAATCAAGGTATGAGGGTGATCTAGGAAAGGGTTTGAATTATTTTTGTGGGCTCTAAAATATAATTTCTCATTCCTTGATTAGTTTTGGACAAATTTTTCATATAATTAAATATAGAATCACAACCATGATTTTAACACACTAACCTTGTTTTAGAGTACAATGAGAGTAACAACCATGGGCGATACACTCACCACAAATAAAACATATAAAAGAGTCTTAATATGGTATAAATAATGGATCCTAGTCATTTTTGATATACTATGAGGTATATGGAAACTAAATTATACCCAAGACATGTTGTCCCCTCATTATCAAAAATAACAATATGGTAGATGGTTTCTTGACCATATTTTCTTAATCCCTATCCAATGGTCTACTTATAATTTTTTTAAGCATTTATATCCAAATCCATAGTGATTGAAATTTTGTGAAGAGTTAACATAATGTGATATTATCGTGTATATATTATTTAAATTATTTGAAATAGTAAGGGCATGAGTCTGAGGACTATTGAAATAAAACCATGTATTTATAATGAATAGCATCTTGGAAAATAAGAGAATATTTTATTGAATAATCCTATGTACCATATGAAATAAACATTCATACATTTATCCCATTGTGAATTCCATACAATATGAATCAAACAATGTTAATGACTATAAATAAAATACAAGCAAAAATAAAAGTATGAGGGTGATCTAGGTAAGGGTTTGAATTATTTTTTTGGGCTCTCAAATATAATTTCTCATTTTTTGATTAGTATTGGCCCAATGTTTCATAGAATTAACTATAGAGGTAGAACCATGTTTTTAGTCCACTAACCTTATTTAAGAGTATAGTGAGAGTAACTAACATGGGGGATACTCTCACCATAAATCAAACATATAAAAGAGGCTTCATATGGTATAAACAATGGATCCTAATCATTTTCGATATACTGTGAGGTATGTGGAAATTAAATTATGTGTTTGGTGTTGTCGAATGGCTAAGTATTGGGATAAATCCCTCACACTATGATGTCTATATGTAAAACACTATGTATTCCTTCATGATAAACACTAATTAGTTTTAAAATTGTCAAAACATAATTATTAAAATAAGTACAATGTAGACAATAGAAAACCACACATGATGGTTCTAGATGTCGAAATGCCCAATCTTAATGAACTCCCAAGCATCAAAATCAGCAAACCTACCTCTTAGGGAACCTTTTATCCTCCATCTCTCTTTTCAAATAAAAAGAGGGGAGTAGGAGTTGAAAAGGATCAATCATCACAAGTATTCTACTCACAGGTATTCAAACTCTTTATCCAGTATTATTCTAGCAATTCATTAATAGAAATGAAGATTTTAAACTTTACTAAAAAAATTCTCAAGAAAAAGTATTATTTCTCTCCCAAAATTGCTTCAGCCATCAACTATTAGCCATTTAG
Source organism: Torreya grandis (assembly GCA_037957365.1). NCBI lineage: Eukaryota > Viridiplantae > Streptophyta > Pinopsida > Cupressales > Taxaceae > Torreya > Torreya grandis. The sequence continues at coordinate 688,529 of JARHVA010006377.1, read as the reverse complement.
TAAGCAACAAGTATGTTTGTACTTTAGTCTTGTTATTTTGGTTTCTAACCTCTCTCCCCCATCATACCTTTTTTACATCTTACTTTTAACTTCTAGACCCTTAACAGATCCTTACCTAATTATTTATCTATTCTACAACTCCTTTTCTAAATATTTCTAAAAATCATAGGAACAAGTGATGGTCACCTAGACTACTGATGGTTACCTACAACTATTGATAGTTACCCAACCACTGATAGTCAACCTAACCACCAAAGGTCATCCTAACCATTGATGGTCACTATGGAATAAAATAACAACAAACTATTTCCAACCCCTTACCCCTAACCAAATCTGACTTTCTATGTCTCTACCTATTCATATACCCTTGCCTAATATTATGAACCTAATCTGATCCATTTTAGTACTAGTATGGACCTAATTTTGTTATATCTACTTTATTTTCCTTTCTAATCATCTATATTTTATTATATTTCATTTAAATATTTTCTATTATTTGATGCAAGTATCTTACTTTTATCTCTTTCAAATTAATTGTTATCAAAGAGTAGATTGACAGCCTCCTAGCAAGCTCACACTTCTTGGATCTATCTCATGCTAAGCAGTCCACCTAACTATCTGATAGCAACACTTTTTATTAGTGCTTTCTTATTTATAGGTTATTCCTTCCAAGACAAAGAGGATCTCTCCATACTCATCTATATTACTTATACATCAACAACCAGGTTCTTCTACCACACTCTTATTACTAGTTTCTTATCTTCTACCTTAAATAAGAAATGAGAAAATTAAGATAAATATTCTGGTACTCCTAATGGGATTGAAAATTTTGTTGACTTGGTGATTGTTGATTGGTTAGATGTGTGTGTTGAGGTGATATGTTGAGCCTGAGGATGTAGGGTGGATGAAGAAGTGGTTGAGTAGTGCAACATGGGCTTCATCCTTGATAGTGATTGAGGAATGAGGTGGGTGGTGTTTTAAATTGATATATTAATTTATTTGGTTGTTTTGAAGTTGAATTTGGGTAGTTTGTGGTTATTTTGGTAGGTTTTGAGGGGGTTTGACTTAGATGTATGTTTTGTTTATGATTTGAAAAATTAGCCTCTGAAATCCAAAATTAAAAGAGTATTTGGGTTGGGGGTAGGGTATAGGATAGAATTAGGTAATTTATTCATTGAATTTTGTTGTTTTATTTAGTTTTAGGAAGGTAGGGTTAGGTATATTACCACTGATGGTCACACATATTGACCATTGGTATTTTAACTTGATCATTGATTGTCAACCATCAAATCAAAATGTCATTTGACCATTAGTGTTCATAGTGACCCTCAATGATCAAGTGATTGGGGAAGGTTTGTTTTAATAAAAATATATAGGAAAAATACTTTAAAATGTTTTAAAGGGTTGGGGTAGTGAAAATACCAAGTGTAAGTTAAGATAGGGTAGTTTTCAAGTAAGAATTATGTGTTAAAATGGTTGTTGGTTATAGTTAGGTGTTGCTTTGATAGGTTTAGAGAAGGTGTTCAAACTTTTTTGGGTTAAGGTAGATGTTAAAATATTTGTGGGTGAGGGTCACTTTCAAGTGTTAGAGGTAATGTTGATGGTTTTGGTTATGGGCAATTTTACTAGAGGGCTCGATATGAGAGGCATTTGATAACTATGATGATGATGGTAGTTTCTTATTTTACATTACCTAACTCAAGTAGTGGATAATTTTCTTATCTATTATTAGGTGTGTTAGTGGAGATGTTACTTGGTAAGATAGTGTTTGGGTGGGAACTAATTTTTTTGGTCCAAATATATAGGGAGCTATGGGGATTCTAATCTCATCAATGATATGGGATCAGCATGGGATTTATGCTTCATTGTTTGGCCTATCAACATATTAGGGTTTTGAGACCATTCAGACTATCATGGGAGGGTTACACTTAAATGGAATTCAAAGTGGGATTTATGTGGTAGAGGGGTGACTACACAATCAAAATAGTTGGAAGAGGTGTGAGAGATATTGATTAGTTTAGGGATATGTTAGATGGCTTGGTTGTGGGAGATGTGGTTTAAAGGTCATATGTCAACTTTCCTAGGTGGGCCCTCTATAGCTATCATGCATTATCATTATAGAGCTACAGATGGATCTATGAGAGGAGAAAGGGTGAGATTGAGTTCATTCCATTTCATAGATTTTGGAGGTAATTTGGCCTAGTGCAGGGGATTCTAGCTCCATTTTTTAGGTACAAGAGGGAAGATATTGAGTTTTTGTTACCTAATCCAAATCTAGAGGAGGTGGTCCTAAATTGTGAGGAACTACCCATTAGAGCAGGGGTTGGTGACAATAGTTTTGTTAATGGATATGTGTCATGGTACTAGGCCCTTTATGCAGTAGTCAATTTTGGGTGGGATGATGGGAGTTGGTAGGCCATAGATGTGGATGTAATTGGTGGGGGTCCATAGGTATAGGTATAGGGTGGTGGCCTTGATGGATAAATAGGATTAACTTTGGCTATTGCATAAGCACATATTATAGTGTTATAAGGATAGGTGGCCACATTTTAGGGCTAAATTATGACATTAAAAGGTTAGGTTACCACTATGATAGGTGAGAGGGATAAGGCTATAACCTCACTAGGCATGGTGACCCAAGAGAGGAACACCTTGAGATAGAGGGGAAGATTAGTGGTAGCACTAGCAGGACCAGCAAGTACCATCCCTATGGCATGGTACTTGGCCATAGTGGAGGAGTTGAGGTATTATGAGGCTATAATGTTGACATAATATCCTAATTATCTTGATAGGGTGAGTATAGAGATAGCTTAACAGGTGGGGTAGCTATGGTGAATCTAAGTTAGTGGGTTACATTGGTGGGTGGATAGGTAGGCATCCTAGGAGGACTAACACCAAATGGTAGTGGTAGTATAGGTAGGGATAGTGGTAGTGGTACCCCAAGGGCATGATGTGATATGATATGATGTATAGATATAGGTGTACATGATTTTGATACTAGCTTGCATGTTAATGCAATGAGATGTACATGTCTTGAGAGAGAGATTATACATTATTACATGTATTATTTATTTTGATTACATGATGTATATAATGTTTATGATGTTCATTATGATTTATAGATGTGGTTTATGTTTTATGGTGTACATGTTTTGATGTTTTATACTTTATACCTATACTTCATGAGATGTGGATTTAGTAGCTTAGGCATGTGATGATTATGGATGATGTTTTATTTTATTCATGGATATGATGTTGATGATTATGGATGGTTTGATTATGGTTATTGATGTGGCTTATGATATGATGTTATATGATGTGATTTATTTCATTTATTATGGATGTGATGTTTTAAATATGGTTATGGTGTTGATGTTGTGATTTTGATGTATAATGAAGGCACATAAAGTAAGTTATATTAACAAACTAGATGTGGGAAAAGAGATAAGAATCATGAGACATATATCTACATGAACCAATGATAAGGATAAGGAAAAAGTGTGATACTTTTTCATTGGTAAGGATAAAATAAAACCAAAGTTATATTTCCTTAAGGAACATAGGCCTTTCAAATGCTTCACATTAGCATGCTTTGGCTAATAAAAAGGTGTCTTAATCACATTATGTCAAGTAAGCTCATAATCCCTTGATTTGTAAATAGTATAAATGAGAGGTAGGTGGTAGGTGAAGGGTAAATTTGTGATAGGTAAGGTAACCTTATGTTGTCTAGTTTGCTCCTTTTATATGTGACCTAAGAACCATATTTAGACAAGTCCATGTCTTCATGTAAGGTGTAGATTGCTCGATGCAGGAAGTCTACTAATGCTAGATATGAAAGCTAATTATTACTTTCTTAGGATAGCTTGTTCTAATTTTGATATAGGGTCCTTTATTTATTTCTTTTTGATAGGTTTTTGAATTTGATCAATGGAAAAATCCTCAAAATGATTGATTTTAAAAAATTTGGCTTATCCATCCTTCAAGGGAGTGGTATAAGTTTGGATTCATTTATTTTTTAGCTGTCTTTAAAGGAAACATTCTATATTTTAAGCACTTTAGTTTTTGGCTAGTTACCCTTTAACAGAGAAGTCTACAATGCTACAGACATGTGACCCAAGTGATATTTTATTATCCCAAATTATTTTGATGCTAGGTTTAGACATGGACAAGTCTATATAGGCCTATAGGTTTACTTCTATGAGGGAAAAAGCTTTAGCACAAAAAGGTTAATAATAGGTAAAAGGGGTAGTTTTGAGAGAAAATGACCATGGGATTCTATCTAATTAGGGATGAAAAGTATCCTTGAGAACCATGTTATGGGTAGATCCATGGTACCCATATTTATGAAGCTATGACTATGACTATTAATCACATGGTTCTATATTGTAATCAGTTATCCTCAAAGGGATAGTGATAGGTAAGTGAAGGTGAAAATCTCATAAATCAAGGGGAGAGCTTAAGTTAGACAAGAAGGTGAGTTTGATCCTTGTTTAACAAAAGAAAAAATGTAGTTGCAAATCATTGATAGGATCTCTAATTTGCCTTTGAGAGAGGATAAATGGTAAGCTCCTAATCTATACTTTACGGTTATGATATAGGGTCTAAGCCAATTGAAATCAAACTTTCCTTTTTTGATTTTCTCCATATTGGTTATATGTTTATTTTCCTTTAGTATGAGGTCTCTAATATTAAATTATGATTCTCTTAGGTGCTTGTTATAGGCATGATTTATTTTCTCTTGGTAGACATGAAGATGATTAAACACTACTAGGTGATGCTCGTCAAGTAGCTCAATTCATGCTAGATGTTCTTGATGATAGTCACCCTCAAAAATGATGTCTTGTAAAGATATTTGAAGAGAAGGAATATAGACTTTGAGAGGCAAGGTTGCCTCTGATCTAAAGACTAGAGAGAAAGGGTAACACCCATAGAATTTCGAATGCTATTATGATAGGCCCATAAAGAAAAATGGATGTTCAGGTGCCAATCCTAATCTGAAGCACTGATTACTTTACTTAACATTTTGTAGAGGGTTTTGTTAGAGGCTTCCATTTGTCCATTTTTTGGGGGATGGTAAGGTGAGGAAAATATTAACTTGATGTTAAATGCATCATAAAGACCTTAGACTTATTTGTTTTTGAAGTATTTTCAATTATTTATGATGATTTTGTGGGGAACACTGAAATAATAGACGATATGATGATTGATGAAGTTGACTATCTTGTCAACTTTGGTTGAGATAAGAGTAATAACCTCCACTCATTTGGTAAAATACTTGGTGGTGGTGATGTTGGATTGGTGTCACTATGAAGAATGAGGATTGATTTCCCAAATGAGATCAAGTCCCCATTATGATGAGGACAAATAATTTTTGGATACTTAAAGGCCATGGACAAGTGAATGATTTAAATTAGCATGTTGTTGACATTTAAGACACTTCTCTATGTAATCATAAAAATCATGATTGAGGGTGGGCCTATAGTATCCAAGGTAAAGGATATGTTTAGTAAAAACTAAACCACTAAATTATCCCCCATACATTTTATCATGCATTTCCTTGATAGCATGGAAAGCTTCATGACTATGTAGAAAATGGATAAGGAAGTTGTCAAAACTATGCTTCTAAAGGATTCCCCCTAGTATGGTATAATGAGAGGTACTCTAAACAAAATCTCTTCAAGAATTATTAGAGAGGTTGGGAGGAACTATGTTGAGGTTGAAGTTGTTGAAGGTTTTCTCATACCATATGTCTGATAGAGATGCTTCCACACTAAAAATGGTAGAGACGTTAAAATGGATATAAGAGGGTGTGATAAATTAATGGATGGTGATAAAGAGTTTAGAATCCATAGGTACAAATGGGATTTGGGAAGCAAGGGAATCCATTGTATCCATGAACTTATTTTTAGATCATGGAATAGACTAGGTAAGGTAATGATGAAATGATGTTAAGAGTACATCTACTATCTATTTGTACTTTTATAAGACATCATTATTGTATTGCTAAGATCTATTGACCTGGTTGATCATAAGTTAGGAATCACAAACGATACTAATCATCTTAACTCCCAAGGCTAGAGTTGTTTGGAGACCTATTACTAGGGATTCATAGTCAACCACATTATTGATGCACTCAAAATCTAGTTTAAAATAAAGGGGAAGAGGTTCACTATTAAGGGGAATGAGAATAATGCCAACACCCCAACCACACTAGCATTTGGAACCATCAAAGAACATGGTCATTTGGAAGGTGGATTCTCTTGAGAAAGAGTCATGATGTACTTTTTTAGGAATTCAAGAGGAAGTAGTTGGTTTTTTGGTAGAGGAGCTTTGGCCAATTGATTGATAATGACTTGCCCTTTAATCAAATTCTACTATAGGAACTCAAGGTCAAACTCAGCTAAAAACATGAGCCACTTATCCATACATTGGTTTTGGTATGGTTTAGAGTGTATGTACTTGAATGGGTTAGTGTTAGTGATGATGAAATTTTTGTGATTAACAAGGTAATGATGAATTTTGAAAGCTACAAAGACTAAGGTGAGGCAAATTTTCCTGAAATGGGTGTCCTGAGTCTCATACTCTATAGGTGTTTGACTTATGTATTAGACAGCTTGATCTTTATTTAATTCATCATGGTGAGTGAGCATTGCCCCTAAATAATGGTCAATGGAAAAAATATAAAGGTATAAGGGTTGGTCCTCTTTATGAGGGGTAAGAATGGGTGGAGAAAGAAGGTATTCTTTGAGTGAATCAAAGGCTTTTTGGTAGTCCTTATTCCACTTAAAGGATATATCTTTCTTGAGAAGATGATGAAAGGGTTAACATCTATCTAATAACTAAGAGATGAAGTGAAAGATGGATTGGAGCTTCCCCTGTAGAATTTTGAGTTTCTTAAGGTGGGATGGAGGTTGCATCTCTAAAATTTCTCTAACTTTGGTAGGGTCCACCTCAATTCCTTAAAGATAGATGATAAAGCCAAGAAGCTTTTTAGATAGGATCCCAAAAACACATTTCTTGGGGTTGAGTCAGATGTGGAAATGGATTAGACATTCAAATATGATTGAGATAATGTATAGATGATCCTTGTATTATTTATATTTCTTAAGGAGATCATGTATATAGTTATCTATGGTTTTATGGATGAGATCATGAAATATGTAGGTCATTACATATTGGTAAGTTGTATCAACATTCTTTAGACCAAATGACATAACCCTATAACAAAAGGATCCCCAAGGGTGATAAAGGAATTTTTATGTTGATATTTAGGGGAAATCAAGATTTGATTATGTCTTGAGAAACCATTAATGAGATATAACATCTCATGGCCAGCAGTAAGATCAACAAGTTGGTCGATGCTAGGCAAAGGGAAGTCATCCTTTGAGAAAGCAAGGTTGAGGTCATAAAATTCAATACAAAGATAAATTCCCCTTATATGTTTGGTAATGGGAATGATGTTAGAAACCCACTAAGGATAATCAATGGGTTGGATGAATTTGATAGACAAGAGAAACTGAAGTTCTTCTTTGACTAGAAGGGAGATTTAAGGGTGCATCCTACAAAGCTTTTAATGAATAGGCTTAGCATACAGATAGGTGATAATGTTGTGTATGGTTCTATAAAGGTTAATTCTAGGTGTATCTTGATGGGACCAAGCAAATGTTATGATTTGTTCATAAAGGAAAGAACAGTAATCTTGTTGCTCTATGAAATCTAAGAATTGACCAATCTTTATAATGTGAGGGTTATCTTGAGTACCCAAGTTGACATCAACATTAGATTTGTTCAACATCATTTGGCTCTCATGAGGAAGATATTTTTAGATATAATAATCCCTCATACCAAGGTAGGTGATAATGGAAACATCATCCTGATGTTGGATGGTTTTGATGATAGGAAAATCATTTTCTACCATTTTAGGATGATTGAGAGGAAGGGTTTTAGTTCAAATATCCTTTTGATAAGTTAGGGGGCCTAAATTAACAAGTATTGACTAAAAAAAATTTAGGAGGAATGATTTCAAAATCTTTATACTTTGAATAAGATTGGATTTGTGAGGATGGGATGTTTTTCTCAATGGTGGTGATGGGTTTTGGTGAATCAGTGGGTTCTTTTGGAAGGCAAAATAGTTCATGAGGTTTTTGGGTTTTGATAGAAATTAACTTGTGAGGTCCATATTCATAATGGATAAAGTTAAATCCCTTTCAATCACACTTTTTAATGTATAATTTATAAAAATTTTATTTTTCTAAGTAGGAGAAGTCAGAAGTAAATGGTCAGGTGGAAGAGGTAGTGATAGAAGCAAGAAGTGGATGATCAAGTCCGCCATATATTAAGTTAGTTTGATGGTTATGAGGATCAAAATGGATGATGGTTCTAATTTTGGTGTCATAACTAGTATCATGGTTTAGTTTCCCATATTATTAAGGAGTAGGGAAAACATCTAACGCTAAAAGATGATACTCCCCCAATGAGAAACATTGGAACATGGGTTTCAAGGGATCCTCTATAGGGATCTAAGAAGAAGAGATAGATGAGTTGTTTGAAGCTTCATCAATGGTAGGGGTGGTATTTTTTTGGTTGGTGGTGAGGTGGATAAGGGATGAATAAGAACATCATTGGGTTGATATGTCATGTTATAAGATGCGAAAGGACTAGGATCAACTCTTGTGGTAATAACTTGGCCCTCATGTTTGAACTTGGCACATCGATGTAAGATGGATGGGACATAACTAATGACATGGATCCAAGGGTATCCAAGTAAGATGTTATATTATAACTCACCTTATATAATGTAAAAGAGTTGTAAAATTATATGAGGTCTTAAGCAGATGTGGAGGATGACTGTCCCCAGGGTAGTGGCCATGTTATCATTAAAGGAGTGGAGGACTCTTATAGTTTCTGACATGATATTCTTAGGAGATTAGAGTTGGTCACAATCATGAGAGGAGATAATGTTACTACTATATGCTTCATCAATCATCACCCTTTTTATGTGAGTTTTATTGATGTATGTAGTGAAGAAGAGTGAAGGATCAGGATCTTTAGAATGAATAGAAGGCATTTCTAAATCCTCAAATTTTACAAAGATAGAAAGTTAAAGGGATCCAAAAAAGGATGAAAGAGGTTGAGGGTATTTCACTTGAACCTATATTAATTTTAGGGCCTCTATTAATGTTTGGTAATGATAGGGTGAGGTGTTGCTTGGTTCCTAAAGGCTCATCTTCACCAGTGTCTAGTGAATTTTTTTAGAACCACTCACTAGATGGACTCATAAGGGTTAGAAGGAGAGGCACCCAAAATGGATATTTTAGGTTTTGGTAAAGGTGAGGGTGTTTGGGTTCAATTGGAAGGTTGAGGGGTGAAAGGGTATGTCCATGGTATGGACACTTTGGCCTTTCCCTTATCCTTTTGTTGGCCTTGATATCAGGCAACTATATGGAAAGTGTGGATTAGGGGAGGCATTGGGCTAGATGGATACTTTATTTCCTCCTTATTTTTAAATGAGTGAGGAGGAATAGATAAGTTTTGGATTAATTTATTTATTATTTAGGTTGGTAATGGTCTCAAGGGAGGTTTATTTGATAATAGAACATCTTCATCCCAAAAGTTATAGACAAATTCTTGGAGAACTTTATAGTTCTCTGTGTCATGTCTAGGGGTCCTATGGTTTGAGAAAATTAGACTATCATTAAACCAAGATGGTTAAAGACTTGAAGGGTTAAAATGTTTGATAGGTGTTAGGCTTAAGGAAGAAGTTTGTAACAACCTTTATAAAATGGTCAAATGGCATTCAAGCAAAGGTGTTGAGGGTGTTGGGTTTTTGGTTTTAGGAGTGGAAGCCTTATTAGTAGGCTTCACCACAAAAGTTTTATGTGGTGGGATAATTTTGGTAGGTGGTTTTGGTTGGGATTATTTGGCTCTTATTGATTTTGAGGTGGATGGTGAAGGTTTGATGATAGGTGGGAAGGTAGATGTAGATAGGTTAATTAATAATGATTGGGATTTTGATGATTTTATGGGGGTAGGTAAAGGTAAAATGAAAGGCTTAGTTGTGGGAGGGTTCACGTTCTTGGTAGAAAGATGAGCTCCTAGGATGGTAGAAGTATAGGGTCCTAAGATAGAAGTTAAGAGGGAAGGAGGTGGTATGGTTTTGGTTCGAGGTGGGAGTTTGGGTGGCTCAACCTTCTTAGTTAGTTTTGTTGGGGTTTTCTTTGGTGGACTATATGGGATTAAGTATAACTTAAAATATGGGTAAAGCTAGGTGTAGTAAGTATTCCTATATTCTTGATAGGTTTGGTTAGAGAGGTGTAATGTGATTTGACAATTTTAGATGGAGGTGGGTTGGATGGTTCCCCTATGGTTTTGGAGGGAGAAGTGTTTGATGAAGGTATTAAGGTGATGATAGGTTTGATGGTGGATTAAATTGAGGTTGAAGATTCAAGTTTATTTTGATAGGGAACCCCAAGATGATGCCATAAGGTGGCTCTATTTAAATTGGGTTGAGAAGTGAACTCTATAGTTTAGACCAATCTAGAAAGAGGCTTGTAAATGGGTTTGATTCCTTGGTCATTGATTTCAAATATTAAGCCCATAGGTTGAGGTGAGGGAATGGTTTCTTTACTTTTGCCCTTGATGGAAGGTTTCAATATTTGGGAGGATATTTTCTCCATGGAAGGTGTATATAAGTTAATATCTTCTCTTAGGATGGTTTCCAAAGAGAGAATGTGTGGTTCTATGATAGGGGAGGAAGGTGTGATGGCCTCAAGTGAAGGAATGGAGATGGTTTTTTCCTTTGTTTAGGTATCCAAAGGAATGGTAGGTAATTCCACCACTTCAATGAATGGAATGGAGTAAGAGGTAGTTGAGGTAATGGTTTCCTCCTTTGGTATCTCCATCAAAATATATGTGGATAAGTTCATGGTCTCATCGAGTAAAGAAATAGGGGTAATCGATTTCTCTATTTGGGTGTCCAAAGGAATAGAGAGTGAGTCCACCACTTCAATGAGTGGAATGGAGGAAGATGTAGTTGAGTTAATGGTCTCCTTAGTGATAAGCTCACTAATAATTACATTAACTATATAGACCTCATGAGCATGAGATGATTCTAGTTTATTATCATCATAGTCATCAAATACCTCTCATTGCAAGACCTCTAGTACAATGGCCCATATCCAAAACCATTGGCATTACCTCTAGCACTTGAAAGTGACCCTCACCCACAAACATTTTAACATCTACCCTAACCCACAAAATTTTCAACACCTTCCATAAACCTATCAAACCAACACCTAACTATAACCAACAAACATTTCAACACATAACTCCTACTTGAAAATTACCCTATCCTAACTAAAATTTGACATTTTCAATACTACAACCCTTTAAAACATTTTTCCTATATATTTTTATTAAAATACACCTTTCCCAATAACTTTACCATTGATGGTCAAGTGATATTTTTGCTTTGATGATTAACCATCGATGGTCAAGCCTGACCATAGACAGTTGGGTCGAACCATCGACAATCATTGTGTGTGACCACCAATGGAAAAAAACCTAAACTTACCTTCCTAAAACCCAACAAAACAATAAAATTTAATAAATAAATTAGCTAATTTTATCCTATAACCTATCCCTAACCCAAATACTCTTTCAATTTCATATTTCATTGGCTAATTTTTTAAATCACAAACAAAACCTACATCTAGCTCAAACCCCCCAAAACCCTACCAAATTAACCATAAACTACCCAAATTAAACTTTAAAAGAACTAAATCCACTAATCTATCAATTTAAAATAATACCCACCTCATTCCTCAACTATTGTCAAGGATGAATCCCATATCCTATTGTTTGACCATGTCCTCGTCCACCCTGTATCCTTGATCCTAGTAGATCACCTCAATACACGCCTCCAACCAATCACCAATCACCAAGTTATCAAAACACTTAGTCAACCCTCTCACATAAAATTCCAAATCACCAAATCACTAGCACTCATGGAAAGGATGAAATTCAAATTACAAAAAGTGATAATGAAATTTCATTTTCACTTTTTATGTTTCATGGTTTTAGGGTTTCCCCCTGATTGTTGATGGTCAAGGTGACCATCAATGATCAAGTTTGGGACCTCTGACTATTGACGGTTAGGAAACCCACCTTTTCCACATTTGCATTTTTTAGGTACCAACACCTTAGTGCCTCATTTTTGGAGATTACCTTCTCTAACAAACCAAAACTAACCTTCAAAGAAAACACTCTCTGATCGACCAACCACCCAACCATGTCTATCTTGATGTTGACCATTTTTGGTCAAAAGTTTTACATACTCTATGATAACTTTGCCTAGTCTTTGACTACATTGACCAACCTTACCATGTTAAACATTTGTTATTTTCACCACCTCAAGCACAACTAAATAATTTGTGTTTTTCAAATGAGCACTTCCTACCTTAGATACCTATGAAAACACTGACCCTGTCTAAGAGACTTGAGAGGGATGACCCAATCAGCTATGCCTAATGTTTTGGCTTGGTTACCCCATCACCAATCCTTCTAGATTTGACCTTATTTTTACCAACTATGATAACCTTAGTCTTTTCATGATCTTGTCTATCATACTTAGTCACATTTTTTCTGCATGTTTTCACTTCAAAAGCTCAACCACCCTTTTGTCACCAACTTTGTGACTTACCATACACCGCTTATCAAACCCTTATTCAATTTTGGTTTCACCTCATCAAATCTTGGTTTGAGGGAGAACACCTCCTTCTATACTTAGAGTAGAAAAAACTTTGACCAGTAATCCATTTTTTTATAACTTGTTAATTCAAAGCCATATAATAAAAAGGGGCTAAATGTAGACACTAAAAAATTACACATGACAGTTCTAGATGTTGAAATGCCTTAGGATAACTTAGGGACCACCTAACCCTTATCGACCCATTGACTAACCCATAAAACCTTGAGTCTAGTTAGCTACTAAGCTAATTAACTCACTAAACTAACTTAACCATTACCCAACACTTTTTAACTCACCTTGACCAATTTTATTCTAAACCTCAATTATTTATGGTCATCTTAATCACTGATGGTTAGGCTAACCTTCAATAGTTAGGTCTTCCTCAATCTTATGTAAACACCAATTGTGTAAGCTAGTATGGCACAATTTAATATATCTACCTTGATCAGTGCTAATGAACTCCCAAGCATTGAAATCATCAAGCCTACCTCCTAGTGAATCTTCTATCCTCCATCTCTCTTTGCCTATAAAAGGAGGGGAGTAAGAGGTGAAAAGGATTGATCATTACAAGCATTCTAGCTTATAGGTATTCAAGCTCTTTAGCCAGTCTTATTTTAGTAATTCAGCAACAACAATAGAGATTCAAACCTCTACCAAAATTGCTCTCAAGGCAAAGTATCATTACTCTACCAAAATTGCTCCAACCATCAACCATCAGCCATTTAGTAAGCAATAGGTATATTTGTACTTTGTTATTGTTATTTTGGTTTCTAACCTCTCTCCCCCATTAGACCTTTCTTGATTCTTAATTTTTAACTCTTGGACCCTTAACTAACCCTTACCTAATCCCTGATCTAGTCTTCAACTCCTTTTGTAAATATTTTTAGAAATAATAGGAACCATCGATAGTCACCTAGACTGCCAATGGTCACATATAACTACCAACGGTTACCCAACTACCAATGGTCAGCCTAATCACTGATGATCAACCCAACCATTGATGGTCATTATGGCATAAAATAATAGTAAGTTATTTTCAACCCTTTACACCCAACCAAATTTGACATTATATGTCCCTACCTATTCACAGAGCCCTACCTAATTTTCTAAACTTGACCTAATCTATTTTAGCATTAGTATTGACCTGATTTTGCTATATTTACTTTTTTTCTTTTCTAATCATCTATCTCTTCTTATATTTCATTTTATTACTTTCTATTATTTGATGCAAGTATCTTATTTTTATCTTTTTCATCTTAATTGTTATAAAAGAGTGAATTGACAACCTCCTAGCAAGCTCACGCTTCTTGGATCTAGATCATGCTAGGTAGTCCACCTAACCATCTTGCTAACAACACCTTTTATTAGTGATTTATTATCTGCATGTCACTATTTCCAAGATAAAGAGGAGCTCTTCATACTAACCTAGATTACACATGCATCAATAACCAAGTTCTTCTACCACACCTTTATTATTAGTTTCTTATCTTCTTCCTTAATTAAGAAATAAGAAAAAATTAAGAAATGAGTAGAAATTAAGAAAAACACACAAGAAAATAGAAAATAAAGTGAAATATTTTTATATAATGATCATTTACAACTGTCAATGGTTACCCAACCACCAATGGTCAGTCTAACCATTGATGGTCAACCCAATTACCAATGGTCACTATGACATGAAATAAGAGAAAGTTATTTTTAACCCCTTGCCCACAACCAATCTAGAGTTTTTGTATCACTACCTATTCAAAGACCTTTGCCTAATTTTTTGAACTTTACCTAATCCATTTTAGCATTAGTATTGACCTACTTTTGCTATATTTACTTTATTTTCCTCTTCAAGCATCTATCTCTTCTTGTATTTCATTTCAGTACTTTCTATTATTTAATTCAAGTATCTTACTTTTATCTCTTTCATCTTAATTGTTATCAAAGAGTGGATTGATAGCCTCCTAGTAAGCTCATGCTTTTTGGATCTAGATTACACTAGGCAATCCACCTAACTATATTGATAACAACCCCTTTTTTAGTGCTTTCTTATCTACAAATTATTTCTTCCAAGACAAAGAGGATCTCTCCATACTCATTTAGATTACGCACATATCAACAACCAAGTTCTTCTACTACACCCTTACTACTAGTTTCTTATCTTCTTCCTTAATTAAGAAATGAGTAGAAATTAAGAAAAACACACAAGCAAATAAAAAATAAAGTGAAATATTTTGTATATAGAGATTAAAAAAATTAACCCAAGGTTGAAAGAAAGATCTTCAGTTTTGGATTTATCTAGGGTGAATAGACAAAACTGTTCAATGTTAGATTAAATCCAAGATCAAAGAATTCAAATTTTTTTGAGTCATTTTTATCCAAGATCAAAGGTTTTTTTCTTTAAGTGTCAAAAATTTATATAAATTTGATGAAATCCTAAGACAAAAATCAAACAAACAATAAACAATATTTGAAATAAAATAGGGGTTCACCAAAATGTTTAATCTATTTTAACTTGAATGAATCCAAACCAATATATATTAAATTATTAAAATGGAAATATTTTAATATAAAAATCTAATATTAATATACAATATTCTTTAAAATTTTATAGAATTTGTAATTTTATAAAAATAGTAAAAGGGCATAAAATATGCAAACCTCCATAAAATAAATTTAACTATGATTGTGCAGGTTGATAGTGACTAAGAATGTTAGAGGTACAATCACTGAGGGGGTTGAATTAGTGAGCCTAAATATTTCAATTTCAATTCCAATCCTTTTAAACTATTAAATAATCAACATATATCAACTTGATCAAGTAACATTAATAAGAGAGCTCATTCATTCAATGTATACACAAGATCAAACACAACACATAGTTCCTATGAGAAACCCTCACAGGGAATAAAACCCACTCTCAAGCCTAAAAACACTTGGACTACTTGGCCTATAAGGTATTATAAACTAGAGACTAATTAAGTATTTTTTACCAATATTTATTGAAACACATGTTCCACAAGGAGCACCTACCCTAAGAGGATCAAGTTCTCCTGACCACATGTTGGTCAAGTCCTTTTGACCTAAAACCTTAGTTAGGTCCTTTTAACCAAAGGCCTTTAATGAAACACCTATTTCACAAGGAAAAATTACCCCTAATTAAGATAAAAATCCTTTAGACCCTCCTATGAAGTAAACACCTCCACCTTAGAACTGATATCTTTAACACCTGATGATGGATCTCTAATTTTATAACTCCTAAATAAACTACCTCTCTATCTCACACAATCCTCTCACATATTCATGCCACAATATCTCTCCTTCTTCACTCAAACTACCCTCATAATCACACTCAAACATCTTCACACATATTCAACCTTCAAACATGAAAGATCACTATCTTATTTTCTTTACTTCAACACATACTCCTCTCACACAAGCCTTAAACAAGTATATAAACCATCTCATTTTGTTTCACTATTTATAAATACTTCATGATTATCAACATCTTAGGTCAGCCATAGCATCTATGGGTCACTTCTTAAGCAACTCTGTAGCTCTTTAGAGGTATCATGGAGACCTATTCACCCCTTTATCAATTCATCATAGAAAATAAGAACACAAGACCAATTTATAATATATGGGTCCACTCTTTATTTCCCATTAAACATCTTAAAATGATCATAGTTATCTCTGCTCACTTTTATGTGTGCTCAAATAATGCAAACATTGACCTGGTACACAAGAACATTATAAACAAACACACATTAAACTTTTTAGTCTTTTTTAATATATAATATAAATATTTAAAACATTCAAAGACCATAAAAATTATCCAAAATGATTTCACAATACTTTCCAATAGCTAAGACATCATAAAACATCTGAACATCATCAAAACAAGCATAAATATCCTTCTCAGGTTACTTGCAGAACATTGTCAACTTTAGAGATAAATATATTTACTTATACACATATTAAAACCTTATAAATAGGTTAAATATATGATCTATTTAGTCCTCTTAAAATTTTATTTTTATATTGCCTTTGAATTCATCCTAGATCAAAAGTTATGGACAAAATATAGAACACTGGTTATTCTCTTTGTAAAATTCAAATATTCAAATACCAGCAATAACAGTTAAACCTTGGACACTATGATATCATCTCATTTCCTAACATATTATATTAATCATGTTCCATCAATATTATTTTAAATATCTTTATCTTTAACAATGTTAAACTTTGAATAGGTTGACCACTTTGACTCCACTCACGTTGTCAATCTCAATCACATGATTAAATTCAAACCCTTAGATCTTTATCCTTTACCTTTCATTAGTGTTAAACCTAAAACAATTCTCACCATCTCACTACGTCCTAAAATATTGGAGAAAACACTATCTATTGATCTCCTTGAGAGTTTCTCAAACTTTACCTTGTGCAAAATTGACTATGTATGGGAACCATTACAATCTATTTCAGAAGCCAACTTTGAATCTCAATAACTTTTGTTGCACTTAGATGTATGACCTAATATTTAAACCATAATATATCCTCACATAGTATAATCCAACCATATATAAATTTTATCCTATAACCTTTGAATTTTCAAGATATAATTCTATTGATATGCTCACTCAAATTTTTTTGTCATAGAATCAACTATGCTTAGAATTGCCTGAAAGGCCAATTTTGCACATGCATATCTTTTAATGCACATAATTACATGACCTAAAACTTAGTGCAGAAAATAAGCACAAAAATAAACAAACCCACATGATAAAATCATTCTAAAACTTCTACACATGTGAAATATGACTACATCAAAATGCCTACTCATGTTTTCTTGCCACATGCAAATTTGGCTATGGGAAAACACTATCAAACTACCTGAGAGCCCAACTTTACAATTGCATGTATTTTTACATGATTAGTTGCATGAAATTAAATTTAGTGCATAATATCTTCTCTCATTGGGTAACTCATCCATATATCAATTTTCTCTTGAAACTTTCATAAGTACAAGATATGATGTCACCAAACTGCTTACTTAGCTCTGTTTGAACATAAAAAAATACTATCAAAATGCCTGAGAGCCAAACTTTGCACACATATATTTGGATGATATTAATAACATGAATTAATAATTATACCATATAAACTTGGTACTAATGTGATAACAACCATATAATCAACTCCCCCTGACTCATCCACACATGGCAATTATGATGTCATCAAACTACCTACTCAAATTTTCTACCATTAGACCCAAAATGTCTAGATGAAAACTATGGATTACTAGGTAAATTAAAATTATGCACATAATAAATCAATTATCATTGAAATTTTATAGGACCTATTTTAACTGCTTACTTAGCTCTGTTTGAACATAAAAAAATACTATCAAAATGCCTGAGAGCCAAACTTTGCACACATATATTTGGATGATATTAATAACATGAATTAATAATTATACCATATAAACTTGGTACTAATGTGATAACAACCATATAATCAACTCCCCCTGACTCATCCACACATGGCAATTATGATGTCATCAAACTACCTACTCAAATTTTCTACCATTAGACCCAAAATGTCTAGATGAAAACTATGGATTACTAGGTAAATTAAAATTATGCACATAATAAATCAATTATCATTGAAATTTTATAGGACCTATTTTAAAATCGCAATACTTTAGACTCATCACTAATCATCTCTAAATAGTCAAACTCTAAAGATCAACCAAGCTTACTTCAAGCATACTAAGGATAAGCACATTACATACTTTATCATTGTCACTTTAGATTATCAAGTAACTTCATCCAATAAATTGGACACCTATATGACATCATTTAAAACTCTCCAACAATCTCCCCCTTTGTCATTGATGTCAACACTCATCATAAAAAAATATACAGCTCATCTTCCTTCTCTCTCTTCAAGCACTCTCACAATAGGAACTTTCTGCCCCTTTGACACAATGACAAAGTGGGAACAAACTGATACTAAGGACATGAAAATACTACCAATAGGAGAAAATCATCTTATAAATATAGTATAAACTACCCCTTACCTTGATCTTACCTCTTCCTACCTTGACAACTTCCTCTTGCTATATGCTAACACTTTTCTTCAACCAAGTACTGTAACCAATGAAGAAAGAACACACAAAAGTACTTAAATCTGATTTAACTCACCAATAAACATCTTATAGGGACTCCCCCTTATATTTTTTATCAATTTCACCTGTTGAACATCTTCAGATCTCCACATACCATGAAGAATCACCATACAAGCTTAATAGCCTTCTATTTCAAGCTACCACAGGGGCCACCAATATAACTTCATTCCACTCACAAAATATGAAAATGATCTAAAAAAACCTAATAAATATCGTTAAAAAATACATACCTTTTTATTTTGGAAACACTAATAAAAAATATCAAATCTTCATACTAGGCGTAACTAGACTCCTTATAGCCCTATCTGGAACTTGCAAAGCCCAAAAATTTCAATGGACACATATTCAAGACCTAAAAATTCATATATAGAGAATTCTCATATGGCCCTTCAATAAATACAATTTGAAACACCTATCTCATCCTCTATAATATACTTTATTCATAAACTAAGTTGTTAATTAGGCCTCCATCTTGACAAAAACATGAATAACTTGAAAACCACAAACCTTAAAATCTATATAAAGATTTATTTGACAACTAATTTGGCCCATTCAACCCATTAAGAAGCCTTAGACCTCAAATCATAAGGTAGACCACTTTTTTAGTATAGCCTCAAACCTTAGAAACTCAAAATAAATAAGGTCAATCAACCTCATTCTAGTCAATGCACACCTCTAAAACTTTTTTCACACCTTGAGACACCAATCACACACTTATGGATAAATATTTTATCTTCCACACCTTTGGTAACCCATACATCCTATAACCCATTTTAAGCCTACTTACCCTTAATCCAAAACTAAGAAAATCGAGAGTACTCAAAAATATCCAATTTGACTTCAACATACCTTCACACCACAAAAAAATTTTAGCATATTAAAAATAAGTGCATAGACCTTTATAAGCACCAAAATATCCTTTACATTTCATCAATATCATTATGCCACCTAGAAACACCCATTCTGACCCTATACTATAGCTCATTCACAAACCTCTAGAGTAAGCTAATGAACTTGTTGTTCCCCCTCAACCAATGACCTTCTAAGATCAACATAAATATTTTTGTATATTTTCATTATGATCTTGAGCACACAAACTTGCTTCTCCATAAGAAATATGTCTCCTAAGAAGCATAGGTAGAGACACCCTACTTCACAATATCTTAGAATAATGTAAAACTAGGATTTACTAGCAACTCCTCATATTCTTTATCCTCCTTAGTCATATAATGATTATATTTATTATTCTTATTTTTATGATTAAGAGAAGTAACATGCTTATCCACTACAACACTCTCCTTCTCTTATATTATTGGATTGACAATACATGGAGACAACATAGATTTATGACATACATTTTCATCTGTAGAATCTTTCTTGTAGCTTGGAACCTTATCACTAGGTAATATCAATTGATGTTTTTTGAATGATACTTTAATAATAATAGTAGGATGTTCACTGGGATCCCTACACATCTCAAAACTAGCCTCAACCAACACCTTGGTCTTCTCCTTGATCTTGGTCTCTTTATTTATAACATGAGTAGATAATGAGAGCCCTTGGCATTCTTTAACATCTATATCATTCTCCACCATAGAAAATATATTACTTGGACCTAAAATCATATCATGACTCATACTTACTACTTTTAGTTTCCATGAGTTAATTTGTCTTCTTTCTTGTACTCTAGGAGCTTGATTGAACCTATTCTAATTTTTACACCTTTTCTTGTAGGATACAATAATACTCCTTAATGGAAACTCAAATTATCTTGCCTTGTTTGAACAAAAATTATCAATGTATCCAATGTCATGATAGTTAAAATAAACTACTCTTTTTGAATAAGACTTACCTTATCTTTCCTTATTTAGACAATGCTTAGCAAAGTGTCCCTCATTAAGATAGTTGAAGCACTTAACTTTGCTCACACCTTTTGACTGATGACCCCCATCATAATTCCATGCAAACTCATTTATAATAGGTCTCTTAAATTCTATAGCTCTATGCCCAAAAAAAAAATTACAAGTATAGTATTAACCATTAAAATTTACATACCTCATGGCATTTGGTTGTCTGATCTAATTTGTCATTATTCTACCAACAACTTTATTCCTTGAGTGATTGTTGACCTTCAAGGTCTGATTAGTCTTTATTTTATCTTGATTTGCATTCTCTAGTACTTCTTTGTATCCAAGACTAGTTCTATCACTTGCATGATTTTGATCATTCAGAATATTGTCTAGATCACTTGAGCTCTTTTCAAATTTCACATATGAATTCATCTTACTAGATATATTCTCTAACTTAGATTTTATTGACTCATTTTCAATTACATACCTTAAACACTCATCTTCTTTAGTTTTTAGGATTATAGATAGGATTTCTAATTAATAACTAAGATGTTTGACCATATCTTCATGCTTCTTGGCATCTTCATTCATTCTTTCCTCAAATACATTGAATTTCTCCTCATAGTCCTTGAGTTTAGATTTCATCTTTTTATTGATCTTCTTCTCAATCTTCAATTCTTCAAGAGCATTCATCAATTCAATCTCACAGTCCATCTCATTTTTATCATCATCTAAATTACTCCAAGTAGACTCTATTTTATGTGAAAAACTACCTTCTTCAGCCATGAATAGGGTTTTATCTTCAATAGGACCATCATACTCTAAGTCATTAACTTCACTCTCATCTGATGAGCTGTGATCTTCTTTGGTGTAGAGAATCTTCTTATCCTTAAAGTACTTCTTGTTGTAAAACCTTATAAATCCCTTTTTTATTTTATCAAACCTAAATAATCTCTTTCCATCATCATGACCTTGATCATGCTCTTCATTATCATCCTTATTATATTTGTGATGGCACGTATTAGCAAAATGTCATACCTCTCCATAATTGAATCATTTGATGGGTAGTTTATCCTTATACTTACCTAAACCTATTTTTAATTTCCTTGAAATCAAAGAAATTAGTCCATCCTCATCTATATCAAAAATTTCATCCTCCTTGGGTTTCTTACCTTAGAACTTTTTCTTTGGCTTTATTTTAGTCTTAAAATTTACTTCCTTCTTTAGTGGTATATCATCATTTACTCTCATCACATAAGTAGTATAGGTGTCATGTAATTGATCCATCTCCAATTGAGTAAGATCATGAATTTATTCTATAGCAAATACTTTTGGATCAAACTTGAGGGTTAGAGACCTTAATCCTTTTTGAAATATAATAGCCTCTTCAAGGTTCTCTCTAAGACCTTTGATGATTTTCATAATCTCATCAACTCTCTATAGAAAAGATGCCACAAAATCTTCTTCCTTCATCTTGAGACTTTCAAATTATCATTTGTGAGTCTACAACTTAGTATGCTTGACCTTTTAATCTTTTTCATAAATTATCTACAATTTGTCCCATATCTCTTTAGCAGATTTATAATGAATTACCTTGGTGAACTCAGTCTTTGTAAGACCACAAGTGATGGAATTAATTTCCTTAGAATTATTTTCAAATAAATTATTATTTATATCACTAGATGGAGGAGTAGTAAGATCAACATAACCATCCACAACATATTTCCATACATTAAACCCTAGAGACATAATGTATGTCCTCATATTTGCACTCCAAAAAGCATAATTAGATCCATTAAACATCATTTATTCATTAGTAGTGGAACCTTATTACATTTTATGACTACCCATATTGTACCTTGGATCACCTTCAAGATATCAAGCCTTTACCAAAGGACCTAATTTGATAATAATTTTTAGGGGCACAATCACTAAGAGGATGGGTAAATTAGTGAGCCGAAATATTTTTATTTTAATTTCAAACCTTTCAAACTATTAAAAAATGATCATATATCAACTGACCAAGCAACATTAACAAGATAGATCATTTATTACATACATACACAAGATCAAACACACAACACTTAGTTCCTGTGGTAAACTCTCATGGGAATAAAACCCAATCTCAAGCTTAAAAACACTTGGAATATTTATCCTATAAGGTATTACAAACAAGAGACTGATCAAGTCCTTTTGACCAAGATTTATTAAAACATCTATTCCATAAGTAGCACCTTCCCTTAAATGATCAAGTCCTCCTGACCACCTATTGGTCAATTCCTTTTGACCCAAAACCTTGGTTAGGTCCTTTTAACCAAAGGAATTTAGTGAAATGCCTATTTCATAAAGATAAACTTCCCCTAAATAAGATCAAGTCCTTTATACCCTCCTATGAAGTGAAAACCTCCACCTTAGAATTGATTTCTTTAACACTTGATGATGGATCTTTGATTTTCTAACTCCTACACAAACTCCCTCTCTATTACATATAGGACTCTCACATAGGCATGTCACAATATCTCTCTTTTTTTAGTCTAAATACCCTCATATGCACACTTAGACCTTTTCACACATCTTCAAACTTTAAACCTATAATAGTACTATCCTCTTTTCATCACTTTAATGCATAATCCTTTAACACAAGCCTTGCACAAGTCTATAAAGCATCTCATTTGGTTTCACTATTTATAGAGCCTTCATGATTATCAAGATCTTAGTCAATCATTATGCATGCCTTAACTCTTAAGGCATTTATTATATTAAGACACATCTCAATAAAATCTACATATGTTTTCCATATCATCTATGGGTCACTTTTTATGCTTTTACACTTTTTAATTAGGCCCTTGTAGCTCTTTATAGGTCTCATGGAGACCTATTCACCCATTTAACACTTCATCAAGAAAAATAAGAACACATGACCACTTTAAACTACATAATTCCACTCTTTATGTCCCCTTTGACATTGTCAAATGATCATAGTCATCTTTTCTCACTTCTATGTGTGCTCAAACAACTCAAACATTGACCTGGTACATATGAACATCATGAACAAACACATAGTCAAATTCTAAGCCTTTGTTCCTACATAATATCAATTATTCATACCTTTAAATACCATTAAAATCATCCACAAATATTTCATAATAATTTCCAATATATAAGACATCATAAAACATCTAAACATCATCAAAATAAGCATAAATATCTTTCTTGGGTTCCTTGCAAAACATAGGCAAACACACAGTCAACTTTGGATCTTAATATTTATGACTGTACATAAATTCATACCTTATAACTAGGTTCAATATATGCATCATGGTGTACTCCTAAAATTTTATTTTTATATAACCTTTGAATTCATTCTGGATCAAAATTTATGGACAAAATATAGAGCACTGGTTTTTCCCTTTGTAAAATTCAAATATTCAAATGATAATGCTCACAGTTAAACCTCAGACACTATGTTATCATCTCATGTCCTCACATCTTAGATAAATAATGCACCATTTATCTTAAGTTAATGATCTCAATCTTTAATTATATTAAAACTTTAATAGGTTGACCACTTTGACTCCACTCATGCCATCAATCTCAATCACATGATTAAATACAAACCGTTAGATCCTTATCCTTTACCTTTGCTTAGCGTTAAACCTTGAACACTTATTACCATCTTGATACTTCATGAAATCTTAGATAAAAAGTACTTCATCAATCTCTGCAAGATTTTTTCAAACTTTACCTTATGTAAAATTGATTATTTATGGGAACCATTGTAATCTATCTGAGAAGCAAACTTTGAACCTCAATAACTTTTACTATGCTTAGATGCATGATCTATGATTTGAACCATAACATCTCCTCACATAAGAGAATCCAACCATATATAAATATTCTCTTGAAACCTTTTCATGTATAAAATATAATTCCATTAATCATCTCACTCATATTTTTCTGCCACAGAGCCAACTATGCCTAGAATTATTTCGAAGGCCAACTTTGCACATGCATATCTTTTGATGCACTTCATTACATGACCTAAAACTTAGATAATAGAAACCAGGCACAAAACTAAATAAACCAATATTATCAAATAATTTTTAAACTACCACATGTGTTAAATATAACTACATTAAAATGTAATACTTGACTTTTCTTCCCACATGCAAATTTAGCTAAGTATGGGAAAACACTATCAAACTACCTAGGAACCCAACTTTACACTTGTATATATTTTTTCATGCTTAGTTTCATGGCCTAAGATTTATTTAATAATATATTATCTCATAGGTTAATTCATCCATATATCAAGATGCTTTTGAAACTTTTATATGTGCAAGATATGATGTCACCAAACTGCTTACTCAGCTCTATTTTATAGAAAACACTATCAAAATGCTTGAGAACCCAACTTTGCACACACATACCTTTGGTTGCACTTCATTTCATGACTTTGGACTTGGACCATAGTAATTTTGGACTAATATTATCACAACTATATGACCAACTCCTCTTGAATCATCTACAAGTGCTAATTATGATGTCATCAAAATCCCTACTCAGATTTTTTGCCATTATACGCAAAATGTCTAGATGATAACTATGGATTACCAAATGAATTACACTTATGCACACAAAAACTCAATGAATCTTTGACTTTTGATAGGACCTCTTTTATAAGATAAATACAATAGACTTATCCATAATCATCTCTAAATAGTCGAACTTCGAAGATCAACCAAGCCTAATTTAAACGTACTAGGATAAGCACATTGCACACTTTCTCATTGTCATTTTAGACTATTAAGTCACTTCATCCACTCACTTGGACACCTCCATGACATTATTAATAAATATCTAATATAAAATGGCTTGAAGGGACCTATGTACTATGTTATGACCAAATGTAGAAATTAAATGTGTGTTAGGACAAGTTTACAATATGAGAACAAAACCAAACTATGGTATTTTTTGATGATTACAACCACATCATAGTTAATGGTGTGACTAATTTTTAGATCTGGGTATGTGTAATAGTCTAAGAGGATTTTTTTAGAAATTTTGTGTGTTGAGTTAATGCACAAAATACTTACAAACACAAAAGCCTTATTCCTACATAATAAATAATTTATAGATAAAATTCAAAAGGATGAAATAGGGTTAGGTTAATAATCAACATATCTTCAAAAAACCCCATGTAATCTGAGTGTTACCTACATATCCCAAATAAGCCTCAAGCCGATGTAGTTCTCCCTCCTATGGTGACTATGTGATTTATGATCATGCAAATATATGACTATAGTTAGAAGATTGATTGAAGTGATTGGAAATGGATTATCTTGACTTGTAATAAACAATATTAAAACTTGGCCTATAACTATTATAATTTAACAAAATTGGAATTAGAATAAATAGTTCTCTTTTGCATAGCATGTAGTGATTTGAAATCATCTTGTTATGAGGGTTAAAGTGAATGCCTTAGTTTGATTTTATAGGGAAACATTTATAATATTTTCAATATCTGACATGTCAAGATGTGCAGGAAGGTCATTAAGAAATGTCTCAACTTCAAAGAGCAACTGTTAGAGCACATGGGACAAGTTCATGCTAGTATAAAAGGTAATAGTGCAGCTCTAACTGACCTAGTCCAAACTTATCCTAGAAGACCAGAGACTTTAGGGGTAGGTTTGACATGAGCCTATAGATTACATAGGGATAAAATTGGCTAAAATATAGATGTTTGTATGATAGTTTTAATGTTTTCAAGATAATGAAGGCTCTCTTATAGATTTCAAGCTAGCAAAATGGTGAATAGACCAAGTAAGGTAAGGATGTCAAGAATAAATATTGTCTAGAACTTAGTGATTAGTTTTAAGTGTCTATAAAAACAATATCTAATGTAGAGGAAATTACATAAAATAGGCTATTTTTAACATTTTATTTTATCATATGTGAAATTTATTATTTTAGTTTATGGAATATAACTATTTATAAAAATTCCTTAAAGAATTAAATTTATTTTATGGAATAGATTGATTTCAGGTTATGCATGTAATTTCTTGGAAATAAAACAAAAATCATATTCAATTATTGGTAAATTTACAAATTCCATTTATATCATCCCAAAGAATTATCTTTTTTGTAACTAACGTTTGTGAATGGGCTATTAGGAAAAATTATGATTTGTCATGGATTATGAATGTTTGAAAATTGCCCTAAAAAAATTAAATTTATTTAAAGGAATGCAGTAATTTTAGAATATGCATATAATATGTTGGAAAAAAATAAAAATCATATGCAATTTCTTGAATTTTCCAAATTTCATTTAGCTCATCGTAAGGATTTTTTTTGTTTCAATTAGGAGTTGTAAAATTTATCATAGGGTTTATAAAATTTATCCTATGGTTTTTCAATTAGATACCAGTAAGAACTATGCTTTTTTTCCTAAAATTTATCCTAGGGTTTATACAATTTATCCTATGTAATTATTTGTCCCTTTCCATTTTCAACAAACCATTTCTCCTCTCCCTTTCACTATTATTTTTTTCCTCCTGTCACTTCCAAAGTCTTTTCTCCTCTTGTCATCATCAAGAAACATAAAATGAATTGGGAGGGATTTTGGGCACTCTCACTTTTTATTTTTTTATTTTAAGGGTTAGAGTGACACATGATGCAAGTAGCACCATCTTTATATCACCCCCCCAAATTTTTTAAATATACTATAAAATATTTATTAATTGATTATTATATTATAATTATATATAAATATAATTAAGTATTATATTTAATAGTTAAATATTATTATATTTATTATATTAAATTATAATAATTATATTTGTATAAAAAATTCATCTAAATATAATTATATTTTAACTATAATTAAATATTATAATTTTTTTGTAGTAGAGAAAATGTTTTATTAAAAATTGATAATAAAGATGATCAACAAACATAATTTAATGTGATTTGATATGATTTTGATTTTAAAACATCTTTTTTAGAAAATGCAACTATATTAAATATTTAAACTATTCATTTTGTGCTTTTCAAATTTTCTCTAGTTATTCATTGGTTACATTATTTCAATTTTCAGTCAATACTAGTCTCGCGTGTTCCTATATATTTATTAGCATATCTCATTTATTATCATAATATCTTCCTCTCAAGATATTAATTTCATCATCCTCTTATTTTTTTAGTGCTACCAATTTCATCACCTTAACTTTTGTGAACTTCATCAACTTCATTTTCATTAACATCATCTTCAAAATTAGCTTCAATGTTTCAACATCTTGATCATCTTGAATAACTTTATCATACCATCTTCATCCATGGATTCATCTTCATAATTTATGTTAAAATATTATTCCTTCCCTATGTTGCTTGTGTTACAATATTTTTTTATCAACATGTCTTGTCCTTGGCTCACAATGGAATACAAACCACCATTTATCTTTCATCTCTATATTAAGATATTAGAATGCCTACATAAACATAGTTACAAATACCTATTATAAATGTACATATAAAAAAATTCACAAAAAAAATAAGACCTACATACGTAAAATGTGCACATGAAATAGGATAAGGCATATATATGATTTTTTTTAATAATGCTTGATTACAATGTTGAGGAAACACATACGACTCTTTATCATCAATTAATGGTCTACTAGAGTCAACTAAACAAATACCACTATCAATGTAAGTTCTTAAAAATATTTTATCAATAGAAGGGTACCATGTACATTTAAATATGAAAAATTCAAAACCTCTATAATAACATTTTTTGTATTTATTCTATCTTTCAAACATAATCCAATTTCTCTTGGACCAAATTTGTATCATTTTCACTTTATCAGATGTCCTATTCAAAAGGAATTACAACTCTATAATAACAAGTGATCATTCTTTTGTCACTATTTTTGACATGGAAATATTTTCTATTTGACCACTTTGTAGAATGCTTACTCACCTTCATTATGTCACATAATTTTTATAAAAAAATAATAAAATTAAAAAAAATATTATGCACTTATATAAAATTCATATTTATAACTTACCAAAATTTCACATCCTACACTGTGTCCAATGCTTTTTGAGTGATTGTCCTTGAATTGATGGCATGAATATTCTCTAAATGTGAACTCATCCATTCAAGAGTAGATTGAACTTGTAATGGTTTTTGTATCTTATTTTGGTTGGTTTGTGTGAATGTCATCATCTCTAATCAATCCTTTAGCTCTCCTCGCTAGTCTTCTCTTTATATTTTTCAATCCACACAATCATTTCTAAAGTATTGAAGAGTGTGGATTGTTCTATGGCATATTTATCAATAAGACCTTATAATCAAACATGTAAATAAATAAATTATTTATTACAAACATAAATTACTCATGCATTGTATATATTTGATATGATCAATATAAATACATACCATATTTAACAAATTTTCATTTTCCAAGAAGATTGACCTCTAATTTTTCATTTCCATAGTCAACATCTGAAATAAAAGGAATTTGTGTAAATTCCTCTCCAATATATTCTTAAATGTATTAAAAAATATTTAATAATGTATCATTCAACCATATATTCCTTTGTATTTGTTAATTGCTTCACAAAACCATTTAAGGCCTTCATGTACTTCCATGGCTAAAACATATATCGTGTGTTTATTACACTTGTCATGCAAATATAATTAACTGAATACACCAATAGATGGATTTAAAAATCTATGAAGGAGGTAAGAACTTCATTTTCCTATTTGCATACATTATTTTCAATCTTTTCTTTCTCCTACTTAATCCTTCAAACATCTCTTTGAAGATAACCACCTATTTTACAAATAATGTTAAACATGTATATCACTCTAATGTTTCTCATACAATTAATTCAATGTTATAATTGAAATATAAATATCATATTACCTCAAAAATATTTAAATATGATATTGTGCCTTTAGTAGATCAAGTAGAAGATTACAAGGTGGCCCCCTCAATGCTAAGAGAAATATATGTTACATAAATAAATATAAAATTAAATGTGAAGTTTTTAAATTAAATATCTAATTTAAGGTACAAAAACATTAATTGCCTTTAAAATTTTATTTAAATAATGTGTTTTGAGTCTTGTGATGTGTCTAGAAACATATAATTCATGCTTCATGGAGTTCCATAGCCATTTGGTGTGTGCATGTGTCAGATTTATTGATTCACCAAATTGAATTTTTATCTAGATAATATAAATGGAAAAAATTATTTTTTTATGACACTTCTTTATCCCACTTACTTTTATATATGCTCTATAATTTTTAATGTCTTTGCTTTCTTAGATATGTGATCCCATATAGAAACCACTATATTATTACATATATATGCATTGTATATTAAATATGCCCAAATAATAAATACTTCCATAAAGGGACATTGTATAATATAGATACTTTCTTCATCCCTACTAACATTTTATACTTTTCAATCATTTTTGATATCCATAACCAATCTCTCCACCAACATCGAGGAATAACAACATTGGATCTTATGCATGCTTATGTGAAGGATTCATACTAATCCCAAGTGACATAATCTTCAGAATTTGTTTGGTATTATCTTTTCCATCAAAATTATTTTCCTTTTTAACATGGTATTCATACTCCATTGGAAATAACCTTCAATGGAATGCATAAACATTTTTTTTTTATATCTTTGGACAACCTTCCACATAGTTGATCACCACACCTTGCACATATTTACTTTCCTTTTATTGAAATACCTACATATAGAAAGAATTTACAAACTTAGTATATAATGTAAAGAGACATAAATATATATTATATTTTAAAATTAAATTGTAACATATGATAAATACTTGAACAAATAACTATCTGAGGAAAACCATGAACACTCTATCATAAGATTCCATAACATGTGAACTAACTTTAACCAATGGGTTTTGAAAGGTCATACATTGTAATACCATCGCACAATGTTCACAACTCATCAATTAGATGTTCAAGGTATACATCAATATTAATTGTTGCTTACTGGGCACCAATAATGACAACATTAAATTTTCCTTACGAATGATCCACCATGGAGGAATATTATAATTTATCAACACTATTGTCCAAATAGAGTATCTAGTTGACATACTAGAAAATAGGTTAACACCATACATTTCCAAACCAAAAAGTACATTGTGTGATCTATTTTTAGAATGTTTTAGGCCACAACTCCTCAATGTGCTTCATTACATTTAAATCTAAAGGAATGCACTAAACTCTACCATTGATTCTATTATTTTAATTTCATGACATTAATTTTGTAAGTGAATTATAATAAAAAAGACACTTAAGTCTATGAATTATTCAAAAATGTTGCAATACTTTATTTGTAATGGCACCTTATTATTAATATCATGTTGACCTAAATTTGGGATAACTCACATCATGCTCATATTCCTTACTAAACAAAAATCACTCATTTTTTCATGCATCATAATCAACATAAATAACCCCTAAATCTGATCATTTATATTTCACCTATTGATATGATGAGGGAAGTTTGTTATTTTTTGGGCAACAAAATATTTTTTTAATGGGTTGTATTTAAAATTACAAATGTATAAATATATCAGACATAATATAAGAAAAATTTAATATATATCAAACATAATAAATAGTTAAGGAACTATCATTAACCTTAATAAAACATTGACACTGATGTTTGACTAACCAAACCATGTTTTTAAGTCCATCAATGAATTATAACACTCAACATTTTTTTCTATAATATCTTGGTGTAAACAACTGAGTTTGATAAAATTTATTAAAAAAAAACCCATCTTGTTCAATTTCCTCAGGATTATCATCCATATAGGTTTGATCTTCATGATAAACATCACCAACTTTATCATCTACATCATCATCATAATGATCATGATCATTTTAAAATAAATAGTCTACCATTTTTGAAGTCCATTGACCTCTTCCACTATTGGAACATCTTCTAACAAAATTTATAAGAAAAGGTATTTGTTTCTTGTATATTCCAACATTTTTTTTAGATAAATTATTTCAAGAAGAAATTATTATTCCTTCTAATATTATTATAATTCATGTAATCTTAAGTATGGCACCTTGGGAAGATGTGCTTTGCCTTTTTTCTTGGTCGAGGCCGAAGTTGAACATCAAAGTCACTATCCAAATATGAAATATAAGATACCTATATACTAAATTAATATTAGTGAAATATCCATATGAATCAACACTATGATGGCTTAATTTGAAAACAACATAAAAAGAATTACCTTAAAGAAGCTATTATTTTATGGAAGAAGTGCTTTACCAATTCACCCTCATCCTCTTCTTTTTCCTCTATCTAGAACCCTACCTCAACGACAAGGTTTTGATAACTATCCCTATATATAAAATGATATTTTTTTATATTTTTATATTTTTTACAACTATTAATTTTTGTTGGGAATCAACCAACAAACTTGATTACTATGTGAAAGCAATAAAACATGGAATTGAACCAGAATGATAAGTAACTAGAATCACAAAATAGCAAACAATAAGAGATACAAGAAACCATCCTAAAAACTTGTATTAAACTCTTTATAGAAGGAATACAATTGAAGAAACTTCTTTTCTTCCACACTTCTCTCAGATGTATAGATCTCTTTCCAGATCTCTTTCCCTCAAGAATTCTCTCTCTCAATTACAATCAACTCCAACAACCTGGATTGATACACATATACAATTCTTGTACTGTTACTCTACAATTACAATAAGCTATGAATATCTATCCCTATTATATAACTTTAGGGATCATGAGCATACAATCACAACCATTAGATGCACCTCCTAATCAAGGGCTCAAAACAGTCCTACTAAAGATAGAGATGTGGACTTAAGACTAACACTTAATCCTATCATACAAACATTCTATTTTGTCCACAAAAATAGCATTCTAGACGCACAGGTGACTGACATTGGTCCCTGCCTGTCTGCCTATGACTGACATCAGCCGATCAATGACCGACGCTGGCATCTCCTAGTCGACTCTTGATCGACGTCGGTCTCTCCTGACCAACGCCGGTGACTGTGTAATTCCTACAACCTACAACTTGCTCATTTGGTGAAGCTTTTAGCTCCACAACTCAACAATCTCCCACTTGGAGATAAATAGCAACACCAGTGCCTGTACAGCAACATCTTCTAGCTCCTCCATCTTCAAACTCAATCATGAAGACCTACAAAAGTTGAATAAAGATTCAAATTCTCCTTTGTTATCAGCTTGGTTAACATATCAGCAGGGTTCTTATCTATATGGATCTTCTCCAGATTTAACTCACCATCTTCCAATACCTATCTAATGAAGTGGTACCTCAGCTGTATATGTTTGGTTCTTGAATGAAAGGCTGAATTCTTAGCTAAATGAATTGCACTTTGACTATCACTGTATAATTTGCAACTCTCTTACTCCTTTCCTAGCTCTTCCATGAACCGTGTCATCCATATCATCTCTTTGCTAGCCTCTATGACTACAATATATTCTGCTTCTATAGTTGACAAGGCAACAACCTTCTGCAACTTTGATATTCAGCTAACTGCCATTCCACCAATAGTGAAAACATATCCTGTGGTGCTTCTTCTGCCATCAAATCACTTGCCATATCTGAATCTACATAACCATGTAGAGAAGTGTTTGACCCACCATAGCACAAATGCCTACTGTTGGTCCCTCTCAGATATCTGAGGATCCACTGAACTGCTTTCCAGTGTTCCTTCCCTGGATTGGCCATATACTTACTAACAACTCCCACTGCTTGGGCAATATCAGGTCTAGTACATACCATTGCATACATTAAGCTCCATACTATGGAAGCATATGGAACTTTCTTCATGTACTCTACCTCATCATGTAAATTAAGACACTGTTCTTTACTCAACTTGAAATGTCTAGCCATAGGTGTGCTTACCAGTTTTGCATCCTGCATATTAAACCTCTCCAACACCTTGTTCACATAATCCTCTTGAGACAAAATCAACCTGTGATTTTTCTTATCTCTCTTAATACTCATGCCAAGGATTTTCTTTGCTGCTCCCAAATCTTTCATGGCAAATGTGTGAGCTAGTTTCACCTTAAGCTCAGAGATATCCTGCATGTGTGATCCTGTAACCAGTATATCATCTACATATAGTAATAAGATAATATATCTACCATTATCCAATCTCTTAAAATATACACAATGGTCAAATTGACATCTACTGTAGCCATGCTCAGTCATAAACCTGTCAAATCTCAAATACCATTATCTAAGAGCTTACTTGAGACCATACAAGCTTTTCTTCAATCTGCACACTAGCTTCTCCTTACCGTTGACCTCAAATCCTTCCGGTTGATCCATATATATTTCTTCATCCAAATCTCCATGAAGAAATGTTGTCTTAACATCAAGCTGCTCAAGATGCAAATCCTCAATAGCAACTAAAGACAATACAGTCCATATAGAATTCATTTTAACTACAGGAGAAAAAATCTCACCAAAATCAATACCTGGCTTTTGTGCAAATCCTTTCACTACCAACCTGGCCTTATATCTCATCTATTCATTCTCACCTTCCTTCAATCTGTAGATACATCTATTCTTCAGTGTCTTCTTTCCCATTGGCAACTCAACCAAATCCCATGTTTGGTTCTCTTTCAAGGAATCAATTTCCTTATTCATGCCTAGCTCTCACTGATTCTTGGATTCCATCTGTATTGCTTCATCAAAACTCTTTGGTTCTCCACCATCAGTAAGCAATAAATAGAATAATGAAGGGGAATATCAAATTAGAGGTTTACTTACCCTTTTTGACCTCTTGATGGGCGTCTGAGACTCATTCACAACACGCTGTCTACCCAAATTCTCTGACAGTGACTGACCTCAATCACCTCTAGGCCTATTACTAGTCGACGTCAGTTCCACATGACTGACATTAGTTTCTGCCTGATCGATGTTAGTCACTATCTGACCGACATCGATTCTTGTATTGCCGACGTCGGTTCCTTCCTAACCAACGTCGGTCTTTGTGTTTTCTTGTTTGTGATAATTCTTTCCTACAAGCTCATTTTGTACCGTCACCTCATCCAATTCTCCATTGCTCTACCCAGATTGATTTAGCCTCTTGAACTGATCACTATACATCACTTTTTCATTGAAAACATCACGGCTCCTAATTATTTTGTTAGTTCCTAGATTCTAAAACTGGAATTTGAAATCATCAAATCCATAACCAATAAATGTGCACCTCATAGACTTAGCATCTAGCTTCTTTCTATTTTCCTTATCAATGTGCACAAAAGCTTCACAACCAAAAACTTTGAGAAATGAGAGATCTACCTTTTTACCTATCCATGCCTCTTCTAGAATTCCACCATCCAGAGCTATAGAGGGTCCTCTGTTAATCAGGTAAACTACAATATCCATAGCTTTTGCCCAAAACTCTAAGGGCAAACCAGCATGCAATCTCATACACCTTGCATGCTCCATTACTATTTTATTCATCCTTTCAGCAACTCCATTTTGCTAAGGTGTCCTTAGAACCATCCTTTGCCTATGTATTCCATACATATAAAATACCAATTGAACTTGTGGCTGTAAAACTCACCACCATTATCAGATCTCAAGCACTTCAATCTCCTACCTATTTCATTCTCAACCATAACTTTCCAAATCTTAAAAGTGTCAAAAACATCAAATTTATTCTTTATATAATAGACCCATACCTTTCTTGTAACATCATCTATGAAAGAGACATAGTACTATGATCTTTCAATAGAAGCAACCTGAGCCGGTCCCCACACGTCTGTGTGAACAAGCTCCAATTTGTGCTTCTTCTTTGTTGACCCAGTCTTGAGAAAACTCACTCTCTTCTATTTCTCAAAAATACAGTGCTCACAAAAATCCAGACCTATGCTTTTCAAATCTGAAATCTTACCTTTTGACTTAAGAATAGACATTCCCTTCTCACTCATGTGGCTGAGCCTAGAGTGCCACAACTTTGCATCAACATCTGAAGTAGATAATACAGAAGGAGAATTATCAGTAATATAATTACATAAATAAAGAGTACCTACTCTCTTATCTCTGGCCAATACAAGTGCACTCTTGGTCACCTTCCAAGATTCAGCTGTGAGAGTTACTGTACAACCCTCATCCCCCAACTTTCCTATAGAAATCAGATTCCTCTTCAAGCTGGAAACATGCATGAGATCTTTCAACACCCATGTGTTACCATTCTACATTTTCAGCTACACTTTTCCTTTGCCAACAATTTTACAAGGCTCATCATCCCCTAAATAAACTATTCCAAAATCTCCATGGACATAGTCACTAAAATATTCTCTATTTGGGGTAGCATGAAAAGAGGCACCAAAATCTAACACCCAAGATTCTATATTATTATGCAAAGAGAATATAAGAGCATTTTGTGCAATACCTGCAACTTTTGCTTCTTCTTTACCTTCATGCTGATTGTCCTCTTTAGGTTTTGACCAGCAATCTTTGCTTATGTGCCCTATCTTTCCACAATTCTAGCATTGTGGCTTCCTGCCATTTCTGGATTTGGATCTACCTCTCATTTTTGACTTAGACCTTGATCTCCCTTTCTTGATCTTCTCTTTTTGCCTTCCCCTGTGCTCAAAACTTAAAGCATTCCCTGATGTTTCCTCTATGCTTTTCCTACAAATTTCTTCATTCAAGATTACACTAACAACATCATCTACTTTTAAAATATTTGAAGCAGATGCAGTATTACTAACTGCCATTACCAAGCTATACCAACTCTCAAGTAAAGAGCATAAGATTAATAGATCTTTAATTTCATCATCAAACACTATTTTGATTGAATTTAATTGATTTACAATTCCATGGAAATCATTTAGATGATTAGATACAGATCCACTTTCCTGCATTTGCAAATTAAATAACTGCTTCATAAGATATACCTTATTTGAAGTTGAGGGTTTTTCATATAAATTTGCTAAAGTAGTCATTAACTCTACCATTGACTTTGCCTGTGATAAATTAGATATCACAGTAGATGCCAGACTCAATCTTATAGATCCAAGAGCCTTTCTATCAAGAACTTCCCATTCTTCATCTTTCATGTCTGTGGGCTTCCTTGAAACTCCACCTAACAGTAAGTATAGATCTTTTTGATACAGATAATCCTCTATCTACATTCTCTATAATTGGTAATTCTTGCCATTAAACTTCTCCATTCTCAGTTTACTTTCTTCTGCCATTGCTTCTCCCACTCAAACAAAAATCCCTATGAGTAACTTGTAATCAATACACACTAACCAAATCTAAAACACCTGTTAGCCAACCTGAGCTCTGATACCACTGGTTGGGGATCAAACAACAAACTTGATTACTATGTGAAAGCAATAAAACATGGAATTGAACCAGAATGATAAGTAACTAGAATAAAAAAATAGCAAACAATAAGAGATACAAGAAACCACCCTGAAAACTTGTATTAAACTGTTTACAGAAGGAATACAATTGAAGAAACTTCTTTTCTTCCACACCTCTCTCAGATGTACAGATCTCTTTCTAGATCTCTTTCCCTCAAGAGATCTCTCTCTCAATTATAATCAACTCCAACAACTTGGATTGATACACATATACAATTCTTGTACTGTTACTCTACAATTATAATAAGCTATGAAGATCTATCCCTATTATATAACTTTAGGGATCATGAGCATACAATCACAACCATTAGATGCACCTCCTAATCAAGGTCTCAAAATAGTCCTACTAAAGATAGACATGCAGACTTAAGACTAACACTTAATCCCATCATGCAAACATTTTGTTCTGTCCACAAAAATAGCATTCTAGACGCACAGGTGACTGACATCGGTCCCTACCTATCTGCCTGTGACCGACGTTGGCCGATCAATGACCAACGTTGGCATCTCCTAATTGACTCCTGACTGACGTCGGTCTCTCCTAACTGATGTCGATGATTGTCTAATTCTTGCAACCTGCAACTTGCTCATTTGGTGAAGCTTTTAGCTCCACACCTCAACAATTTTTTTGAAATAACTATTTACAAAAAATTGAATTTTTATATGCAATATTATAATTTCATACAAACTCATATTCTACGATATATTCACTAACAAAGAGATTTTTTATTCTGAATTAGACCTTAAAATAGAAGAACATATATATATAGGGGATGGTGATTTATACATAATTCATGACAACATATTATTTATAAGACAAAATGTTATTTTTTAAACTACCTTCAGTTTACGAAAAAAAACTCCATTTAGCTATCCAAATTTGTAAGCTTTGAAAAAAAATGTCCTTGAAAAAATAATATGACAAAAACATTTACCTCACCTTATTATTCCAAAATCCATTCAGCTACATTTCCATGCGA
The DNA here is from genome assembly GCA_037957365.1 of Torreya grandis. Taxonomy (NCBI): domain Eukaryota; kingdom Viridiplantae; phylum Streptophyta; class Pinopsida; order Cupressales; family Taxaceae; genus Torreya; species Torreya grandis. The sequence continues at coordinate 650,298 of JARHVA010006377.1, read as the reverse complement.
ATTTCAAAACTCTTATTATCCAGCAAATTTTCAAACTATCTTAGCAAGGGTAAAATGAGTTTGTGACAAACCCTAATTTTGTATTATGTGGATAGGGAAATAAAAAAAATAGTTATTATCTTTTTTATAGTGGTAAAAAGGTAGTGCCACATTTGTGTGACATTTTCCACCATGTTAGCATCACACATGGAAAACTAAATGGGGACAAAGAGAAAAACAATGTGAAATTGAACTAATTTAGGGAACAAATTGCAAATTGTGTACTAATGAAAGAAAGACTTATTAGAGAAATAAGGTAGAAATAGAATAATTTTATTGTGACATTCATTTTTTTAATTCATGTTTGAAAATAAATTATAATATTGTATTAATGTAATTGTAACTAAATGTAAAGAAAATTTGTTTATTCCACACTTGATTATGCTCTTGTAACACTTAGTGAAGTAATTGATATTGATTATGTTATATATTTTTGAAAATTAATTTAATTATAAATGGAAGAAATATTTATTTAGTGAATTTTATTTTTTATCTCATAATTTCATGTATTTATAGGATATAGGTAGTTACACTCAATATGAAAGAATTGTTAAACACTCAGACTTGGGTTGTGTAACTACTTACATTCTTTGATAGAGTTAATAACACCTATGATGGATAAATGTTAAAGGATAATGATGAGAATATGTGAATGGTGTCATATTTACTCATAAAGCTTAAGGTCAATATGAATAGGAATAAGATAAGAAATGCTCCCAAATCCTCAAGACCCATTCAACTTGATGATATTTTATTTATCCTACCTTGGATTTAGATTTAAAAATTTAATAAGAATACATATACTATGAGGATTTTCCATATGGGTCATAGGATAGAGGATTTTATCTCTAACCATATACTAAGCTTTCATATAGAGGACCATTCATGAAACCCTAGTACCATAATATCCTACTAATAAAGAAGATCCTGAGGAGCATCTAGAGATAAATATTAGGGAGGAAATGTCTAAATATACCAACCTAAAAGATCACTCAAGTAGAAGTGGTAATCATAACCAATAAAATTTTTAAAATCTAATAAACTTTCAAAACTCAAATAAAATTATATATTTTTTCTATGTAGATGTTTAATTTCAACAACATGAAATTTTGAATTTAATAATTTAGTAAGGCATTGGGGATGAGAATCCATTACTCATAAACTAAAATAATCTATGTATAAGAAAGTGAGTCTAAACTAGGGAGTAATAAAAACTTAAAAATATATGTTGAGTCCATAGGAGTTAAAATTGATTAATTATATTTTATATAATTGAATCTCCTATGAGTGTTATTTATGGAAAAAATAAATAAAAATCTAACAATGTGTATACTTTTAATTGTTAAGTCATTTGTATTGTGTTGTAACTTTTTTTGGTCATTGTGGTTAACATCCTAAATTTGTACTTTATCCTTGACCTTGATTAAATCCTACACTTATCTCCATGTCTTTACCATGACATAACATACAAGGAAGATCACCCTTAGAATAAGTACTACAAAAGGTATTTGTGAATGTAATAAGGATACCCCATCTCATGTCATTGATGTGTAAGAAGAGATACATGAAGAAAATTAATTCACTATGGGATCATATTGCTAACAAAATGAGGACTTGATGAGAATAATTAATAATTATTCAACCATCAGACTAGATTTAGTTTTGAGTTGAGAGAGGATAATGATTCAAATTATGTTCATGTAAATACTAAAATTTTGTCTTCGGTACTTGAAAATGACATGCTTGACATACATTTACCATGCATGACTTGAGCATAAAAATAAGGTCATGATCCACCATTCTCTCAAACTTGCATGTTATCTTATGAGTCAACTCTTCCCTTCTATTGTTACACACCTATGAGAACCTCATTGTCTACCTCAAACATATTAAATATCCTACATATACATCTCTAGACTCTTAGTTCAATATGTCTATAGACGGGGAAGTTTTATTAGAAATATTTAGTATTTTCAGTAGATATTGACTTGATGTGGTTGGTACTAACCCACTTATACCAATAATTAGTTTCTAAAATCAAACACATCTTTAGGATTTTCCCATCAACCTAGCTTTTTTGTGGCACAAGAAATTATTCAATTGGATCCATATAAAAAAATATCAAGGTCTCATTCAAAATGAACTTCGCACTTATTTGTTATATATCTATGCACTATTTCACATTGAGAAAATATTTCATATTCTTCTCAATTTGTAAATATACCACTAGGATTAGTTATAAGCCAAGTTTAAAGAACTCAAAATCCATGTTAAACTAAAAATTATCAAGTACCAAATTGACATCATTATTTGTACACATAGAGTGAAGGATCATAATTGCATAATTATAATAAATGGAAAAACTACATATGGCTTGAATTTCCTCATGAAATTAATTGATATGTAGGATGTGGTCAATAATCAAATGAGGGTGATTAGGGTTAGCTCATCTTATTACACTTTCTTTCATTTTTAAGGTTTCTATCCCTCACAACCATACCTAGGGTTTTAAGGCAAAGGAGACTAATTTTTGGAGTTGTACAAATCATCAAGGTTTAAGATCATAAATACAAAGCAATCCAATATAGTCACAAGTGATTGTATAATAATTGTTCCATACTTCTATGTACGTCAATATTTACTATCAGGTTAGTGTTGATCAATGATACTGACTCGAACCTACATAGCTAACCTAGTACAAATAACAAATCAGTACTGAAAACAAAAAATCAAATTCTTGATTATCCCTAATTTTTACTTATAAAATATAGTCAAGTTAGAAAATTAACCAAAAAACCAAGTATCTTAATCTCCTTAGTACTTTCTATATTTATCAAATTCTACTTGTCAAATCAGAATAATCAATCTTTATCTATTATATTTAGATGTATACTTGAATTCCATATCTATTCATTTAAATCACATTAAAAATTTCATCTTAATTAGATTAATATTTCACATTAATCCAAATTAGTGTAAAACATATTGGTGAGCCCATACACTTTGATTAAACCATCTTTACAAGGTTTCAAACTTTTTTCCTAGGGTTTCAAATTTTATCTCTAATTTCTTTACACAAAAAATATTTTTTTTAGATTTATTGTTTCAAGGTTTCATGATCTTATTTCTTATTTTCACATAAAAAAATTCACCTTCAACCTTAGCCTTCTATTAGGGTTTCCTCTTTTATATTTATTCCTTGATTGGTTGATATTGGATCAAAATGGATCTATTTTTCAAAATCTCTGATGCTTTTTATATTTGTATTGACTTGATGAAAAACCTATTTTTGGTTGCCAAAATATTTTTTGGGTTTTATAAACTTTACTATATTTAGTAAATTTGTCCTAAAATCAAACAAATGGTTTACTTATTTTCAAACTTAGTTCTAGGCTTCATCTGTCTTATTATTTCTATCAAAACCCTCTTTTGGATTCCAAAAATTTATCATAGTTGTATATAAATAGTTGGTTATTTATTGACTCATTATTTCTTTCTATGGAATATTTTTTCATCTTTTCACATTTCGTCAAGGTGTTGATACCTTTTTTTCCTTTAAGAGGGTCCATCCAAGAGTTAAGGTGGCCCATCTTGTGGTATAAAATATAAGTCATACAAAATTTCCTCTTCATCCCTATCCATAACCCACAACCCCTATCGATGGTCTTGTATGCATATTCAATAAAAAATACCAAATTTTTCTTCTTATGAAGTCCTTCAGGATCAAATAGTTGGCATCCTACTAAAATGTAGTGGATAAAAATGTAGCAGATAAAAATATAGCGTGAAAAATGTAGTGAGAAAAAATGTAGCAAGGAAAAAATGTAGCAAGGATAAAACATCATAAGAACAAAACATACTAAAGGATGCCCTCACACAAAAGATGACACAAATTTCAACTAAAGGTCCAAACTTATGAAATCATATTTTCCTCTATTATTTTACTTGTAAATTTGGTGCATTACTTTTCCACCATGAAATGTTAACTACTATCACCAAAATGAACTAAACAACAAATAAACAATGTGATCATCACTAAAATATCTCAATTATGCTCTTCATGACATTTTTATGACATTACCAATACCACTACATTTTTCCTTGCTATATTTTATCCCCACAACATTTTTGTCATACTACATTTTTATTGCTATGTTTTTTACTGCTATGTTTTTATCCACTACATTATCATATAGAGACAAATAGTCACAATGAGAATGTCCATATAGGATTTGCTAAATCAGAATCAATATTTCATTTTAAGGATCATATCACTTGAAAATAAGATCACTTATATAAATAATCTAAATCATTCCAATGTCAATCATATATCTACATTTCTTTCTAAAAAAATTATCTCAAAAGACTTAATCTTAAGATCAGAAGCCAAAACAAGATATATCTACAACTAATGATTTCAAAAGTGTACATAATCCTAATAGGATTTAAACTGAGATTCTAAGGAAAATGTTTTGAAATAAATGAGATATTAAGAAAATAAAAACACTATTGTCCATATGAGATAATGCATGGACATTATATGGACAATTATTGGGCTTTAAATTAAAAAATACAAAGTATCACTAATAGTGGTGATCATATAATAGATATATCAATAAAACCACCCACTTTATTCAAAATAAAATTCTACAATCAAGAAACCTACTCACACTGTGATTGTAGCTCTTAAGGAACAAAGAAAAACATAATAAAAGGAACAATTAGCATAAGAAATGTTACATATTAGAGGAATAAATGTTACAAAATGTGAATTGCAACATAATAAAGGTTATAAATGGAAAAATTAGATAAATAAAGGTTACAAAAGAAAAAATTAGAGCAAGAAAGGTGGCGCAAGCTACAACATGAAAAGTTTATAAAATTAAAGTTACTAAAAAATACTCAAGATAAATAAGAAAACATCCTTAAGCAAGGGATTCTCATGATTTAAAATCAAAATCAAGATATAATACCAAGAAAATATTTTTTGTACTACACCATTTATTGAATTTCTTGGATATATCACCTTCAACACATTTATTATACTACAACATTTGTATCATTTGTGGATCAATCGAGTTAACAATAGTGTTTGCTTCAAAAGTGTGTCATCTTACATTCAAAAAATTTCCTGATATAGATGCATATAATGTTGTGCCTAGAGGATCATGGTTAAATTCAATAGAGTCACTAATTGATAAAAATAAATATTGCATTATGTTTGATCATGAAGGTAAGGTTAATTGTATTTCAAGAGAGGGAAAATATTTAGAGAAAAAAATGAGTGTGTTTAGCCTTCAAATGGGAATCTATATTTGGTGTTATCTAGATTTCATTAAATGGGTATACATAAATGAAATGGCACAAGGATGATAATTAGATCTATAACAAGTCAATTAGATGTGAAACTTAGATATAAGCATACCCTAAATTTACTATGATGAGATATTCTAAATATGGAAAGTACAATTATGCTAAACATAGAAATGACAAAGAATTAGAGTACTTAGTTTGATTTTATGCTAATGAAGTTTTAGATCTAGAACAAGATGAAATTAGGTGAGAAGGAGATTCTAGAACAGTCATCAAATTTTAGATCTAACACTTATATCTCTCTAGATAGTAACACTAGCCTAGCACAGTCATGTCGACACTACTATTTGGGTTCAATGCTAATGTCCTAAATAGAATATCTACTTAAACATGATGAAACCACCTATATGCTTTTATTTTTTTTTCACCCTATATGATATAGCATATTCATATATGGGTCATGGATAGTTATTACTTTTGAAATGGAAAAACCCTAGATTTTCATCTTCAATGTGACCTTAGGGAAAATGGGTTAGTGTGTACATAGTGTCAAGCTAACCCAAATGACCCCTCTATAAAAGGATGTTTCCTACATAGCCAATAATATAAAGAGGGTCTCATATTTATGTAGTTCTCCTCTACATGTTGTCTTGTGTGTGAATCATACAATGTGTGGAAATGAAGTACAACAGTGATATAACTTATAACTTAAAAAATTGGGCTCTTAATATACTCATTTAGTACTTCAATCCTATAGATGCACAATCTCTATAAATAGTATATAAATAAGAATAAATAGGAAAGTTTTATTCAATTGAATATTCTTTGAATGCTCTTTGGTAATCTTCTAAGTGTTGTTAGGTGATGAATGAATGAGGGTTGATATTTTATTTATATAAATCTCTTTGGAGTAATAATTCATATTAAATCAATTATTTTGACCATTATGATACATTTAATTTATAAATTGAATGACTTTAGGCAATTATACACTTGCATCGAGATATGATAATAACATCAATGCTACTATCTGGCCCAGATGTTAGTGTCAAGGGAATAAGAGAATGTGTATAAGTTTAAAACATATAGAGATAGAGAATAATTAAATTTCAAGCATTCTAAGCAAGATAATATACCTAGGTCATTATCATAAGGCTGGTTAGACTAAGAGATATAGGCCAAGGGGCATAAAGATAGAGTAGGTGTGACACTTGTGGAAGCAGGAAAAGTAGAGAACTAAGAGTAAAAACCAAGGTTTGAGTTTTCCAAGTGTACAAGACTAAAGTACTATATAATCACCAAATATTTTCTATATTCCCCCCTTAATATAATAATAAAATTACTAGTTTAAAGGAAAGGAATGTGTACCTAGGTGTGTATCCACACCTTGTCTTTGTGTGTGCCCAACTTGTGTGATTTTTTGGTGATTGGCCTACAACTAAGAGCATGTTACATTATAAAATCAATGTATATAATTTGGGTTGAAAGTAATTTAAATAAATTGAAAGAGAAAGTGAAAGGTTTAGGAGTACACCTACGTATTGATGTAATCACTTTACCTATTAACAGGTTATTTTCTAAAATATGTATCATTATAAGGATCTAAATTTGAGACTAAGATAAATATAGATAAATCTTAAAAGTGTGTATATCTAAGGAGATAGAGAGAAAGAGAGAGAGATTGGAAGGTGTATGCCTCCAACTTTGTAGCAAAAATGAGTTTCTACCTAGTAGTTGAGATTAGCTCAACCATGTAATCCAATGATATTATAAATTGGTGAAGCTAGATGATCAAGTCCAACCTAAAAATTTGGCAATATTGAGTGATTTTATCACCTCAACCATACCAAAAGGTGAACCAACTACTGTAGTATATTGGCTCAGAAAAATTTTGTAAAAATTTGTGGGTATCATTATGAAAACATTTGTGATATGGTAACAACCCATAAAATATTTTTAAAATCTAAAACTAATTTGGATTTTTCTATATTAGGCATATGTTGCATAGCATATATACCTTAGATGCGTCTCATGCTAAAACTATGTATAACAATAGTACCAATGTATAGAACTATGCCACAACTATGAATTTGAATCATATAGTTATGTGTTTTATCTAATTCAGATAAATGTGTAAGTGTGGATGACATTCTTCTAAAGAATTTCCTCACTATATATATGTAAAAATATGAAAATTGATATAAGTAATAATTCATAGGAAATGTTTTCAAAACATGCCCTCATTATAAACTGTAGATGTTGAATATTGAATAGGTGTAGAGAACATGCTTCCAAAGCATACCCCCACTAAATCTAATGACTATGAATATGTGGAAGCCATGCCCATATGACATGTCCTCACTAAATTTGATAACTATGAATTTATGTAAGTCATTCCCATATGTCATGCCCCCATTGAATTTGAAAATTGATATAAGTACCATATACTGAATAAGTGTGGAGAATAGGCTTCCAAGGCATGCCCCCACTATAATCTAGAAACTATGTCAAGTGTGAATAATATATCTATATGATATACCCCCACTAATATGCCCCCCCTTTTATGTGAGGGAAAGATAGGAATGAGGAGTTACCTCACCTCAAAAGGATAAGGCAATTATATAATCTATCAATGTAACCATGTAACATATAAAAGGGAACATATCTAGGTAAATGTATCATTGAAGCACATTGAATCAATGTGATCATATGTAAGTCTAAGATTTATGTTAAATATCTTAGAAACATCTAGATAGTAATAATACAAGATCAATAAGGAAACAAGTACACACATAAGATCACTCAAAAGTAAATCAAAAGGCAATGGTCCAAAGAGACCACAAATAAGCATCATGTTAAAATGCTACATAATTGAAGTAACATGACTTAGTCAAATTTACATAAAAATAATAATGGCATATTCAAATTCCTATACAAAAAATAATGGAATATGAAAATGTTAATGAAATCATACACAGGCACAAAGGCCACAAGAAAAAGGAACATATTTAAATGCTTAAAAAATGAATATAATACACTCATGGAAGGGCATAAGTTAAATCATAAGCAACTAGCATAAACATGTCATAGTAGCCCATGGATCTAATGTGTTAGGAAAAGTATGTCAAGTATATATCATATCAAGTACCTTGTGTAAAATATAATCATGAATAAATAGGCATGTGTAAGTACATATGTAAGATCAAACATGATCAAGTAGAGTGATAATCAAATCATATAACCTATGTGTATCAAGACCAAATAAGTTGATGCCCCACAATGTCCATATGACAAGAGTAGAGGGAAATCCCAACATCCAAAATAATAATGTATCATGTATTTGTGTATGCATGTATCACACTCAAGTATAAATGTGAAACATATGTGTATGTAGGATTAAATATTTATTCTATCCATTAATATCAAACTAACTCATAGATGCCAAGGAGCCAATAGAACATATAAGTGTCAAAATTGTTTTTGGATGTTTTTTTATTTATTTTTTAATAATTTTTGGAATTTTTGAATAGGAAATATCATCCTATGATGCCATCCAATGGATGGTCATAGATATCTCCCCCCATTGTGAACCTTAAAAACTTAATTTGTATCTTTTAAATTGTTTACATCATGATTGGATAGGTTTAAAAGGGACATAGCATGTTCCTCCTCATGTTTTACATGTGTAGTAGAAGATGTAATACTATCATTTAAAATATGTATTAATGTGCCTTCGTGAGGAAAGGAAATACCTTGCTAATTTGAATCAATTTTTTCTTCCATTTGGTATAGCCAAATAGTTCCTAGTGTAAATGCATATGGAAATGTGGTAGGCATAACCCAAACCCATGTTTGAATTATTTTAGGACCACAAAAAATTGGTATTATTATGTTGCCTAAGGAGTCTTTCCAAACTCTTTTGTTTTATAAGTTTTTTAGATTGAATCCCACTTATTGTAAGCATCATATATTGAAAATAGTTTTTACTTGTTTAAGACTAATATGGTTATGCCAAAAATAAACACCACCCATGTATAAGGTAATTATTAAATCTTGTTGGCATAGATGCTTTTTGTGTTGTTCACATTTTATTATTACATAAGATGTGGACCTTAGATTGGCCTCATGTTGAGAAACAATTATGAACTAGTCATATAAATATTACGGATACCACATTTTTGTTCATAATGTTCCTTAGGTAAGTTATCTTCATCCTTTGTGTGAGGGATAAATCTTTTGTATTTGGAGGGAGATGTTTTAAGTTTTTTTGAATGAGTAATTATGAAAAAAGCATCTCTATGCACATAATTATGTAAATAGATAAATGATTCATATTGTTTATGTTATGTCCTTTCCCTTAATGGGGAAAGAATACATCTATTAAAGATAAATTTCAATTCCAAATCTAGGGGTCCAAATGCTAGCTCATATCATGTGTTTTTTAATTGCATGGTATAATATTGAATGGACTCATCGTCACATTGCTTAAAATTGTGAAAATGTTCTAATATAAGTTTTAAAACCTTATGGATATTGAAATCCATGAAGAATTCATCTTCTAATTTTAATAAAATGCTTAAGGAACCCTTTGGTAGACTATAGAACTAATTTTGAGCCTTATCAAAAATACTCATATGGAAAACTTTTGGAAATAGTTTGTCATCATGTGCCCATTGACCAAAATAATGTACATAACTAACAATGTGGTAGAATGGGTCCTTGTGTCTCAAAAAGAAAGGTAAATATAGTAACTAAAAATCTTGGGGATAAGGATATCTTAGTATACATTATGAAATAGGTTGATTATTGAATGGGATAACATGTGCATTATCATTATGGATAACCATTTTCATTTGGAGTATATAAATTGACTTTTAAGGTCCCAATAGTGGTCATCATAGACATTATGTATTATATGTGGATAGAGGTGTTTGTCATAGGTGTTATCATTTCTTGTAACCCACCACCTCTTTTGAATCTAGGCATATGAGTATCATCATCCTTATGTATAACACATGTAAGGTCATTATCACTAAATTTAGGATATTTTAGTAATGATATGGGATCTTTGAACTTTGGTACATTTACTATATAATTTGAATAACTTTTACCATTTGAAGAATTTGTTTCAATTTCCTTTGGTAAGGGTATGATAATTTTAGCTTTGGAAAAGTTTGGTAAGGACCCCTTTTTTGATATGAAATTTGTTTTAAATGAAGGTAGGAAAAAACCATCACAATTTAATAAAGGGATATTTTGGAAATTTAGGAATGTTGGGGGTTTAATCAATTTGCTTGGAGACATTGTCCCACTATTAGTTGTTTGCACATTAACCATAATCCCTTTATGTAGTTGTCTTAATTTTTGATGATCAAATGAAAGAACTTCTTGGTCATATGTAACCAATATTTTGGTAAAATATACATGTTTAGTTGGCCTAAATTTTTGTTGAGTCAATGATGTTTTTGAAAATTCTATACATTTCCTATTTGTATTTCTATATTTAAAAGATATAGGGTGGGTTATACGTTGTTCATGTTATCCCAATTCTTAGACTTGATATCCATACTTTTACAAGTATCAAATGTCAAATTCATATAAATGTGGTATAGCAATTATGGGTAAAGGTTTTTTATCTTCATTAAGATGTATGAACTCATCTCTTAAAGTGGTGGGAGCATGGACTTGATTAGAAGGATAACAGCTACCACCACTCAAGGATTTTATATTACATGTTTTAGTGATTGGAATAATATAGGAGTAGTACATTTTAACTCCTTACTTGAGGTATAGTTTGATGGTTTCATAATCATATTCATCAAATCAATAAAATCATCCATGATAAGAGATATAAAGTACATAAAGATTAACACAAAACAGGTAATAAGCATCACAAAGGGTATGCTTAGGGTTTTGATGTTTAAAGATTAGGTTCACCAAATTTTTAATCCTAAAATAGAATATATAGATTTGGTGTTATCTATATTATAGTAAAAGGGTATAAATAAATTAAATCACACAAGGGTGATAACTAGATCTATAGCAAACCAATTAGATGATAAACTCAAATATAAGCATACACTAAATTTATTATGTTGAGATATTCTAAATATAAAAAGTAAAACTATGCTAAATATATAAATGATAAAGAAGTTTATTAACTAATGTGTTATGATGCTAATGTAGTTTTGAATCTGGAATAGGCTAAAAGAAAGTTGGAAGGAGATTCTAGCATAGTCATCAAATTTTGGATCTAATGCTTTTGGCTTTCTGGATAGTAATGTCATCCTGAGACATTTGTATTGATACTACTATCTAGGTTTGATGCTAGTGTCCTATATATAATATCTTTTGAAATAGGATGCGACCACCTATTACTTCTAGGTTTTTTTGTCTTCTCTTTGGTGCATTCAGATTTGGGTCATAGATAATTAATGCTTATGAAATAGAAAAACCTTAGATTTTCATCTTCAATATGATATTGGGGAAAATGAAATAATGGGCACACAATGTTGAGATGACCCCAATAACCCACCTATCAAAGGAATCTACCTACATATCCAGTACTTTGAAGAGGGCCTCAAACTAATGTAGTTCTCCCCTACATGTTAGATTGTGTGTGAATCATACAATGTGTGCAATATAATTAAACCAATGACCTAGCTTGTAACTTGGTAAGTCAGGCTCTTGGGATGATAGTAATTTAGACCTATAGATGTGCAGTCCCTATGACTGGTATGGAAATATGAATAAATAAGGAAGCTTTATTTAGTTGAATGCTCTTTGGAATTGTTATAAGTGTTGTTATGAAATGAATTAATGAGGGTTGATATTATATTTATATCAATCCCTTTGGATTAATAAATTACATTAAATCACTTAGATTGACCATTAGGATATGTTTCATTTATAAATTATATGACTTTAGGGCATTGTACACTTGCATTGAGACATGATAGTAACTTTGATGCTACTATCTGACCTGAACATTAATGTCTAATGAGCAAGGGAATAAGTATAATCTTAGAACTTAAAAATATGAAATATAAGTATATTTTAAACATTTTGGAAAAGATATAAGACCTAGGTCATCAACACAATACTGGTCAAACTAAGAGATATAGAGCAAGGGGGGAAAAGATAGAGCAAATGTGAGACTTGCAGAAATGAGAAAGGTAGAGAATTGAGAGGAACATACAAGGTCTGAGTTTTCCAAGTGTACAAAATTGAGGTGTTATATAATCACAACATATCATCTAAAGAGAGTGTAGCTACTTCTCTGAGTACCACTCATGATACAAATAATGATACAAATGTTAAAAAAAATCCAAAACATGGTACAATTGCTTATACATATTCTTTGAAAGATACCACATGTATTTTCAATCATGCCAATGCAAGTGTTCCTAATATTACAGTATCATTGGTGTAAGATTAGAATTTAGTTACTCATGAATATACATGTTATGCACATTTCTTACTTCCAAATTGTTGGAGTGATTCTTGGATTAGTTCACCACACAGCCTATTTTACATAGTTTCTTGATGTTTGCTTGATTGTTCATCCATTCTACTCTTTTTTTTACATACATGTACTCATATGCTCTTTCATTGACCATTATTCTATCCTTTGGATTAATTTTCACTTGGCCCTTAGCCCTTCATTGACCTCCTAATCTAGATCTCCATAACACTTATCCTACAATGATTTTAGTGCACATCTTTTAAGCAATTCTACTTATTTTCCTTTACATATTGAATACTCAGACATCCTTTGTGTCTTCCATTGAGCTTACATGTTCATATACATCTATATTTACATATTACATTAAAATAATGATTCTTTCCCACTGGGGGAATGATACTTCTTAATTCATAAAAATATCCCATAGACCCAAGTTCTCTTAAATGATTTTATCAAATTACATGTCAATACAGTAAATCATATATTGGTGAAAAAGGTAGATCGATTGGTACTAGAATTAAGGAAAATGGGGAAATTTTGAGGTTTAGGGAAACACATAAATCAACTTTGGCATATCATTACTACAAAATTAAACATCCTATAAAATTTTCCATCTCAAAAATCTTAGCAAGAGAATATAATTAGTCTAAAATAATAATTAGAGAGGAAATTGAAATTATAAAAAATAACAACTTTTTAAATCAGGATGGTGGTTTGTTAATTAATCACACTTGGATTCCTTTGATCAATAATTAGGTCGACTGCAAAGGATGGTTTATAGAATTTTATGTATTTTATTCTTAAAAGTGAGTTAAAACTTATCAGCATAATATTTATCCTGAAGATGAGCCTAAGTGATGGATCAAAATGTTGACATAAATATGAATTTCATCATAGCATCTCCAATTAGTGATGCCAACATGTTATCATAGTTGATGTACTCTATGTTATGACACATGTTGTGAATTTTTTGGGATCTCTCCCATTATTATATTTTTAAATTTTTGTTACTTGGTCTTGTTTATTGGTGTTAAGGTAAATTTTCAAATATAAAAAATATATAAAAAAATCAAATAATTAGAAAATATAAAAACACTCAAATATTCAAAAAATCCAAAATCAAGACTTAAGCATGACATGCTTTATAATTTATATTATTTACATATGTTATTTATTTCATGTTTGATTGATGGAATATTATTTACATAAACACATGCATTTCATAGAATCTGAGTGTTATGCAAGACATACATGTTACACATGAACATACAAATGTTGGTTTTCACTCTACCTAATGACCATGTTGATAATGGGAGCACCTTATTCCTTAGGTTTCACTATTATAGGTTATATTTTTCTATGACATTTTTACCATGTTGAGATACTTATATTGCATACACATGCCTTGTTAGTTACTCATTTTTTACATAGTAATGTGTGATATCATTTTACTATGATGTGACATTGATACATATGGATGGTGTAGACTAGTTCCTTATTCTATGATCCATCGATGTTAATATTTTACATGATAGCATACTTTTTAATTGACTATTGTGTGTGGCCTTTGGTCTTATTTAATGTAACATATTTTATGTCCCTTATTTGTGACATTTTTCATGTCCCCTTGTGTGTATCCATTGGCCTTGCTTGTTGCAACATCTTATGTCTAATGTATGTGGCCCTTTACCTTATGTGTGACACTAACACTTGCACTTGTTGAGATTGTTTAAATTAGGGGTTCCATGATCTATATCATGCAGTGTTATTGCATAGTCTTATTCAGTGACAATTTCACTACCTACTTCATTGATATATATGCATCTATACATTCCCTACATTTCATATGTTACATGCATGCCTTAATCGATATATACATTACTATGATGACATATTATTTACATAATCAAATGATATTACATGATGTTATCTTTACACATGAAATGATATAGTTAACTCTTCTTTTAAGATGAGTGACTTATATGATACATCCTTCATCTCAAAAGGGGGGCATTATAGTGGGATTATCATAGAGGCATAAACCTCCATGAGGATAAGATCAAATAAGAGTACAAATTTTATAGATTTTAGATATGAAAATGGTTTAAATATCATATTGGTTTAGATACATGAAAAATATTAGCACATCAATATAGATTATAAGGGTATATGCATTCACTTTATAGGCACTTGAATACATATCCATACACACTTGGGGCATATGCATAAAATTTTCATGAACATGATTACATGTTTTTTCATACACATTCATTTGAGATATAGGTTCTCAAATTTAATGTATATATGGATAACATTCTATATTAGTTGGTATAGATTCAAGGGGTAAAGATTCACATATAAAAAAATATAGTTTATAATTTAACAACAAATGGGTTTCATTATAATTCACACTTATCAGTTATACAATCATGATGGTGGCATAGACATGGTCCATTCTCTTTCGATAACGCATTATATTCTACACTAAGTGAAACTACACAATCAAACATACATTCATTCTAGAAGTATGAACATTTTTCACACCATTTTGATCATGTATTCTATTTTTACATGGAGCAAACTTGAGAAAACATTACAATTGAATCTATAAGCCATTTTCATTAATTGATTCCTTTTATTTAAGCAAACCTTGCTTGATGGTTATCTCATTTACATGTATAGTTATTTCTTTGAGTGACCATGGCCTAATGGTTCTCTCATTTACCTGTATAGTTATTTGGGTTATTAAATTACATACTTTTCCCCACATTTATGATGGTTGGGGCATGTTTCCTTCCAAACCTATTATCATGCGTATTTATATAAATTTGGGGCATGATCACCCTAAATCTCCATGTGCTTCAGCAAAGAAGAAAAAATTATTCAATGCTTCAACAAGAAAGATTATATCTAATAAGTTGTGAGGGAAACATGGTTTCCACCAACACATAATTTTACTCTGACCCTTGTTCTTTAAAAATTTCAAAAATTCAATTTTAAATGAAAATAGTCAATTTATAGACATTGACTACACATGATTATAGGTTTTGTTATTAAGCGACCTACACATTTGTAGATTCATATAAAAGACACAGTGTATTATACACAATCAGGTACATTTTATCCTTTTACTCTAGTGATTTCATTACTATAATAAAAGGGGGATTTGTAGATACTAAAATATGGTCTTTGATACTCAACAATGACAATTTTGACACACATTTACAATGCATGATTTGAGCACACAAACAAGGTTCTAATATATCATTCTTTCACACTAATATCTTATGATTCAACCCTTTCAATCTATTGTTACACACCTAAATTAACCTCATTATCTATTTCAAAACTTATAAATATTTTTCACATACATCTCCATACTCTTAGTTCAGTCTACTTCTACACAGGTCAGTTGCTAGATATTATCAGTATTATTAGTCGATACTTCTTAATGTGGTCAGTACTGACCCACTCCCAACAACAACTAGTTTATAAAATCAAACCCATCCTTATTCAGCCCATCAACCTATCATGTTGTTGGTATGATAAATTATTCAATTGTATCTATATATACATAAATCAAAGTCTTAATCAAAAGGGACTTGGCACTTATTTGTTATATATTTATACTCTATTGCACATTGAGAAAATTTTCCATATTCTTCTCAAATTAAAAATTTACCACTATGAGAAGTCATAATCCAAGTCTTAATAACTTAAAATCCATGTCAAATCAAGCATTGTTAACTAAACAATCCACATCATTAGTTTTACACATCTATTGAATAAGCACAATTTCATAATTGCACTAGGTGGCAAAACTACATGTGGCTTAAATTCCCTCCTTGGAGTATTGGATATATAGGGAATAGTCAATCATCAAACATGGGTGATTGGAGTTACATTATTACTCTTTTATCTATTTTTCATGTTTCTAGCCTCATAATCATACCTAGGGTTTCAAGGTAAAAGAGATTAGGATTCAAGATCATAAACATAAAGCAAACAAAGACAATCATAGGTTACCATATAGTCATTTTCCCCTACTTCTACATAGGATTTTATAACATGTCAATATTGAACAAATATACTGATATGATCTTTTGGAACTAACCCAACATAGACAATGAATCAATTGTAGAACTAAATAAATCACATGCTTATTTATTCCTAGCTTAAACTTATAGAATATAGTCACAATCAAACATTCAACTAGAAAAGATAAGTATCTTAATCTACTTAATATTTTATATATTTAGAATATTCTACTTATCAAATTAGAATAATCAATCTTAGTCTTTTATATTCAAATATATGCATGAATTCCATATCTATTAATATAAATTAAATTATAAAGTTCTATCTTAATTATATTAATCTCACCTATTAATCTAAATTAAGGTAAAAAAATCCTAGTCCATCTTATCCATCTAAGGAATATTCTCTAGAGGATCAGTGTGTGAAACATTGTGTATATCCCCACCTAAAGGAGATAAATAAGATGCAACCTCTAAATTTTGATGGGATAGAAGACAGTAATGTAGCATATGCCTAGTTGATTAGTATGGACAAGTATTTTGATTTGATAGAAGTAATTTCAAATACCAAACCCAAGATTGGAATCTATCAATTGGAAGTTCATGATTCACTATGGTTAGATCACCTAAAATAATGTAATAAGTATGTTATGTGTGAGATCACATGGAATTTTTTTGAGAAAATATTCTGCAAAGAGTATTTTTTAACTCAACATAAAGACCAAAACTTGACTGAGTTTCATTATTTACATTAGGGTAATCTTATGGTAGAGTATAAGGTGAATGTTATGATCCTATTGCATTATGTCCACTACATGTAGGAAGAAAGTGATAGAGTTAAGAATTTCAATTTGGGACTTAACAAGAATTTGATAATGTCTACTTTATCACCCTATCAATATACAAGTTTTCCATCACTCATACCTCAGCCTCCCAAGTATAGCATTAAACCCATACAGAAATAAGGAGATAAGTTTATAAGTTAATAAGGCAAAAGAACTTGACTCAAGTGATTGAAACTACAACTTTGGTGGAATAAAATAATAGTAAGCTTGAGAGGAAGCAAAGGATTTTGACTAAGTTGTCTGGAAAGCTAGTTAATAAATTACAAATGTCTAAGTTTTATAAAGCATCCATTAGATTTAATAATGTTCATGATTTCAATAAGAAGAATTATTTTTGGAACAAGAACTTTTGGAATGGAAATAAACTCCCTCTTCTTGTGAATAATGATCAATTAAAAACCTAGGATCCAGTAAGGTATGAGTAATAATTTGTGAAATAAGGAAATGCCTAGTGAGAGGATGTTTTAGATGAGTTAAGGACCATTATGAGAATGATTGTCCTAAGGAACCTATAACTAAAAATAATCAAGACAAATTATATGTAGTTATTGATAAGGGCCACCATGTATGTTTTATGTTTATGAAATTTTTATTTTTGTTGATTCAGGGACCACCAATGGTTTAATTTCTTCAAATGCATTGAATAAATGCAATGTGGAACCCAAATATTTATTTAAAGAGATCATGTTGGTTGTGTTTGAGTCGAGGAGGAATTAACATATCGATAATTTTGTGATATTTTTTAAATTTGACTTGTAAATAATGAGGATTCATATAGATCTTCACGCAACCAAGATAAAGTCTTATAACATTATTTTAGGCATGCATTAGTTTGGACCAAAAAATGCTAAGTTTGATTATTTTTGAAAGAATCTTGAGTTTTTAGATGACAAAGGTATACATGTATTTTTTCAAGGGATTATTAGACCTATGGTAGCACATTTTGTATCTTCTATCCAGGTGAAGAAAGGAGTGATGAAAGGGTGAAATTTGTTTTTAGTTTGCATTGTAGAGCAAGAAAATGACTCCAAGCCTAGTTCCGAGGATCATCCAAATTTTCAAGAGTTATGTGATGTGTTTCTTGATGAGTTTATAGGGATGTCTCCTAAAAATAAGTTTTATTTTACCATTGATTTATCCCTTAAAATAGAGACTATTTCTAAGGGCCCTTGTGGGATGAATACTACAAACTTGAAAGAGTTGAAAATGTAACTCTAGGACTTGTTGGAAAAATGATTCATCCATCCCAATATATCTCCTTGAGATGTACCAGTAATATTTGTTAAGAAGAAAGATGAGATTCTTTGTTTATGCATAGATTAAAAAAAATTCAAAAAGGTCTCCATAAAAAACAAGCTAAGGATAGATTATTTATTTGATCTAATAAAATGAGAGACTGTGTTCTCTAAAACATGACCATATATTTGGCTATCACCAACTCTAAATTAATGAATAATATGTGCTAAAGATAACATTTATAATTAGATACATGCATTATGATTTCACTATAGCCCTTTTTGTCTTGACTAATACCCCTTTTACATTCACAAGTCTTATGATTCATGTGTTCCATGGCTTTTTGGATAGATTCGTGTTTGTGTTCTTGGATGATATATTTCTCTATTATATAAATTAGAAATAATATGAATAACATTTGAGATTTGTGCTTTAGTGCTATGTGAGCATAGGTTATATGAGAAGGTGTCTAAATGTTTTTTATTTTATCATAATATGTTTTACCTATGACATGTGATTTCAAAAAGTGGAATAGAGTTATATCCTAATAATATCCAAGCCATTTTGGATTGGCCATATCCTAAGAATGATGGTGATGTAATAAGTTTCATGGGTTTGGTTGGTTATTTACAAAGGTTCATTGTGAGCTTTTACAATGTTGCAAACCTAATTACTTATCTGTAGTGTAATCTAAATATGTTTGAGTAGACCTCAAAGTGTGCATAACTATTTCAACACTTAAAGAAGGATTTGACCATTACACCAAGTCTTCAAGTATCAAACATCGAGAAAAAATTTAAAGTTTGTAATTATGCTTCATTGGAAAGATTTAGTGGTGTGATTATGCAATATGGGAAGGTAGTTGTGTATGAGTCTAAAAAATTAAAAAATTGTGAAATAAATTATCACACTTATGATCTAGTGTTAGAAACTCTTGTCCATTCATTGAGAATTGTTTGAAATGTCTTTATAAGGAGACTATTTCAGCTTAAAATGAACCATAAAGGATTGGATTTTATCTGCACTTTGAGAATGACATTTCCTATGTCAAAGGTAAAGAGAATAGAGTTGTGGATGCCCTAAGCCATTATGCTCGGATGGCAACAATATCTCAACTGAGGATAATTATTATATAACTGATCAAATACCAACTTGAAGCAAATGGTTTTTACTATCATACCCATTCTAAGTTGTTTCAAGAACATGATAAAGAACCAAGCATTGATTTTCCTATTTGGAATGATGGTTTGTTAAGGTTCAAGGGTAGAATTTATATTCCTTTAGAAGGATAATTATGAGGTAAATTTATTGAGGAAGCACATGATTCACCTTATTGTGTTCATCTTGAAATCCCAAAAATGTATGCATATTTAAAACCATTATACTTTTGGAAAGGCATTTATGTGTACATTTTTGAATTTTTTGAGTACCATTGAGTTATGGTTGAGCATTTACACCCTATTGGTAGTTTTTATTCTTGTGAAATGACTTATCACAATTTGGAAGTAGTTTTAATGGATTTCATCTTTGATTTTATATTATGCCCTTAATATATAGTGCATCTAGGGATATGTGTGGCTGACTTGTGGCTTACATACCTTCATATTATCTTATTGCATTTCTTGATTTTCTTAGTATGGTCGACCTATGGAATGACCATGAATAAGTAGAAAATATAAAAGAGGTAGTGGTTAGTCTTTTAACATCATATTGTGAATTCTACTCTTATTACATTGTGGTGGAGATTTTCCCCTCGAAGTGGGTCAATGATATTTATCAAGTTTTCTACTTTTCTATCAATTATTATGTGGATCTATTATCTCTACTCTAATTTATGTGATATACTATTCTACCATGTGAACATCTAAGTAGTTTCATTACAAGTGATATCAAAGCTTTAATTTGGGCAAGTTTTTGTGGAGGTATTTTTTTGGATCTAGTATCACACATCATTTATGAGCTGAAGGATCAAAAAATATAACTTTTGATTTGAGAATAATTTAATTTTTTATCACTGCAATATTATTCAAAGTGTTTTTTTGAAAAAAATAGTTAAAAAAAAGTATTCAAATTTTTTTAACCTAGTGAAAATTAGTAGACATTGGATTCATCTCTATGAGATGATTATAACTATGTATTCCATTGGTACACTTTTTTAGGCCAAAACTTTTCACTCATATGTGCATTAATAGTCATTGGATTCATCTCAATGAAGTGATCATA
This sequence comes from Torreya grandis, assembly GCA_037957365.1. NCBI lineage: Eukaryota > Viridiplantae > Streptophyta > Pinopsida > Cupressales > Taxaceae > Torreya > Torreya grandis. The sequence continues at coordinate 629,140 of JARHVA010006377.1, read as the reverse complement.
ATAATCTCATATGTTGATACACTTTTTTCAAGGTTGAAACCCTCTTAGGGTTTTTGCATGGTTGGTCATAACACTCAGCTACAAAAAAGGGAAATAAACTCCTAAAACTCTTCAAAAAGATGACATAGAGTTAAAAACTTTTGATTCATGTATTTTGGGGTTAGATTAGTAACTTCAATTAGAGTTGCATGGCACGATGTGAAAAGATGATCTTGATGTAGTTAAATGGGACATCACAAGGATAGAGGGGACTTGAATGGCTTGTGGGATCATTTATAATAAATAACTAGGAAATTGGCCAAATTTATAGCTCAACCATTGAAAAATAACCCTCCACTACTCTATTTTGGTTCTCCTCCAAACAATTACAATGTCAATCCTGGTCTGAAGTTTATGTTGCCAAAAGTGGACCTACACAAGTTTTATGATAATGATCCACTCACATGGATCACTCAAACTAAAAATTTATTTGATCTACATCAGAATCCATTTGTCGCAAAACATGGTCATGGCCTCTCTATATCTAGAACCTAAATAGTTCATTTGGTATCGATGGTTGTGTGCTCATGATAAAAATAAGGGTCTCTCAACTTTTTGGTATGTATTTTTTTAAGAGCTACAACTCCACTATCATAATGATGTCATAGAAAACTACTTTAGCCAGCTAACCAAACTATACCAAATAAGGGTAGTAAAGGATTATATTCATCAATTTTAGAATCTCTCCTTACATGTGGTAAAAATCATTGAATAAAATCTAATTGAACTATTTTTAAGTGGCATCAAGAATAGCATCCAATTGGAGTTTCACATGTCTAGTCCCAATTCAGTATTTGAAACCATCCCAACGACGTACATGGAAAAAGAAAAAGAGTTACTCAAATGAAGACCTTTCACTAATGTCTATGAATGCACTTTCATGGCACCATCATTTCCTTGGCCTACTTGATTGACCCCTTAACAAATTGAGGAGAAGTGTCAAAAAGTTTTGTGTGTTGGTTGTGATATAAAATAGATCAAAGGATATTGTCATGTTGAAAATAATTTATTTTATATTGAAGGTGCCAATGAGGATGACAAATATGATAAATCCTTAGGTGTATGTTTATATGAACCTAAGGATGAATTTAAAAATTATCAACCTGCTATTTCTTTTCATACATTATGGTATTAATACCCCTTAAACTCTTTAAGGTGGTGGGTTTCCTCAAGAAATAGAAGGTGATTGTGTTGATTGAATCTGGGAGTACATACATCTTCATCAACAATAAGTTAGCTACTCATTTGAATTATTTTATTTACCTAGTTCTAAAATTTTAGGTCATGATTGCAAATGATGATACCCCAACTATTCTATAAAATGTCATAGTATTAATCTTGTTATAGGAGACTACCTATTACATTCTCCCATGTTTTTTATTCCCATAGAAGGGGATGACATTATTTTGGGAGAGTAATGACTCACTAAATTGGGTATTGTTGAGATTCATTTCCAAGAATTATTCATACACTTCCATTCAAAATGCATGACATTTGAAATGCATGGATTATAGGGTAAATCTCCACAATTGGTTAGTTCCCATCAAATAATGAAGATTCTTAGAAAAGGTGATGGAGTATTTGTGGGAAACTTATTTTCCATAGATGTTCAACCAACTAAGGATTATACCCATCTTGATTTACAAATGGTGATGGATGACCATTCTAATATTTTTAGTGACATGCTAAAAGGAATTCCACCAAGCCAAGTGTATGATCATGCCATCAGACTACTTATTGTAAGTACACCATCTAACATCAAACCCTATAAGTATCCCTATCCCCAAAGGATTAAAATTAAATATATGGTACAAGAGATGTTGGAGGCAAGAATCATCCAACACAACTAAAGTGAATATTCCTCCCCAATGGTCATAGTGTGGAAGAAGGATGACACTTTGAAGATGTGTCCAGACTATGGAGAAATCAACAAGGACACCATCAAAGATAAGTTTCTTATTGTAGTAATTGATGATTTTTTAGATAAATTGCATGGTGTGGTTTATTTTACCGAGTTAGATCTTTGCTTTGGGTATCACCAGATTTGAATCTAAGAAGATGACATATTGAAAACATCTTTTAGAAATCATGAAGGTAATTATTAGTTTATGGTCATGGATTTTGGCTTCATAAGTGTACCATATACATTTTAGAGTTTGATGAATAATATTTTCAAGCCATTTTTTAGAAAGTTTGTGTTTGTGTTTTTTTATGACATCCTCATTTACAAAAAAATTGGAAAAACCATTTGAAGCTTTTGAAATAGGTACTCTTAGTTATATAACAACATTATATTTATGTAAAACCTTCTAAATTTGCTTTTAACATCCAAGAGGTGGATTACTTGGGTCATATTATTTCACATGAAGGAGTGAGTTGATCTTATAAATATCCAAGTGATGATGGAATGGCAAGTTCTCAAGACACTCAAGAACCTCTGGGGATTTCTGGGTCTAATTAGTTAGTATCGCAGGTCTGTCAAAAATTATGGTCGAATCATAGCCACACTCACATCTTTATGGAATAAAGACTCCTTTTAGTGGACTAATATAACTATCAGGGCATTTTAATAGTTGAAAATGGCTATGTGCACCATCACAATTTTGGTCACTTGCATTTGAGAGTCACCAACTGAAGGGAAATATAAGCTCAAGTCAATTTATGAGAAAGAAATTATGGTTATTTTTCATGTAGTTAATCAATTGAGACCTTATTTGATGAGTCACCACTTTTGTGTAAAGACTGATCATGATAGCCTCAAATATTTTTTGGAAAAGGATTGTCTTCTGAAAAACAAAAAAATGGGTGACTAAAATGTTAGATTATGTTTTCGAAATAGTCTATAAGAAATGACATCTAAAGGCAGTGTTTTCATAATCCAAGGTTTGGATCCAAAGGATGTTTTCATGTTTCAACTAGATTCTATTAGGGAGACCTTTGCTAATCCAATAAGTATCAAACAATATTTAAACCTTAGCATAATTCTATGTTTTTGATGGTTATTGTTAATCTGATGGTTATTGGTTGTCTAAAGTGTTGGACTGAGGTTCAAAAGAAAAAGTGCAAAAAAAGCTATATGATGGAGACAAGATTTGGATATCTATGAATTTTTTCTAGTCAAATTTTTATTTCCTTGCATCACTTGGATTTTGGGGTGTGACTTTTTCACCCATCTTTTTTGTATGATTATCATTGTACTATAATTTTATTTACAATAAATATGTGTTTTTCAATCAAAAAAATAGTCAATAATTAAGGAAAAGAAAATGTGGTGGAAGATGCACTATTTTGAAGGGATGAATCAGTTGAGGCATTATTATAGGCAATGACTATTTGGTAGCCAAATTGGATAGAGAAAGTAAGATCATAATGGGAGAATGAAATGCTACACATGATTTGATTTAAAATCTTAAGTAGGGTTTTTGGGGATCTAAAAAATTTACATGGAAGGAAAACACCTTATGGTATAAAGATAGATTATACATCTATAATCATTCTCTCCTCAAACATAAAATCTTTTAGGAACTTCATGTATCTCCACTAAGTAGTCACTCATGATTCTTAAAAACATATCATAGAATCAAGCAATATTTATTTTGAGGACTCAAGGGGGGTGTCTATAAATATGTGGTTGAATGCATGGTATGCCAATAGAATAAATGTGAAACCATTAAGAGCCTAGGTCTTTTGTAGCCTTTATCCATCCCTAGCCAATTTTGAGATATTTCCATGAATTTTATTACTAGGTTATCACGGTCTGAAGGTAAAAATGTTATCATGGTAGTTGTGGATCTACTTACCAAGTATGTTCATTTTTTTCCTTATCACAACTATTTATTGCCAATAGAATAGCTTCTATTTTTCTCAATATAGTTTATAAATTGCATAGGACTCCAAAGATCATTATAAGTGATTGAGATCCTATATTTTTTAGTAATTTTTAGACTGAATTATTTGCATGTTTGGACACCTAGTTGGTTTATAGATCATTCTATCATCCTCAACCTGATGGAAAAACAAAGGTAGTCAACAAATGTCTATAAGGGTATCTTTGTTGTTGTTTTTTTGATAAATAGGATAAATGGGTTCATTGGATGTTATTTGTTGAATGGTGGTATAACACTTCTTTTCAAACTTATTCCAAAATGCCTCCCTTTGTGTAATTATATAGGTGTCACCCCCATACATCACTTTAGCCTTGATGGTGCATACCAAGGTTTGATCTATTGAGGAACACATTCACCATTAACATGAGGTACTAGTTAGTCCGCAAGATAATTTAGTAGTGACACAAAATAAAATGAAGCAATAAGTGGATCAACACTGTAGTGAGTGACATTTTGACATAGGTAATAGGGTCTTTGTACATTTATAGCCATATAAGCAGATGTCTCTGAAGAAATAAAAAAAGGATAAAAATTTGTCCCCTAAATATTATGGCCCTTATTAGATCTTGCATAATATTGGTAGTGTGGCCTACAAGCTAGAATTGCCCATGTCCACTCGATACATCTAGTATTCCATGTATCTTGCTTGAAGAAGGTAATTGGACATAGAATTTCCACTCAAAATGAGTTACCTAAATTGGATGAAGAAGGTGATTCATTTTGGAGCCTGAAGAGATCCTTCACATATGTATTAAGTAACTATGGACTAGAATGATTAAGGAGTATTTGATCAAATGGAAGAATTTGCATTTTGGAGATGCAACATGGGAGGATGAAATGTTCCTACATTAATATTTGGTTTGATTTAAGATTGAGGATAATGTTGTTCTCAAGGGGAGGGGCATGCTACACCCTTAACATATAGTGTGTCTAAGAATATGTGTGGCCAACTTGTGTCTTACATACCTTAATATTATATTATTATATTTTTCAATATTCTTAGTATGGTCAGCCTATGGAATACTCATTGCTAAGTAGACTATATATAAGAGGTAGTGGTTAGTATTTTATCATCATATTGTGAATTCTACTCTTATTACATAATTGTGTAGGTTTCCCCTTTGAAGAGGCTCATTTATATTTATCAAGCAGTTTTCTCTTCTATCAATTATTATGTGGATCTATTATCTTTGTTCTCATTTTTGTGATATAGTATTCTACTGTACAAACATCTAAGTAATTTCACTACATTTTCCAAAGTCCAAGAATCAGTGTGGATATGTTGACCATGGTTTCCCATTTCATGCTAGATAATTTGAAAGAAAAAGCCACAGTATTAGGCCAAAGGTTTGTCAGTTAGGTAGTATGTCTTCATAGAGTTCCAAACATGATTATTTCTATCAAAGATAAGAGTTTTACCTCTAGGTTTTAGACAATGATCTATGCAGATTTTTGGGAAAATTTAAATTTTAGTTATTACCAACTTTAGAATGATGATTAGATCGAAAAATTCAATGAAATCCTTAAATACATGCTTCAAATAAATGTCATGGATCAATGGAGCAATTGGGAGAAATATTTACATTTCATAGAGTTTGTGTACAACTTATTTTACGATTCATCAATTTATATGCCTCATTTTCAAGCTCTCTATAGGAGAAAGTGTAGAACTCCCATAGGTTTGTAAATCCTTGAGAACTAAGTCACCATTGGAGCATAGCTTTTGTAAGAGTATGATCAATAGATGAAGATTATGAGACAAAAAAATAAATAAGTTTTAGATTGATAAATATGTTATACAGATTTGAAGAGGACCCCTAGTAATTTTGAGTTCAAAGATAAAATTTTCCTCAAAATTAGGCCTCCAAAAATATTCATTAACTTTGTAAAGGAAATTAAGTTATCACCTTGGTTTTTGGGACCATTTGACATAGTTGAATGTTTGAGATGTGTAGTTTGTCATCTTGTGCTTCTTCCATCTCTCTCACACATTAATGATTGTTCATGCATATTTTCTTAAAGTATGGTAATAATCCTAATCATGTAATTTATTTGTATTATTTAAAAGTAGAGGAAGAGGGTGAAATGCACGACGAGCCCCTTAGAATTTTGGAAGAGTGCAAAGTTAACCTATGCAATAGATAAATCCAATAATGAAAGTTTTATGGGAATAGTGTGGTAAAATTAGTGTTATCTAGGAGGACAAGGAAATTTTTTCTAAGGAATACCCTTATACATTTTAATAAACTTGAGACCAGTGTTTCTATTACAATACAAGGATATAACAACTCCAATTTGATACTTATTTTATAAATGCGTAACTAACAATGAAATAAATGAATTTCATCGAGCCTCATTGTAATTTAGACTCAATAAACTTAATATATAAAATTAAAACAATGTTGTGAATATTTTGGATGTCAAATTTCAAAATTTAGAATCAACAAATATTGTTATTTACTTGTGTTTATCATTTCATGAGTTATGCGAAATTAAGAGATATGTCACAAATAATGTTAGGTAATGATGAATTTTAATATTGCTAATAAATATTATTGATATGTGTACTACTAATGATTTTATGTCAATTTTAAAAGATAAACACCTATAGAGCATTCAAAGAAGAATAAAATAGGGCAATACGAGTGACAACAAAAAATTTATAGCAAGACGAGGAATCAGTCACACATGAATCATATATCAATGTATTTACTCTATCTAGAATGTCATGTGTGTGTGAAATGTATGTTTTTGGTATCATACTTAGATATGACTCTTATTTAAATTAAATTGAGTTTTTGTAGCTAGTCACATTTTATCAATTTAATCAAGTCTATGAATCTTATAGTTGTTGATTTTTTTATGAATGACTATATTAGGTGGATCATTTAACGAACATATAAAGATAATTAGCATTTATAATATAAACAATTATAATAATATGTTTATGTATGATATGAATGATAATTTTAAAAAAATTATGTGTGTGTATAAATATGTAGGTATATAATTATAATTATCATTATTTTAGGATTAGTTATAATTATATGCTCAGATAATGACATTTGTGGTTAAATGAATTAATAAGGTAATTAGAGATTAGATGAGATGAGAAATAAAAGGGTAAATAGAATTAGAGGGAAATAAAAAATAAATAGACAAAATAATGAAAAAAGGAAAAGGAAAAGGAAATTAAACAAGAAGGGATAAGGTGGAGAATGGAGGGCAAGTACAAGTATCCTCTTGAGAAAGACACTTGGAATGAGTAGACAGAAATAAAATGGAATAAGAAGGGAAGAACATGAAGGGTTTTCTCATTATATTTTTAAAAACAAACTCTTAAGGATTTGGAGAGAGGAAAAGGCATGGGGTTTAATTGGATATCTAATTAAAGTCTATTTTGAAGATAATTCAGTATTTATCATGTACCCTTGTTTGTAGAAATATATGCCTAGTTTTATTTTTTTTAAATTATGCCCTAAACTCTATAAATAAATTTACCCCATCTTTTTGTAGAAAAATCAAAATTTGTTTGGAAGGATTGTATGTTGTCTTTGCCTTTCTTTGTCCATGAAAAAACTATAAATTTTGTTTACATTGAAAAGGAAAATATGGGTTTTTTTATTTATATTTTTATTTGGAGAATATATGAAGGAAATATGAGGTTTTTTTATGGGTACATGGGAAAACTAGTTCGCTCCCCCTTTGGAAAAATATATCTAAAAATTAAGGGAAAATATGCATAAAACTAGGATGGAAAGAATGCATGTTTTATTTGAAATTTTAGTAAAGAAAATTATGGGAAAAATAAGGGTTTCTAAGCACACATCGACACCATTCATGGATACTTTTCATTACTATTTATTGTGTTGAAATCTACATATAAATGATACCATAACTTAAAAACAAATTTAAATTTCATGGAATAAATTATATGGAAAAAAATATGATTATTTCCTAGGGTTTGTCTACAAAATTATATTTGTATTTTATGGGTTTTGTGGCAGAATGGGACACCCTTTTACTATAATTTATTTTAAAAAATTATGAATATTTGACCAAAAAAATATTGATGCCCTTCTATGTATAGACTTAGGTAGAACGGGACAACCTTTATAAAAACTATTTGTGTTTGACAAAAAACTATTGATGCCCTTGTATGCATAGACTTTCTAGTATTTTTTGGATTTGTTGTGCAAGGATGGTTGCTCTAGGTACAATTTTTGTTTAGAAATTTTAATTTATAAAAATGAGGGTTACAAAAGTATGTTGAAGTTAGTAATTTTATATGTTGTTTTACCTTAAATATTCATGTTTTAGACCTGGTTATGGGATACCTCCTTGCTACGAAAAACGTGTGAAAATTATTGGTGTTTTTTTTAATATTTGTTGTTTTATATACATAGAAAAATATGAAAAAATCAAAGGAAATATTTTGGGTTTTATGTGTAAACTTGGGCACCCCATTTTGATTTTAGATATTCATTTAATTGTTGTTTTTATGGTTTAATATGAATCCCCTACTTTTTATTTGAATTATGTACTTAGTCACAAAATTGATAAAAGTGACAAATCATGTTACTCGTATTAAATTATGATGCAAATTAGAATGTATTCCATCACTTGGACCCTCTTCATGATTAATTCAAAAAAAAGTCGTGAATTATCCTATGGTATGGATATTTCCCATATTTTATGTGATTTGATTTTGCATTGAATGATTTGTTCTGAAACATACAAATATGTGAAAACAAAAAACTAGGCATGTGAGAAACTTTGACAAAATCAATACCAAACACATGGATAACTCATGGATAAATAGGATTGGATTCATTTGAGGGAGTGATGTTATTTATTTTAGAAAACTCATTTTTATGGATGTGTTTATGGGTATGAACACCCTCTTTCATGAACACGTATTGTATGGAAAACTACCTTAGTAAACCTTGAAATAGGAAAACAATTGAAATGGTTATAAGAAGGAATGGTAAATCAAACACTTAATTTTATTCTCATATTAAGAATATATTACTATAATAAATTCATTCACTTATCAAAATTAATAATTCAACTATTCTTGTCATAAGAAATTATGTCTATTAACTTATCTTTGAATCGTACAAAATGTAGTGGGTGTATAAAGGGTAGTTGCAAATTATATTTTTTTCATAACATAACTATGGAAATTATAGGAAGTTGACAGTTGCATAAGTCAAATTTAAGTTAATAGAGTGACATAGGATTTGGTAGACAAAGTGATTAGCATAAACAAATAATCTATTTACTTTTAACATCACATGGTAATGAGCAAGGGTTGATGAGAACATAGGTTGAGCATAGAGCTCATAATCACCAAAACCTACTATTTCCTTATTGGGGACACCAACTCATGTAAAGCCTACAACCCAAGAAGAATGATATGCTTATATGAATTCCTCTAAAAATAAGACTCTAAAGACTAAGCAATCAAGAGCATATGAATTAATCAAAGATGCTTATCTATTAATAGACATAAAATTGGTGCCAAGGTTAGCTAGGTATATTTCAAGAAGTCAACGAAGTGGCCAATCCAAAATTTATCAGTAACACTACCATAATCTAACAAATCATTATGCCTTATTGGTCAAAATCCCTAGAGAGGACCAAGGGGTATAAGATAATACCACATTTGAGAGTTCCTTGTAGGTGCAAGCATATCATTCATTAGATGATGGTAAACATATTAAGTTCTTAAGACATATATCCTAGTATTATCACTATTTCATGTTACATGTGTGGCTCAATTAACTAATCTTGTGTAAAATGAATGATAGATAATACTAAATTTTATAGTTACCTATATGGGTGGACATATTAGGGATTACGCTAATGATAAACGTGTTGAGTTCTTATGAAAAATATATTCAATTCAACATTATGTCATTTATTTCACTCTAAAATTTAATTCAATAAAAGAATTACATTGACTTGGTAGGCAAGATGCCAATTACTGTAGAATTACATGTTAGCATGAGTTGAACACTTGACAAATGATAAGGATTGCACTTTATCTTTGTTACAAATTAACTTCACTTGATGCCAAATAGATACCTAACATGCATGTATAATACTTGACTTTCTTTGTGACAAAGAAAGGGTACTTATACATGACATATGTGAAAATACAATTGAATTAATTAACTAGAACATCTACATCTTTATTATTATAGTTGAGATACTATGTTATGTTGTGTGGTAGTTTCCCAAGTGAATGTATGCTTTATGAATTTATAAATATTCATTCTTATTTGCATTTGGTATAAGCCTTATGATACATGATTCCCTATGAATGAAAGGAAAATATGGTTTTATTAAGAAAAGTGGTATGAAGTTATAGATTTTGACATTTTTGCTAATCACCCTATGGTTGATCAAAAGAAAAAAAATATATGTGGGACTCCTATATGATTCATTCCATTGTCCATTGACATGCATGCCTTACCCATGAGAAATTAACTAATATGGCATGTAGTAGACATGTTACTATGGAAATCATGCAATAATTTTTTTGACATACAATAACATGTGGAAAATAGCAATTGATGATGTGGTAAAATGGTATTGATGGCAAGTCATTTCATTGAATGAACACATTTATAATTTATGTCAAGTCAAGCTTTGATATTTTAAAATCACGTCACTCTAGGTGTGATTTCATGCCTTGGTTGCCAAATTGAGACATTTTTTCCTTAAAATTAGGAATTTCATCTTAGGTTTGTTTAATAAGGTAATGAGACCTTTTCATCTATATATTTCAAAGATATTTATCGTTCCTAGTGACCCCAAAAAATTCAATTGATATGAGATCTTAAGAAAAGAACATAGAAAATGTTGAAATCTAAGAGATCTCATATAAGGGTAGTTCTTTTCATGGAGGTAGATGAGAAAAATAAGCCTAATTTTTTGTACACAAAAGAGAATGAATCGAATATAAATTTAGAATGATGAATCTAGGATGAATGGCAATTGATGAAGGATACTAAAATCACACTTGTGGGGAAGGATTTGCACTTTACTTATTATGATATAGGGAATAAACATAGTTTCAAGTTTCAAGGCCCCTAGGTTTTGGTGGAGTGAGTATGAAAAATTTATATTAGGTAAAATATGAAAAACAATATAAATATCCTCTAATATAAGAAAATGGAGCAGACCATACTAAATCCAACATGCATACAATTTGTTGTGTTGCAAGGTGGGATGGGCTTGTAAAAAGAGTTGTGTGTAGTAATGACATCAATGATATACTTTGGAAGTCCGTGTAAAAATTTGACAAACAAAGACTGGCCTAGATTTAAGATGTAAAAGGGTTAAACTAAAGAAAGATAAATGCCATTAGGTAGTAACTGAAAAGTATCTAGACTAACTATTGTAACTAAAATGTATCTAAGGTATGGATTGTAACCAAGAGATGTAACAAAAGTAATAAAACATCAAAGATGGCATATACTAATAAGCATATACTAATCTAATCAATGAAGATAAAATCATACCCATATTTCATGCATGTACGTGCACACACACACACAATGAAGTAAACAAAAAGTATAAGGATATGAAAACTTACCTTGAGTTGACTTGTCAAAGAATCAATCTCCCTCTTATCTCAAGTGGAACTTTATGAGAGACATTATAGGTGAAGCCCAAGATATAAATAAGAAGACCTAAGTATCCTTAGTTGGGGACTCTAAATACTAGGTGTGCTTTTTTGGTTCAATGTCTCTCTTTATGACATTTAAAGACCTTGTGCAAACTAACCTTCCATAAATATAAGTTCTTAATCCCTAATTCATCTTATTACTAAGGTGGATTTGTGCACAAAAGAAGAGTAGATTGAATGTCTTTCTTATGAGAAATCACAATCAAGAAGCCTCTATATATGGATCCACATCCTAAAATCCACCTATCAAATTTGGTCGATGGCTTCAACATGACCAAAAAATTATGAAAAATATCAATAGGCATCAATTCAAATCAATAGGAAAAAGTGTTGGCAAACATAATATTGATTTTCCCTATTCGTAGCATGTGGCCAAGAAGGCAAGTAATGTAATATTGCTTTTGTTAGGTTGAAATAGTGAGGGAAAATCACACAAACAGGGAGAAGAGAGGAGAGAATGAACAAATAGAGGCTGAACTAAGTAAATGATGATGGATGAAGGAATATATAATAAATTATCATTTGAGGAATCTCTCATAAAATTGCAATGAATCGACCAACCCTTATCATAGGGCACTCTTTAATACATGCACAAAGGGATATTGATGCACTGACAAGTCCTAGAAGAGAAATCGTTAGTGAGTGAAAATATAAGTTTATATACACAATCAATTGTTTAAAAAAATTATTAGACTCCATCAATTGTAGAATGGTTTTATGAGCCATTCAAAATACAGCAAACACTTGCACATGATCTAGAAAAGGAGTACTATTACGAAATAAATATATCATGGTATTGGAACAATAGGAAAAGGAAGAAAATAATCACATGCCATATAGGTTTGTTAGTAAAATCACATTTATTTTTGTAAAAAACACATCCATGTTATCGTAGGTGATGGATCTCCCTAGTGGTGTTCAATTGGATGGCTATATGATCTATGTATTGTAGTGTAGATTTTATACACTACTCATCCACTAGCATTTGACATTGATAATACCATCACGAATAGCATGCACCATCAATTTGTATTCCATTATTGTTACTTGTAACTATATAAAAATTTGGATAAATTTACTCGGTTGGGCATAAATTATAGAGGTGATAAGCTAATCCATATGGTATTAATTTTTTGTAATGCCTTGATATTTAGAATTATACTGGGTATACTAGTGAGTTTCTCCCATAGATGTATACTTTGCTAAAATTTTATGAGATGACAAGGTTTTCAAATGATCCCATGCAAAAGATAATGTTGGGTGACAAAGAAAATAAATTTGTGAATTGTTACATAAACCAAGAGTTCATTTACATTTGGCATGTATGGCTCACAAGTAGGCCCTAAAAAATTGCCAAGATATGTTACATCAATGATATGACCTTCAATATCATTTTTTTTTTCAAATTATCCACCATATACAACATGTTAGTTGGGTAAAAGAAGAGGATTTTGATGAATATGGAGGATGTTTGATTACTTGCAAGTTAGATTCAAGCGGTAGAAAAAAAACATAAGATTAAAGTGTGGCATAATTGCCACATCAAGAAAAAAATCAAGAAGGGAGACTAGATGCCCCTAAATGACTTGCACTTAAGCATATGAGTAACTTCCACATAAGGTGGTTGGCATCCTATGTAGTTTATGATATCTAACAAATCAATGCATGTAAACCATCGAGAACATAGTTTATTATATCCTAAATAATATAAAATATGTATGACTATCAAACTTATAGCTCTTTAGAATATATATAAGGATTATTCACATCTTGTTGTAATCATCATGTACATCTCTAATTATCAATATAATTTAATATATTTTAACTTATACCTTTCCTTTCTATGTAACACAAACTGTGTAATTTAGATGGGACTCCTACATCATTTCAACAAGAGTAGTCTCAAGCACTACTTCAACTAACGTGCAAGGAGGACACGATATAAGGTCCCTTTGGACCATATAAATTAGCATGTAGTATTTTATCTTTGTTTAAAAGGTTAGGGTTTGTAAATCATGGTGAGCGAGTTGATTTTTGCTCCTTTTCTTCTAACAAGTGACATATAATGTATAAGTTCCAAGGTGGACACCTCTGTGTACATACTTTCAGGCACATTCATAGGTCAAGGAGGTGAGCACAAGAAAAGACAAAGGGTTAAGTGGAAATATGTGGATGTTAAGCACACCAAATAATCCAACAAGGTTTCACGTAGAAGGTTTGCACAATTGAGATGAGTTGGAGAGATATATGACAATGATTGCCATAATAATAACATAGAAGAAAATATCATACATGTCAAGTATGGTAAGAATAGGGTGCACAAGATGAAATAACACTCATCGAATTCCAAATCCATAAGGGTGTGTCACCCCTAAAGAAATAAGGTGAAGGCACCAACAAATGAAAATACGCATGGCATAGGTAATAACTAAAGATAGAGAGGAAGGGAACTATTGTATTCAACACACCCCACCCTATATTTTTCTTTGAAAATGGGGACCCCCTTTGTTTCTTAGAAATTATGAATATCTTTAAGGGGTACCTATGAGTTTTTTAGGGTTATGATAATTGTATTATTTGTATAAAATTAATGCTTATAATGTTGAGTCATGCTGTGGTACATTTTTTCATTTGTAAGCTTTTATTTAGACTAACATATTAATGAAAAGGATGGAAAGAATGGCTTTGCATGACAAAAATTTAGATTATTTTATTTCAGAGTATATAGTCTTCAACAAGTTTGGTCTTCAGAAGCTTTCATTTAGAAATTTCTCTTCAAAAATATTCTCTATGGAAATTTTCTTGTCGACAACTTTGTTTCAGAATCTTTCATTCAGAAATTTCTCATCAAAAATATTCTCTGTGGAAAGTTTCTCACTGACATCTTTGTTTCAAAAAATTTCATTGAAAGGTTTGTTTTGGAAAACTCTTATTGGCAAGTTTGCTCTATGGAAGATTTTCTTTGACAACTTTGTTTTGGGAAGTTTCACTTCAACAATAGTTACTTCGACAGGTTTTCATCGGTAACTTTCTTTGCAATCTTTTCTCTTCAGAGTCTTTGTGTCAGAGACTTTTATTTCGGTAACTATCACTTTGGAAGCATTCATTTTGGATAAATTTCATCAGAATGTTTGTTTCATAAAGATTCTCTTTAGAAACTTTCTCACCAGAGGCTTTGTTTCAAAGATTTTGCATCAGAAGGATTCCTTCAACAACCATCCTCATTGGTGACTGTGTTTCGAAAACTTTGGGATAAAATATTTTGGAGCAAATCTTTTCAAAGGATATTCTATGTTTTGGAGTCTTTTAACCCTAAATAAAATTTTGACTTTGATTGACTGGACAACGTAATGATGCATGGAAAAGGTTAAAAGGTTACACTAGGGTACCTCGAATGACAAGGCATCCTACGTGGCATGTACACTAAGACAGGTTGGTCAAATTGTTATGCCCCTAACCTATCACATGTATTCAGATAGGAATATCTGACTTTTGGCTTAATTATCCCTCTTTGATGTTATTTCACATTTATATATACATTCATTTGGTTAGTAGGTCGGCCTATGGAGTAACCATGGCCTAGATAGACTATATATAGGAGGTAGTGGGTAACTATTTATCATCATATTGTGAATTTTTCTCTTATTAAAGCTTGTAAAGGTTGCCCCCTCAAAGTGGCTTATCTATTATGACATATTCTGATATATTTCAATCATATTTGGATCTATTTCTTCTATTCTAATTTATTGTTTAATTAATTTCATTACAAGTGGTATCAGAGCTGCGATTTGGGCAATCTTGTGGGTGAAATCCTGATTTTTTAAATTTGGATATATATAAAACATGATTGTGAATTTATCTAAAAATTTTTTACTAGAAGTGAGAAATCATTAAATTAAGCTTCCATTAAAATTTTAGCTCATTTGGATCTATTTTACAAAATTTATTGCCATTTTAAGTTTTTTCATAATATTGCTCTATAGTGCGCAATTCAAAGAATTTTTCTGAGTTATTTATATTTTTGGAAATATTAGAAAAATTTGGCTAGGTTATTTTCTTTGTATGTTTTTATTTGAAGCTGACATAAGTCCGAAATTGCTTGGTCAAAGTTGGGTCAAAAGTACCAATTAGGGTTAACATCATAAAGCCCTTTTATGGCAGGTCCACAAACTCGGGGCCGAGGAAAGGGTGCTAAAACTCCAATTAAAACTCCTAACAAGGAAGAGATGGAGTTAGAAGGAGGAGGTACTAGATCCTTTATACTAGGGTTCTCTGACATAGATCATAAAGTGAGTCAGCTTGACTATTGTGTGCAAGGCATTCAAAGTGAGGTGCAAGGCATACAATCTAATATGAAATCCATACAAGATAGTTTGGCAAATATCATGATGAATTTGAAAAATAATTAATCAAATCATCTAGCTATCACTATTTCATAACCCCACCAGGATGGTGTTCCAAACCAGTCTATTTCAAATCCAACTACATTGCCACAAAGGAACATGTTACCAAAGGTGGATATGTGCAAATTTGATGGAAAAGATCCACTCAATTAGATCAACCAAATGGACAATTTTTTTGATCTGCATCAGATCTCAGGTGGACAAAAGGCTACCATGGCATCCTTGTATCTTGAACCTAATCAATTCATTTGGTATCGATGGTTGTGTGCTCAAAAGAAAAAAATGACTCTCAGTGTCACCTGGTCAGGTTTTACAGAGGAGCTACAATTACACTATGGCAATAGTGTGATAGAGAATTACTTCAGCAAACTGGTAAAATTGTGATAGACTAGCTTCATCAAGGATTATATTCATCATTTTCAAAACCTATCCTTACATGTGGAGACAATTTCTAAGGAGAACTTGAATGACCTATTTTTGGGTGAACTCAAGGACCACATTCAATATGAGGTACGCATGTTTAATCCACTTAAGATTTCTGATTCTATTATCATGGCACATAGAGTTGAGAAAAAATTCATAGGATCCAATGAAGATGAAGAAGCAGATGATGCCTCCAATGATGATGAAGAAGAGATAGAAAAGGTACCTAAAGATTCCCAACCTATAATCTCTTTTCATGTACTTGCAAGTATTAGCACTCCACAAACTCTTAAGGTGGTGGGTTTCCTCAAGAAACAGAAGGTGACAGTGTTGATTGATTCGGGGAGCACACATAACTTCATCAACCATAACTTGGCCACTCGATTGAATTGTTTCATCTACCCAGCACCAGAATTGTAGGTCATGATTACAGATGGTGACATAATTAATTGTTCAAGAAAATGTCATAGTATTAAGCTTGTTATGGGTGAGTACAATCTAGATTCTCCTGTGTTTGCTATGCCCATGGGTAGCACAGACATTGTTTTGGGAGTCCAATGGCTCACAACCTTGGGTATTATTGAGATGAACTTCCAGGAACTATTCATGTGCTTTCATTCTGAAGGTATGAAAATTGAACTACATGGATTACAGGTAAAATCTCCACAATTGATTAGTTCACATCAGATGACCAAGATGCTAAAAAGGGGGTAGAGGGAATTATTGCATGATTATGTTTCATAGAAGCTCAACCCACACAGGCATCTACACATCCTAATCTACAGATGATTCTTGATGTAGAGCACATTCAACATCAATAAGAGGTTTTGGTTAGTTTGAGAGAGAATTTGGCCTTGGCACAAACCAAGATGAAGCAACAAGTAAATCAACACCGTAGTGAGCAAAATTTTGAAGTGGGTGACTGGGTATTTGTACATTTGTAGCCTTACAAGCAGATGTCCTTGAAGCAATAGAAAAAGGACAACAAACTTGCTCTTAAGTATTATGGCCCTTATCATGTTCTGCAAAAAATTGGAAGTGTGGATTACAAGCTTGAGCTACCTCATTCATCTCGCATACACCCAGTATTTCATGTTTCTTATTTAAAGCTCATTGGATAGAAAGTTTTAGCTCAAACAAAACTCCCAGAACTAGATGAAGGACGTGTCATTTTGGAACCAGAGAAGATCCTCCAAACACATACTAAGAATTTGAGAACCAGAGAGATAAGGGAATATATGATCAAGTGGAATAACCTGAGTAGTGAAGATACAACTTGGGAAGGTGAATATTTTCTACAACAACATCCAGAGTTATTCAACATTGAGGACAACGTTGGTCTAAAGGGGAAGGGCATGCTATGCCCCTAACCTATCGCATGTATTAAGATAGGAATAGCTGACTTGTGGCTTACTTATCCCTCTTTGATGTTATTTCATATTTCTCTATACATTCATTTGGTTAGTAGGTCAGCCTATGGAGTAATCATGGCCTAGATAGACTATATATAAGAGGTAGTGGGTAGCTATTTATCATCATATTATGAATTCTACTCTTATTGAAGCTTGTGTAGGTTACCCCCTCAAAGTGGCTTATCTATTATCACATATTTTGATATATTTCAGTCATATTTGGATCTATTTCTGCTATTCTACTTTATTATTGAAGTAATTTTGTTACACAAATTTGAATTGAATGAAGGTGACAAGCTCAGAGATGGTAATAATTAATGGTGCATGAACTAAAAATCAATGTAATAAATCTATTTACATTGATCCCTCAATCAAGTTCATGTCAATCCATCTTTGATCTTGAGTAAACTTCAACCTCAAGCGATCCCAAAAACCCTAACTACTATCACAGTAATTTGGTAGTCAGCAAAATTTAGTTCAGTGATATACACCATTATCAAAAGATTGGAACAAACCATCACTCAATAGAACCACCATGGCATCATCATCCAAGTCTTATAAAGGAACTCCAACACCATCCAAATTCTCTATTAAGGATTCTACAGAGTACTTGGACACTGTGTTTGATGCTACTACATTTGATGGACGTTATCTAAATTACTCAATGTTGTGGGAAGCAGTGGATAATGTAGATTCATTTTCCCTTGAAGATGGCATTACAACTAAAGATACGCAACTAGTGAAGGACCTACTCCCTTTCAAATGTTAAGCATGTTGTTCCCAAAAAATTTCACTCATTTTTGGGACAACATATGAACTATTTTGGTCCTACATGCCAAAATTATCCCTTCTCTTCTCAAAAAATTGTTCTGAGCATTCAAATTCTTCATTATTCAAGCTTTTTCAGTTAAGGGATTAGCAAGTTCAACCGGTTCAATGGCTTCAACAGGCGAGCTCTCACAATGGAACAAGTTTCCAACACTTTAGGAAATTTCAAGATTAGTTCAACGCCTTGGTTCAACCAAAAATGTTCATCGGCAATATTCAAAAGAAGGATTGAACCATTGAACCATTGAACCTTGAACCAAATTGGTTCAACAGGTTCAACAGGTTCAAAGGTTCAACAATATCGACGAGCTTAACGAGTTAAGTGCTTCGGAAAAAGTTCAACAAGTTCGACTACTTCAAGGTTTAACGGCTTCAAAACACTTAACAAAAAGAAGGCTTAAACCATTAAACCATTGAACCTTGAACCATTTTGGTTCAAAGGTTCAATGGGTTCAATGATTCAACAGGGTCAATGCAATTGGTTCAACGCAGTTGGTTCAAGTAGTCAAATGAACAAGCAGAACAAAGGAATGAACCATTGAACCAAATTTCATTCAATCAAATGGTTCAAAGGAGTGCCCCATGAACCAAGGCCAAGTGCCCTTGTAGAGGGCAGTAAACCAAGGCCAAGTGACCTTGGGGAGGGCAGTGAACCAAAGCTGAGTGCCCTTGTGGAGGGCAGTGAGCAAAAGCAGACTAAGAGATTTTCTTTGAAAAAATGAACAATGAAGTAAAAGTTGGAATTCCTTCATATTTGTTCAAAGTGAAAGACGAGGTGAATTCTTTTGGACAAATTATGTGAAGGAATTCCTTCAAACTTTTATTTGAAGGAATTTGCTCAAAAGAAAAAGCCCGACAAAAAGCAGATGAATCCAAGGAAATATTTCTTTTAGACAAATTGTCTAAAGGAATTCCTTTAGACATTTTGTCCAAAGGAATTGGAGCCCGAAGACCCTCTGAAGGAATAAAAGCCTAAAGGCTGCCCAAAGGACCCTAAATGATAGGTACCCTTGTGAGGGGCTCTTAACGACCAAAAAATGGACCTTCTCAAGGCTCGAAGGGACACCTTCCCTTCAAGAAGTTCCAAGGACATTAAGGCCTATGACTGATTTCTATGGACTCTGCAGGCCCAATTTCTATGGACTCCATAGGATGATTTCTACAAACTCATTTTTATGGACTCCACATGATGATTTCTATAGACTCGATTCTACAAACTCTGCAGGCTCAAAACTATGGACTCTATAGACTGGGTTCTACAGACTCTGCAGGTTGGTTTCTTGGTTCTACAGGCTCAATTCTACGAACTTTGTAGGCTTAATTCTATGGACTCTACAGGCTTGATTCTATTGACTTGTTTCTATGAACTCAACAGACATATTTCTATAGACTCTTCCAAAACTTGAGAGACTTAGAGAAAATAAAGGATTTTAAGGAGAAGATGAATCGTTGAACCTTGAACCAAAATGGTTCACAGGTTCAATAGTTCAAGGGAAGCTCTGAGCAAAGATAAGAAGTGGAAGTTTCCAGAGACTAGTTCAAGGAGAAGGTTCAAGCGAATGAACCAAGGAGGTCACATGAACTGTTGAAATAGTGAACCTTTGACATCTTCATGGATGTCAAATTCAAGCTAATGAAATATCAATTAATTTTCAAAAGTGGCACAGAACTTGAAAGCAAACTCAGTACCCAGCTGAAGGAGCCAAAAAGGCCAACAAAAGGGGGAAAAGATAGCCCAAGGGCTCAAATTACAATAAAAAAGAGGGAAAGACCAAAAATATCTGCACTGGAGTTATTCCAGTAGGTGGAACAATCCACCAAGTAGATATTTAAACTTGCAAACATTAAAGGCATGGCATGTTTGTCTCCCTTGGAGTAAAGGCGAGGTAGACAGCTACGCAGATGTCAAGCGATAGACTAGATAATTTAGGCTCAGGAGAAGACATTTGAGATGAATCAACATGCCACAGTTAAGGCAGCCGCCCTATTCCAGCATGGGCTCTTTGACAAAATTGAAAATGCAATCAAGGCATTGAATGCATCATGGGTCGTTCCATGGAAATAAATTTTAAGCCTTTATTGGTTGTTATATATTGTATTCTTTTACTTTATGCAAAGGAGACTTTTTCATTATAAAAGCAAAACTCTACCAAAATTGAGAGGCAATTACTGAGACTTTGACCTCAGATTATTCATCATATTTTTTTATTTGAATGAGAAAGTAAGTTACTTTCAGACTTTGTGCTATTATATCTTGTGTCATTTTAGGAGATTGTTCTTATGTCTGTCTTTTGAATGTGTTCTTATCCAGTTAATGAAATAAGCAGAACTAGTGGAAGTAATCAAGAAGGTGTCTTGAAGCCAATTATGAAGAGACTTTATGTTGTCTACAATTGTCTTTAGTGTGTTTGTTTATTTTTTATCTCTATGTAAAAAACCTTGGGATGACTTTATGCCCTCATTGTCCTTCGTATTTCACTCTTGGGCAGTCGAGGTGGAGACTTTGTGCTACATCTCAGTCTGTTGGTTACTACGCCCTTTGTTACCAATTACTTGTCACTACCTAAAAGAACTCCTACTACTTCCTACAAGATCACTTCTGAAAGAAGAGAAGTGCCTTCAGTCTTATCACTAGGATTTCTCCTTTGCTTGTAAACATCATCTCTGAAAAAAGAGAGATGGATGGTGTTACCCTACCCCTGAGTGTTATTTTCTGCATATATATAGTATATAGCCTCTTATTTACAGGGAACCTCCCCTTAATGAGAGGAGAGATTTGTCCCCTTTTGATGTGGTAAACATGCACATCTAGCCAACAAATCTCCCTATATTGTGGTTAAAGAGACCTATTTTACTCATCAGTTAGCTGGTGACAAAATATTCACCCAATAGTTTTTTGGTGACTCCGTTGGGGATCGACGAGCAATTCCTACCCTTATCCATTATAGACTCTCGCAACTCTAGTCTGTGTCTTACCCATTATCATTATAGCCTTACCACTTTCCTCCAGCTTCATGCCAACAATTTTTGGATACTCCACTGGGGAGTGATGAGCAGTTCCTGCCCTTATCCATTATATACTCTGGTGACTCTCGTTTGTGTCTTAGCCATTATCATTATAGCCTTACCACTTTCCTCTAGCTCCATGCCAATAGTTTTTGGTGACTCCGCTAGGGACATTACATGCAGTTTGAAGCCTCAAGTTTTAAATTGAAGTAGTCCCTATCCTTATCTATTTTTATTTTGCAATCTATGAACTCCACGCTATACCAAAAACTAGAGAGCCCATAGTGTTGTTGACCCTATTTTTGAGTTGGTGTAGCAGGGCAATTTTGACTTGTTCCCTCCCCAACTTTAAGTTCAACGATCTAGGAGTATTCCTCCTACCCATACCAGGCCACCAACATAAGGTAGAGCTTCCTTTTCTACTGTTACCAGAGCTTTGTCTATACATACTCCACCCAAATTTGTTATCTCTCTTTTCTATAATCAAATCATGGTAGTTCAAGGCCCCTGGAATAACTCTTTTGGTCTACTCAATCTTACTCCACCTCTTCATGAGCTACCACGTAGTTCAAAGAAGAATTTTTCTAAGTTCTTTGGTGATGGAAAAGTTTATCCTAATGAACATATTACTACCTTCAGCATAGCTTGTGGTTTGATAGGCATGGAATATGAAGACATAACAGTTAGGCTGTTTGTAGAAACACTACAAGGTGCTACTATAGACTGGTTTTACCATCTATAGGCTCAGTCAATGACTAACTAAGATACTCTTAAAGCTAAATTTGAAGCCATATTCAAGCCTACAGTAGATGTGCATGCCTTGCTGGCTAGCTCACACAGATGAAAAAAGAACCTCATGAACCTATGAGAGATTTTATTGCCAAGTTTGACAAGCTGAGGAGCTGGATTCCTAAAATTGCTCAACCAACACCTGAGAACTTTAAATGCTTTTTCATCAACTCACAACTATCCGAAGTGAGTTTTAATCTAAGGCAAGATGGCCACATAGACCTTGTTGCTGATCAGGATTTGGCTACTGAGGTAGAAGATGACCTTATCTTGGTAGAAAAGATAAGGAGAGATCCTAAAAAAAGTAAATTCTCTTCATCTTTTGAATACTCACCTACAACCACCACTGATATAATGGTCAGAAGCTAGAAAATGAATTGCTAGCTCTTAGAAAGCAAATGGCTCAAGGGATGTCATCTGCTTCATACAGAGATATACCAAGGAAGACATTCCCCAATCAATCATACCAAGGCCATGCTGCTAGAAATCAAGGGCAGCCAAATCATTTTCCTCCCCCACAGGGGAACCTTGTCATTGAAGCACCTCTAACCAATTCAGTAGTTGGATATCTTGAAGCAGAATCAAATTTATCCTTTCAACTTGAATTGAACCCTGCAGATGATGCTAATCTCTTCATAGAAGGAGAAGAAGAATTAGCTGGTGACTCCAACATTAGTTTCCTGAATTACCAAGATGAACCCAGAAGTGAAAGTAAAGCAATTGAGGGATCATACGATATTTTTACCTGGTCCAAGAACCATTCAACCTAACAAGCTGATAAGGAAAGAATAGAAGAGTGAGCTCAGCCTACATTTCAATTGTTAAGCGGGGAACCACTCTGCCCTTCCAGCCAAAGGACCTGGTGATTGTTAAAAAGGTGAGTACCTCAAATATACCTTCACCTCCAACTTCAAATTCATAGACTAGTCCTCCCCCTTCCAAAACTCAAAAGAATGAACTCCCATCCTCTGTTCATAGTTCATTTCAGACATTTGACATAATCGACCATATAAAGAAAACTAAGATTCAAATGTCTGAATTTGAATTCCTGCAATCCAACCCTGAGCAGTTGGATAAGTTAGTGAAATGTGTAAAAAATAAAACCATCCCTATATGACCAATTGTTCTAAAGGTGACTCCCACATCCACCCAAAATAACCTTGTCATTACTCCTCCTACTACTCCCAGAAGAATTGAACCATTTTATGTTTCCTTACTGATAAATAGACACTAGCTGAAGAATTACATCATAGATTCAAGTGCATCTGACAATGTCATGCATGCCAAAGTGGTAGAATCTCTTGGTCTCACATTGACCAAGACATTTGGGAGATGTTTCTCCAAGGAGAACAAATAAGTGTCACTATTGGGACAAATCAAAGATGCCCAATTTGCATTTATAGCATTCCTAGAAAAGAGAATCAAGATGACAGTCCTAATTGTCGATGTCCCAGCATCATACGACATCCTTCTTGGCTGAAATTTTTGTAAAGATATTGGTGGCGAGTTGAGCATGGACCTGTTTGAAGTAAGGATCCCAGTTAAAAGTGTTATGCAGAGATTGCTCCCTGAAAAGAAAGTAAAATACATGGTTACTCAGACATCAGTGCCTGAAGCTCAAATTTTATTTGAGTCTTCAGGCATGGGTTATTATTTCTTGACCATAGAAGATGTTTATATTTCAACTGATCAAACTTTTGAAAATGACAGTCTAAAAATTGGTTTAGATGAAATAACAAAAAATAGGATAGAGCGCAGTACAAGCACAAAAAAATCCTCCCCTCCACACAAAAAGAAATCTGAAAAAGTATCAATTTTAAATGAGGTATGGATACTAGAATTTGACGATAGTTGTTCCTCTACCAGTTCAAAAGCCGAGATTGTTCTAATATCTCTCCAAGGAGATATTTTTCTTTCTTCATACAGATTATAGTTCAATAATACTAACAATACTATTCAATATGAATCATTGTTGCTTGGATTGAAGGCTACTCAAAATAAGGGTGCCAAGCTCCTTCATGCCAAAGGAGATGCTGAGCTGGTGGTTTGTTAGGTGAGAAACCTATACCAAACAAAAAATGAGAGATTACGTCATTACCATAATCTAGTTTGAGAACAAATTGAAAGCTTTGATGCTTTCAACATCTCTACCATACCCAAGGAATTCAATGACAAAGCTGATGCATTAGCTATTTCAGAAACTCTTCTAGTCCCTTACCCTAATTTTAAAAAAGACAAGTACACTATCGAGCTGTTCTTTTGACCAAGTGTACATGATAATATTAGTCATTGGCAGGTGTTTAACAATGACAATCAAATCATTGCCTTCTTGAAGCAAAAAAATAGCTTTAAATAGCTTCATTTTGAAGCAGTGAACCTCAGAAACTTGAACCAGCCTCTGAATCAAGTTCAGACGTAAGTGATAAATTCCTACAACTGAAAGGGAATAAAATTTTCAAAGGCCTAATTTTCTTTGAGAAGCTGTTTGATAAGCATGACAGATTCATCAAACAGTAGCAAATGGATTCAAGTTCCTCCTAGAAATTTGATCAGATAAATTTGGGTACCAAAGAAAATCCCAAGATGGTGAACATTGGGAAGTGTTGCACTCCGAAAGAAAAGTTCAAATTTGTGCTTTGCTCCATCAGTACATGGATGTCTTAACATACTCTTATGATGATCTGAAGTCGCTCAGGCCTGATAAAATTTGCCATAAAATCCCTCTCAAGAATGATTTGGTGTCTTATAAGCAAAAATCTAGGCAGTATAATCCAAAGATATCAGGTACTATTCTATCAAAAATACATAAAATATTGAATGCTAGGATAATTTTTTCTATCCATCATCTCACATGGATTGCCAACATAGTACCTGTGAGGAAGAAGAATGAAAAAATTCACCTCTACGTGGACTTCAAAAATCTGAATCAGTCATCCTTAAAGGATAACTATTCTCTACCCATCATGGACCAAGTGCTTCAGACAATGACCAATTCAGAGATGTTATCAATGTTAGACAGCTTCTCAAGATACAATCAAGTTGAAGTGGGTGAAGTAGACTAGCATAAGACTGTCTTCACCACACCTTGGGGCACCTTTGCCTATCGAAGAATGCCATTTGGCTTGATAAATGTTGGCACCACTTTTCAGAGAGCAATGCACCGTAAGTTCATTGTGGTATACCTTGATGACTTGATCATCTTTTTTGAGCATCGTCATGATCATGTACACTATTTGCAACAAGTGTTAGAATGCCACCGCTAGAATGACATCTCTCTTAATTCCAATAAGTTTGTCTTTGGAGTAATAGAGGGGAAACTTTTTGAATACATTGTATCTAAAGAAGGCATAAAGATTGACTTAGACAAAGTTAACTCCATCTAGGAGCTTATCTACCTACAAGTAAGACTGCAGTTCACTCTTTCCTTAGAAAAGTAAACTTTTTACGAAGGTTCATTCCCAAATTCGTAGAGAAGACTCATCATATCATAAATATGATGAAAGGGAAGGCCAACATCAGCTGGACTGAGGAAGGCAAATTGGCGTTTCAAAATATTAAGATAGCTATTGCCTATGCCCCAATTCTAGTTTGTCTAGATTATATTAAAGATTTCACAGTGTATAGTTATGCTTCTAAACACACACTTTCAACAATTTTGGTTCAACATAATAAAGAAAGGGTGGAATCTCCCATTTCTTTTATGAGCTATCCTCTCAAATCTCATGAGCTGAAATACTCAAACATGGAGAAGCATGCCTATGCAGTGGTAAAGGCAGTGAAGTATTTTCACTTTTATGTCCTGAATTCATACACTACTATCCTAGTTCCTGACACCACAGTCAAATCCATATTAACTCAGCAAGAGTTTGAAATCAAAAGAAGGAATTAGATTGTTAAAATCTAAGAGTTTGATCTAGTCATCAAACTAATGAAGTTAGTGCAGCAAAAGGGCTAATGCCAATCAATTGCTGACAACAGACTCGAAGAAGCAAAACATGGAGAAACAGAAGTGGAAAACACACCACTAGTCCTCTTTGTCTCTACCATGAATGAGTGGTATTCGAGTATTGCTTATTTCTTTATTTATGGTGACTGTCCTACTCACTTGTCTCGTAAAGAAAGAAACACTGTTAAATTCAAAGCTGCCAATTTTGTCTTTTAGGACAACGGCATGTATAAGAGGAGCCTTGATGGAGTGTTCTTTCACTACATAGATAAAGAACAACAGAACCAACTTTTGAAGTCCTTCCATAATCTGCCCTATGGAGGATTTTTTTTGCTCTTGTAACTACCCATAAGATTCTGTGAGCTAGGTATTACTAGCCTACTTTATTTCAAGATGCATACAAATGGGTATGAAGGTGTGAACTATGCCAATAGTTCGTTGGAAGACCCAAATTAGATGCTCTACCTCTCAAGTCAGTAGCAATAGAAGAACCATTTCAGCAATGGGGAATTGATTTTATTGGTGTTGTAAATCCATCTTTAAGTGTTGGACATGGTTATGTCCTCACAGCCACAAATTACTTCACCAAGTGGGTGGAAGCTATTCTAACCAAGTAGGCTACTTCAGAAGTAGTGTGCAATTTCTTCAAAGAGAACATCAATTTCAAGTTTGGGGTCTGAACCAAGATTGTCACAGACAACACCGCTTGTTTCTCTTCTCAAGAGATTACTCGGTTCTACTTTTACTATGGGATTACCCTCTCCCACTCTTCTGATTATTTTCTACAAAAGAATGGCCAAGCTGAATCAAGCAACAAGAACTTGATGACCATCATGAGGAAGCTGGTGGATGACAACCAAAAAACCTGACATAAAGCATTAATCGATGCTTTATGGGCAGATAAAAGTACACCCAAAAGGGTGATTGGTATGTCACTTTTCCAACTTCTTTATGGTCTTAAGGCTGAGATACTAATAACCTTAGAATTTCTAGCATTGAAATTGGCTAAGGCAATTGAAGATCAGACATATGAAAGCTCCATTGATAAGAGGATCATATGCTTGACTGAGCTAGATGAGCAGCAAACCATGGTGGTAGATCGAATTGTTGTACATCAAAGTCTGGTGAAGAAGCTCTTCGACCAGAAAGTAAAAAATTGTGATTTCTAGATTGGAGATCAAGTCCTATAGTGGGACAAGAGAAGAGAACCAAAGGGAATGCATGAGAAATTTGATTCCCTTCAGAGAGGCCTATTTACTATCCATTAGCTCAATGGTGAAAATAATTTCATGTTGAAGTATCAAGATGGCACACCCTTTTCTCTACCTCACAATGGGAAGCATCTGAAGCACTTCAATTCTTGAAGTATCAAATAAATTTACATGTACATATGTATATTTGTATAGTCTTTAATTCTATTTTGTGTTGTTTATTTTCATTTTTGGCGTCTTTCTTTTTTGGGTAGCATGACTCCATATCCCAATGGCATACTTCAAGGCACTAGATATTCTGGTTTTTACTCCCCTCAACTATTCCAAGTTTTTAACTGAAAAAAGTTCCCCAACTAGAGCCAGCTATTGTTCTCAAAATCTGTCACTCATTTTTGAGACAACATATGAACTATTTTGGTCTTGCAGGCTAAAATTATCCCTTTCCTTCTCAAAAAATTATTCTGAGCATTCAAATTATTCATTATTCAATCTTTTTCAATTAAGAGATTAGCAGGGTCAACCAGTTCAATGGCTTCAATAGGTGAGCTCTCACAATGGAACAAGTTTCCAACACTTAAGCAATTTCAAGATTGGTTCAATGCCTTGGTTTAACCAAAAATGTTCATCAGCAAGCTTCAAAGGAAGGATTGAACCATTGAACCTTGAACCAAATTGGTTCAATAGGTTCAACAGGTTCAACAAGTTCAAAGGTTCAATAATATTGGCGAGCTTAAAGAGTTAAGCGCTTCAATAAAGGTTCAACAAGTTTGACTGCTTTAAGGTTCAATGGCTTCAAAACACTTAACGAAAAGAAGAATGTTTAAACTATTGAATTGTTTAACCTTGAACCATTTTAGTTCAAAGGCTCAACGGGTTCAATAGGTTCAACGTGGTTGGTTCAAGCGGTCGAATGAACGAGCGAAACAAAGGAATGAACCATTGAACCAAAGTCGGTTCAATCAAACAGTTCAAAGGAGTTCCCCACGAACCAAATCCAAGTGCCCTTGTGGAGGGCAGCGAACCAAGGTCAAGTGCCCTTGCGGAGGGCAGTGAACCAAAGCTAAGTGCCCTTGCAGAGGGCAGTGAGCAAAAGCGGACTAAGAGATTTTCTTCAAAAAAATGAACAAGGCAGGAAAAGTTGGAATTCCTTTGGATTTGTTCAAGGTGAAAGATGAGGCAAATTCTTTCAGATAAATTATCTAAAGGAATTCATTCAAACTTTTGTCTGAAGGAATTTGTCTGAAAGAAAAAGCTTGACAAAAAGCGGACGAAGCCAAGGAAAGATTTTCTTCGAACAAATTGTCCGAAGGAATTCCTTTAGACATTTTGTCTGAAGGAATTAGGGCCCGAAGACCTTATGAATGAATAAAATCCCAAAGGCCCCCTGAAGGAACCCGAAGGACCCGAATGGAAGGTAACCTTGCGGGGGGCTCTTAGCGACCAGAAAATGGACCTTCTCAAAGCCCGAAGGGACACCTTCCCTTCAGGAAGTTCCAAGCACATTAAGGCTCGTGACTGATTTCTATGGACTTTGTAGGCCCAATTTCTATGGACTCCATAGGATGATTTCTACAGACTCATTTCTATGGACTCGATTCTACGGACTCTGCAGGCTCAAAACTATGGACTCTACAGGCTGGGTTTTATGGACTCATTTTTACAGACTCTGTAGGTTGGTTTCTTGGTTCTACAAGCTCAATTCTATGGACTCTACAGGCTTAATTCTATGGACTCTATAGGCTTGATTCTACCGACTTGTTTCTATGAACTCAACAGACATATTTCTACGAACTCTTCTAAAACTCGAGAGACTTAGAGAAAATAAAGGCTTTTAATGTGAATATGAATCATTGAACCTTGAACCAAAATGGTTCATAGGTTCAACAGTTCAAGGGAAGCTCTAAGCAAAGATAAGAAGTGGAAGTTTCTAGAGACTAGTTCAAGGAGAAGGTTCAAGCGAATGAACTAAGGAGGTCACCCGAACCGTTGAAATAGTGAAGCTTTGATGTCCCCGTGGACATCAAATTCAAGCTAATGAAATATTCATTAATTTTCAAAAGTGGCATAGAACTTGAAAGCAAACTTAGCACCCAGTTGAAGGAGCCAAAAAAGCCAATAAAAGGGGGAAAAGATAGCCCAAGGGTTCAAATTTCAATAAGAAAGAGGGAAAGACCAAAAATATCTATGTTGGAGTTATTCTAGTAGGTGGAATAGTCCACCAAGTAGATATTTGAACTTGCAAACATTAAAGGCACAGCATATTTGTTTCCTTTGGAGTAAAGGCGAGGTGGATAGTTGTGCAAACATCAAGTGACAGACCAGATGACTTAGGCCCAGGAGAAGACATTTGAGATGAATCAACACGCCAGAGTTAAGGTGGCTGCCATGTTCCAGCATGGACTCTTTGACAAAACTAAAAATGCATTCAAGGCATTAAATGTAGCATGGGTCGTTCTATGGAACAAAGTGCTAAGCCTTTTTTAGCTGTTATATATTGTATTCTCTTACTTTATGCAAAGGAGACTTTTCTATTATAAAAGCGAAACTCTACCAAAATTGAGAGGCAATTACTGAGACTTTGAGCTCAGATTGTTCATCATATTTCTTTGTATGAATAATAAAGCAAGTTACTTTCAGACTTTGTGCTGTTATAGCTTGTGTCATTTTAGGAGATTGTTCTTGTCTGTGTTTTGAATGTGTTCTTGTCCAGTTAATAAAATAAGTAGAACTAGTGGAAGTAATCAAGAAGGTGTCATCAAGCCAACTATAGAGAGACGTTGTGTTGTCTACAATTGTCTTTAGTCTGTTTGTTTGTTTTCTATTTCTATGTAAAGGACTTTAGGATGACTTTGTGCCCTCATTGTCCTTTGTATTTCACTCTTGGGTAGTCGAGGTGGAGACTTTGTGCTACATCTTAATCTGTTAGTTACTACGCCCTTTGTTACCAATTACTTGTCACTATCTGAAAGAACTCCTGTTGCTTCTTACAAGATCACTTCTGAAAGAAGAGAAGTGCCTTTAGTCTTATCACCAAAATTTATCCGCTTATGAACATCATCTCTGAAAAAAAAAGAGATGGATGGTGTTACCCTACCCCTGAGTGTTATATTCTGCATATATATATATATATATATATATATATATATATATATAGCCTCCTCCTATTTACAGGGAACCTCCCATTGATGAGAGGAGAGAGTTGTCCCCTTTTGATGTGGTAAACTTGTACATCTGGTCGACCAATCTCCCTATGATGTGGTTGAAGAGACCTATTTTACTCATCAGTTAGCTGGTGACAAAATATTCACCCAACAAAACCCTATACTACATAGTTGTGTAGCTAGAGGTTATGCCTTACATTGATCTACTATGGGGCCTCTTCTTCGAAGGGAGAATAATGGATGGAGGATACCTTCATTATGTCGATAAAAACACTATTGTCACATATATTGTGGATGAGGCATTTAATAGGTATTTGAGCCTACCCATTGCAGATTTTACTTTATATTTGCACATTGTCATCACATGGAAGAAGGCCAATAATCTAGAGTGAGCTCTATCAATGTGGCTTCTCCTTGGTGAAAGTTTCACCTTGAAGGAACATGTCAAGAGCCCTATCCCCATTACTAAATTTACGTTGGGAATTCATGAGGAAATGACACTGTTCAACAAGATTTTTGGACATGCGAGCATCTACTTCGTGCACCTAGAATGGGTTCCTCTGCTAGACCTGTTGACTACCTCAGATCACACCTATGCTTTAGGGGAAGTGATCAGTACATGCCTCTAAGAAAAAAATTTACATAAGGATAAGAGGCCACTGGGAGGAAACATCTACATGATGTCTTATATGTTAAACACGATAATGGGGATTGTGTATAGACATAATGGAGTCCTATGGGATCCAAACACAGAATTCATTAACATGATTTGTGACTATTGAAATTTTGTGCACATATATTCATATATGAGAAACATATCCAAGATCATTGAGGACCTCTACCTTCAGGTCTAGATGGCCATCCATAGCCAGCGTTTGCCAAGTATTTCCCCCAACATAGCCTAAACACTTGCCAATAACATAGGAAACTATTGGATTTATCTAAACTACACAACTATCATGATGGTTAGACATAAGGTAGATCTGCTTCAGCTCTCAAAGTTTGTTTTAGACAAAGTAACAGATTAGGAAATAACATATCAAATATGAAATAACATCGATGAAGAATTAATAAAGAATAAGAAGGCCACATTCCATGGATCCCACATCACCATTGGATAAACGTAGTATATAATTTGTAGGCAATTCAACTAAGTTGGGAATGTCAGGAAGGCATATGCATTACCTAACCTTCCTCATAGAGATTGGGATCCTCATGGAAAGGTCTAAAAGAAAATTCATACCATTGACTTTGCCTATAAACATTAGCTAATGGATCATGATTTTCTTTTCTTGAATGCCAAGGACAATGAGGAGGTCAAGGAAAGGGTTGCAACTACAGGATTGAGTGAGGACTTGCTGAGAGTGATACACATAGATCCATCTCTTACACTTGATGAAGTAAATTTTAGGATTCCACCTCCTAGAGGATGGAGATCCTCTAATTTTTGGAGTGATAGGCCATTACAAACACTAAGAGAGGGACTAGATCCCTAAAAAGCTCAAGGCCAACCTTAGGACCAACAATAGTTGGTAACTAAGGCACCACTCATTGGAACATAAGATGAACAAGTTGAAGAAGAATAACTGCCTGCCTCCATACAAACAGAAGAACTAGTTCTCCCAGTTCAACTTTCCACAATTGCACTGATACAAGTCAAACAAGAGCTAGATGAGAAGCTAACTCAAGCAAGAGGCAGTGCATAAAGAGTAGAATCCATGATTATATGCTTGGATTATTTTAATGAAGAGGAAATAGTGTCTTTCTTAGCCCCAAAACCAAGCATTATTGCCCCTTCTCTTCCATCACAAGAAATAATCCTACAAGCAGATAGAACAAATAAGACCTATCAAAGGAAGCCTAAGGGAGACATACCATAAACCCCTCTAACACAATAGGTGGATGAGGAGAAGATGCAATAGGCAAAGGTATTAAGCCTATAATCACTCAAGGCCAAGGCACCTCTCACATGTGAACCATCCAGTAAGGGCCCTTTGCTCACATCTCCTTTAGGTATTTTCCCTTTAATGTCCTTACCTACAGTTTTCATCACCCTTGGGTTAGTTGTCTCCACATTCATTCCATAATACGCACTTTTTACAAGTTTACTTTTCATGCACCCATCTATGAATCCTCCCACTCCCACTACACCTGCTCCACCCTACACTCTTGTGATTTCCCTTCCATCAGTTTCTATTCCATCAACATTAGTTTGGTCCATTTTGGCCATTGCCCAATCCATCACTCCAATTTTATCTCCTTCTATTCAATTGGGTTCACCTTTGCCTTCTTCCACTCCAACCACCATAACCATCATAGTTACTACCAAGAGGGCACCTAGGAGGCAACCAGACTTTTTTGTCCATCTAATGCCATAGTATGGAAACATAGACTAGTCAAAAATCATTTGGCCAGCAATGCTCAATCCTTCCACACAAACTGATCCAATTCTGAAGAATGTGCATAAGTTGAAACTCAACCCTCATATCCCTCAAAACTAACTCTTCCAAATTGAGCTAAATAATTAGGAGCCTCAGCCTATGAGAGGCCCAATTTGAAGACAATTGAATTGCCAATGGTTAGATCATAATTTGATAAGGTCACAACATCATTACATATAGTGAGGAAGAGGAAAATTAAAGATAACTTAGGCAAAACTTTAATCATGAAAGAGAAGGAAAAAGTTTATTCCCTCATCAAAAGGTAGAACAAATAAAAGGGTCAGTCCTCATATATTGAGGACCTCAAGTCCTACATGGAGACCCACGTAGAAGTCATCCTTGCCATACATGAAGGGACCAAAATGGCTAGACATGAGCTTGAAGAAGAGTTAGAAACTCATAGAGAGCAACAAGTGATTTGGGTTCCCCAAACCATTGAGGAAGATGTGCAGCATGTAGTTCTTATAGTTTATGAGATTCTTGATTCTATTCATTCTTTGAGAGTCATTCTGACTCATGTCAATAATATAACCAAATTATTCAAAATCCACAAAGAGGATGACAATAATTTGAATTTCTTAGTATTGTATACCCCTAATAAGGCATTTAGCTAATTGGACTTGATGACCCCATTGGAGGCATCAAATGCTTTGAATGTAGCATTAATAATAGTACAAGAGGCCCGAGATTGGGTATTATGCTTTGAGGCTTTAGTGAATAAAGTGGCTGAGCAAGAGAAACAGGGCGAATAAATTTTGACTGAATTAGAATTGACTGCAATTTGAGATAACAAAGGCAAGCTGGTTACCTAGGTTACATTTGACCAAATGATTAAACAAGCCTCTGACAGCTTCAAACAGAGTCTGCAAGGTTTGAGCTTAGAAGACATTGAGGCCAACTTGAGTGTAGCAAAGAAGAAGACAACAAAGGTGGAAGTCTTTAAGGTTAGCTTCAGAGCCACCAATGTAGATCATAACAAGTTGATGGAACAGATGAGTACGGTGACCAAGCCACACCTCTTGGATATGAATCTAATCTGAGCATAACAAGATAAAGCATACAAACACTACCAATACTTGGATGCAAATAATAAAGTAGCTTAACAAACACCACCTGCCAGTTTCACTACACCAAATCCACCTGTAGCACCAACAACCACAGCCACATAAGTGCCCCCTCATACTACAATACCCATGGTAATAATAGTTTAATCATCCAGTGCATCTCCAAGTAATACTCCAATTATTGCATCACCAAGTACAAGTACAAATACAGTTTTGACAACAATTTTGAAATAAGTTAAGCAAGAGCCAATTTAGATAAAGGCTAATTTTGTACATTTTGCATGTAATGGTCATAACTAATAGTTAATTCATAGTGTGTGTGTATATATATATATACACTATGAATTAACTATTAGTTATGACCATTACATGCAAAATGTACAAAATTAGCCTTTATCTAAATTGGCTATATATATAGTTATGACCATTACATGCAAAATGTACAAAATTAGCCTTTATCTAAATTGGCTCTTTCTTAATATATATATATATATATATATATATATATTAAGAAAGAGCCAATTTAGATAAAGGCTAATTTTGTACATTTTGCATGTAATGGTTATAACTAATAGTTAATTCATAGTGTGTGTGTGTGTGTGTATATATATATATATATATATATATATATATACTGGAGCTTGGGGTGATACTATATGCAATATTATGCATTACAGTGATGGTAGGTAGCATGGTGTTGGGCGAATGCATGCCACCATGCGACATTATGTGATCGGGCGACATTATGTTGTCGGGTGACATTATGCTTTTGGGTGACATTATATTGCTAGAGATAGGTGACTACACTCATAACTGTGCACCATAGTATTGGGTAGAAACATGGTACTAGGGGGCTTCATACCACCAGGTGACATTATGTCATTGGGTGATATTATACCATCAGGTGACATTATGTCATCAGGGGGTAGCATGGTGTCAAGTGACACTAATGACTATGCTATCATGTGACAACATATTATCAGGGAACATTATACTACTATATGACAATATGCTCATGGGTGGCATTATACTGTCATTTGACACCATACTACCACTAGACACCATGGTGCCATCTGGTAGAATAATGATGCCCAACAATATCTTGTCATCCAACATCATGTTGTCAAATGATAAAATGGTGCCACCTAGAAACATGTCGCATGATAACATGGCATCGCCCAGTAACATGTCATATGATGGCATGGTGTCACTTGGTAACATGTTGTTGCATGAAAACATGGTGTTGTTCACCACTATGCTATCACATGACAACACCTTCTACCCAGTACCATGTTATCACCTGGCATCATGCTTCCTCGCACAATTGTGCTACCACCGCCCATCATTATGATACCACATGACAACATGCTATTGTGTGATACCATGTTGTCATGCAATATTATGCTACCATGCGTTAATGTGTTGTCAAGCAACTTAGTTATGTCAAGCAATAATATCCCCCATCTGTTGTTGATCATGTCAACCGATTGCTCTGATTCTCCTCATGGCTTATAAATACCCCCGTAGTTCCCACACTTTACTCAAAGTTTTTTCTCATCCTACCTTTTATTTTCAAGCTCACCTACCACTACTTCAAACTCTATAATGAAGTTCTAATGGCTTTCGCATCCACAAAAACTAAAACAGGCATCTAGAACTTAATTTTTAAGAATCTATTATGTCTAGACTTCCTCTAAATGGTGGAGCAACCAGAATTATATGTCGACTTGATAGATTAATGTGAACTTAGAGGCTTGGTGTAGATGTCTCAATATGACATGACAATTGATAATAACCTATTGTAATCTATGGTTACATGCTTTAACGGTACTAAGATCCATTTCTATGTCTGATTTAACAATAAAACAATATCCTTTAACACCTCTCCATTAGATATCCACAATTTAATAGGCCTTCCACATTACAATGCAAGCCTTGTTAGCACCAAGGTTGTCTTATATGATGATGACAAAAATTATTTAGATTCGTTCTACAAAGTGGCTATAGACACAGTTGATAAGTGTTAGATTTAATAATGAAATTAACATTTCTTAATTATACCTGAATCATCTATTATAATTAATTTAATATCCTAATTGAATTGCATGTTTTTTATTTTCATTACAAATAGTTGAAATCAAAGGAGAATCTCGGTTGAAAAAATCACTAATCTATTTCTCAAATTTATTGTGTATTTCTTCCAAGCCAAAATTATTTTGTAGGGAAGACCATCAGACATTCCCTTTTGGGTTGTTTACTACATTCTTCATTCTCTATCGGGTGTTGTATGTGACTGGTGCATAGTTATATCCAATAGGATTATGGTTGAGTTGAATTTTATGTGTTTGAAGGACTCTTGCACCATTTCATCTTCTAACTATATTTTAGCATTATATTTTGAAGCCTTACATGATATACAGAATACTACAATTCTCACTGTCCTCCATCAAAAAATGAAAGCTAATGCTTTATCTATCAAGAAACAAGAAGTAAGTTTAATTTTTCTAATAGTCTCCTCTCTTTCTTTATACATATTTCAAATTTTAACAATTTTTAGCCTGTTGGTTTTTATAGGTAAGAGTTTGTGCATAT
The DNA here is from genome assembly GCA_037957365.1 of Torreya grandis. Classification (NCBI taxonomy): domain Eukaryota; kingdom Viridiplantae; phylum Streptophyta; class Pinopsida; order Cupressales; family Taxaceae; genus Torreya; species Torreya grandis. The sequence goes on along the minus strand of JARHVA010006377.1, from coordinate 592,239 downwards.
GCCACAAGAAAACAGGTGGCATCCAAAGATCAATGTGCTCTAAAGAGCTCTAGTGATACCTAGTCCACATAATCTTTATTCAATTCATTTCAAATTGTCAAACACCCAAGAAGTGATTATGTTTCACCTCCTCTTCTAGGTTCTCTTAAATTTTCTTTAATGTTTATTTCTTGTATTATTTAATAGAAAAAATGTATCATATTGGTTTTTAATTTTTTTTGTAGTTGACTCTCAAATTGTTGCTATTGAAGTTTCTTAGAATTGGGTAGTTTATTAACTGGATAATTTACTCATTTTGCAGGTGAAACTACCAATGTCACTCTCGTAAAGACAATGAGACGGGAAGATCGAACTCCCACAAGGATAATAAGAGAGAAAGAGACAACTCCAAGGATAATCAGAATGGAAGTGACAGTCACCTCAATATGTAATAACACATTCAATTTTAATTTGCATTAATTTTATGCTTTCAAATTTACTAGTTTTGAATAATTTTTTATTTTGCAATCCACCCAACATCTGTCAGAAGACCAAAAAATATGCCACCACCCCGACCGCCCATCCAGACTCAGAAAAGAGAAAAGAACATCTCCTTCCCTGCATAAAGTAGCAGAACCCTACAAATTTTTGATTTTCTAAATTTCTTTGTTGGTGGCATTTCTAGTGCACGGGGTCTTACATGTTTGCAACAAATTGATCTAAATGAAGAGTTTTTTGGGATCAAAAGTGGGGTCCCAGTTGTTGGTAGATTCAATCCACATGATTTTATTCAAGTTGGTAATGTGCCTAAAGAAGTGCCTCTATGACTACCTCTTCCCCAGTGACCCCACTCCACACTAATAATTTAAACATATCTAATAATTCCATCACTAATTTTTTATTGAAAAATCTAATTTCAAAAAATCTACTTGCTAATCTGAAGGAGGGTGTTATTGATGAATTTAATGATTTAAAACAATGGAAGATAAGTGGAAAAACACTTATCAAAGAAATCAATGCCCATTATCATAATCACTCCTAAAGAGTTATTTTGTTTTTATTTATTCAAAATGAACCCTAAAAAATTGACGCTTTATTCCAGCAAGCTCAATCTAGATTGATTTATGTTAACAATGTTTACAATGATAGGGTTTTAGGGATTAAGATAAATAGGTTAAAAATTTTAAATGGAGAAATTCAAGCCTATTTCAATAAATGGGCTAGAGATATAAACCTTGTTACCATTGCACAAGCAGAGAATGATAAATTTTTGATAAGTTTTTATTATCTATAACATGTATTTCAGTTATTAAACTTTGTATGTGCTTGACACTTATATATTATTTGTTAATTGTAAGTAAAATATGAAAATTTGAAGCAAGAAACACATCTTAATGTGCATTTGAAAAATACCTGCAAAAATATCACCTCAACGATTGCATTGAAAGAAAAGCTTGGTCTATTAAATAAACAAAGTAACATTTTGAAGAAAATAATTAAAGAACATGGGATGGATCCAAGTATTTTATTGAAGCAAAAAATAGATGTGAATCCAACTATTCTTTCAACAGGTGATGCAGAGAATGAAGAGAGGATAATTCTTGCAAATATGAATTCTATTGTAAAGGATCTTCAGAAAGAAGGAATGATATTGGAGGATACATAGGCGGGTCAAGACAACAGGGTTTCCATGGAGGGCGATGGCAAGCAACAAGGGGGTGGAGAGTCTCTTCCAAAAAAATGTTAATTTGTTTCAAATAGTTTATAATGTTCAAAATGATAGTTTATAATGTTTCAAATAATGTATATCATGTTTGTTTGAAAAACACTTGTTTTATTAAATGATATTTTACAGTTGTTCCAAATACTCTGGGTATATAATTTTAATATGTTAAATATTTAAATGTATTGTAGTTAAGTTTATATATTGTATGGAGATAAAATAGAGTAAATATTGAATGCATTGTTATATTGTTCTAGTAGTAGCATTGAATGCATTATTATAATGTTATAGTAGTTGTAGTATTGAATGCATTGTTATACTGTTCTAGTAGTTGTAACATTGAATTCATTGTTATAGTGTTTTAGTAGTTGTAGTATTGAATGCATTGTTATACTATTCTAGTAGTTATAGCATTGAATGCATTGATTGTAGTGAAATTTGGAAATATGCAATCCCTAACTATAAGAAAAATATTTCCTATATATTTGTGTAATGGTTGTAATGTAAATGTGCAATAGAATAATATTGGTTTGATTAAAATATTTGTCTATGTTTTGGTTCAACATTATGCATGTATCAAAATCTGTGTGTATGCTCTCCAAATTAATATTATAGACAATTAAGATAATGAAAATAACAAACCTTAATAATTGGAGTTTTAATGGCAAGAGAACCGGAGTTCTATGGTGCACTATGCATGTCTACACATAAGACTTGTATGATTCAATGAATACTATAATGAAATCCTTTGTACAATGTTAATTAGAATTATGATTGCTTCTTACTGAATGACATACATTGAAAAGATATAGTACTATTTGAAATACATAGAAATGTAATAGGACAAATAAAGTGCTTAATTCTAGTGTATTGAATAATGTTCATAATTATAAGATGCAGGAAATAGATTACATAATTTAATCTATTTGAAGATGAAAGAATATGAAATATTTTAAAAAATAGTAATTGCTATACTTATCAAACTAAAAGTTGGGTAGCTGAAACAATCTTCGAGAAACTTGTTCATCGTAAGTGTGATTTGCATCTACCATGCCAGTGTTGTATTCAGTCTCGATATTCACATCATCTGCATTGGTATTTGTATTACTCACACCTCTTCTTTCAACTAAAGAACTCCATGTTGCCACTACTCTGTCATAAGGAAACTTGTCCACAGAATAATGTGAAACATATAGTCTCAAGCAAGTCTCTAGATTTTTATCCAATCTATTTTTAAGTTTTGACTTCACAAAGGATAATGCACTAAACACTCACTCATCTTCTACAAAACCCAAAATCATTGTTTGAACAAGTTCATATAATCTGAAGTATTCGCTAATACTTTCTTGTAAGATGCTACTTGGATAAAAGAAATTCCATAGACATGTAATAACACCATTTTCTGTTAGGTCACTTAAACACTAAAATTGATCCATCATTGCAATCCCAAACTAGATTGATTGAGACGTCAATAATTTCTTATTTAAACCATTCACATCTACATATTTATAGAAATACATAATAATTGTTTCCATGTATTTGTGAAATAAATTGTTGATTTGTTCGACTGTTAACACTATTCCAAAAAATGAGATTCATAACTCCCATGCCATCCAACAACTCATCCCTTTGAAAATTTTCTCTGATCTCAACAAATAAACTTTGTGAGATTTTGCTTAATTTAATTCATGTTTTTGATAAAACATCATATAATGCACGTGTCACAAGGACATCTTCAATTAAGCTCCTACAACTTCAAGTCTTCTAGAGCATGTGTGCATTGGGATTTCAAAGTCGTTTACCACAACACAAAGGTGATCATGTATATTGAATTTCAAATAACTCTTTGGATTCTGAAAATCTATCAAAATTTGTCAAGTTCTAAAAATAGGTCCATGAAAGCTTTCATTTGATGTGTATAATATATCTAAACATCGACATACACATTTTTTTAAACATATGAATTCAACAATATAGATAGATCTCTCTTGGACATGTTTCATTAAACAGTTAATTTACTTCAACATTGACAAAATACTACATAATGTGAGTAAAGTTTCGAGATATGTTAAATGACACAACAAATCTTTTGCTTTGTCAAATTTCCTGTAATATTTATATATAAATCCTGTCAAAGATGGATATTCCTCAATAATTTTGCATACAGAATCATACATGAAAATCCATCTGATTTCAACATCTTTCAGTAGTTTTTTGCCATCTATCACCCCAATTGCAAATTTTTGGAACTCCATAAATCTTTTTGGGTTACTCGACCTATAAGCATGCAAGTCACGAATAAGCTCTTTTACTTTTATGGCATTACTAAATGTGCTAACAATTTTGTACGCAAGATTCATCTTATGTGTCATGCTATGAATCAGAATCATAAATGAAGAAACTATTGTTTAAAGGCAAACACAAAAACTGCTTCTATGCCCTTGCATTACTGATGCACCATCAGAGCCAACACACATCAGCTTCGTAGCTATGGCAAAATCATCCATCCCATCTCTCTCTCTTAAATTGGATACAACCAAAATATGAAGGTTTTCTGCATTGCAATTTTCTACCATATTATAGACAACTAAAAGATGAGATTGCCTTGAATAGTTTTCAAAAGTATACACATGCATGCAAACCCATGTTGTATTGTCAACTGCAGTGACCTCATCGACGAACAGAGAGATAAACAATGATCTCTTAACACTTTCTTTCAAATCTTCCTTCTCAATAATTGCTAGACATTTTGTCATTTTTCAAGCACTATTATTCGACCAATGTGATTGTGAAATATCCAGAAACCCATAATATTGAAACAAAATTTTGTAATCTACAAAATCAAAAATGGGTCTACCCTTTTTTAAAATGTTGAAAATAGTAGAGAATTTTACATATTTTACCTTAAGATTGGACTACAAAACTTTTCCAAATTGCGCTTTGATTGTTCCTCTTTTATTAGCAAGATATTTTTGTCATTTATGTTCATTTTCGTATTCACGTGCATATCTTACATGCAAACATTCTTCTCTATTTTTCCATCTGTGTGTTCTTGTTATTTGTCTTCTAGGTGCTTCATGGATATATATATTTTCTCACAATATTTTTCAATTGTGTCCAATTTAAGTTGCATTATGCATTTTTTTCAAGTTTTTAACTGTTAATTATACATCTGCATTTTTTTGGAGGCTCATTACCATTTTATGGATCTATAAGGTCTATAAATGGATATTTTACAGCTCAGTCAACTTGAAAAGACCTTCCTATTATCCATATACTTCTCTTCTTCCGTCAACCTTTTTGAGTGAAATTTTTAACAAATTTTGGTGTCTAAAAAAAACTCTAATTCTATTGTGAAGTGCCTAGAGAAATGTCTTCTAGTGCAGTGCCCAAAGGAGTGTCTTCTAAGGGTGGCATTTCATTATTAAAATATTCAAGTGGTGAGAAGTTAATAGAATTAATTCTTTCTAATGAAATAGTGTCATTATCCATGTCAATTTCTGTATTCAAATGGTTTTACAATTATTCTATAATAAAAAAAATTAACTAATATTTTTTTAAAAAAAAATTAAAATTACCTGTACTTACAGTGCATGTTATTTGCGCACTCTTCTTTCCTAAATTTTTGAAATCAGATATGATGTTGGATTTTTTTGGTATTTGTTGTGGTGTTTTACCCTTGTCGTTACCCCCTGATGCCAAAGTTTTGTTGTTGATCAGTTTAACGTTGTCGGGTTTCCGTATACTGCCTAGTGTCAAGTCATTATCATGTGGCATAGTGTTATCGGGTGACAATCTAATATCGTGCAACATAGTGCTATGTGGCATTAGGTTGCCATCGTGCGATGTTAGTGTAGGGATTTTTTCACCTAGTAGTTTTACCTACATGCCTTTTCAGTTTACTTGGGTTAGTTAATGTAGTCATTAGGGGTCATTTACCTTTAAGTGGATTCTAATTTTGAATTAAGATTTTACTTTTTTGGTGACCTAATTTCACCCTATATGTACTTTCTTCTTCTAAAATGGTTAATGCAAATATTATTTTTGTGATTTTTTATTTTATTTTTAGAGCTCTCATTCTACTTCTACAAGAATTTGACATTATTGCATGCTTGTTATTCAAAGATTTTAACAAACTCTAACATGGTATCAGAGCTTTCATGATATCTTTATGCATTTATCTATTTTGGCACGATCCTCTTGCATTAGCTATTGCTGGTTTTTCTTCTATACGATCGTGTATTTGACTCTGGAGGCATGATTATTCTCTACTTCGAAACTCATGTCAAATGACCTCAGATCAAAAATCTAGTGACATATTTTTTATGAATTTTTTGAGATTTCAAATGGGTCTCTCTTAGATTTTTGAGAAAGTTCACAGATTTATGGCCACTTTTTTTATCCTAGAGGTGTTATTCTTCTCTGCCTCGAAACTCATGTCAAAAGATCGTTGATGAAAAATCTACCTACATTTTTTTTTAGTTTTTTGAGATCTAAAATGGGTCTCTCTTAGATTTTTGATAAAGTTCGCGGATTTTACAAAAATCAAGTTTTCTTCTTACTAATAGACGTTTGTACGGACAAGTAGAAGACCCTGTAAAACCTGCAAATCTGGTGACTTACGAAATCGAAATTCATAACCCTGACAACTTGGAAGTAATCAACAATCATTAATCTGACTTCTAAAATCTGACAACTTACTTAAAGAAGTCATCGGACTTTTGACCCCTGACTACTTGCAATTTGTGTTCTCAAACAAAGTAGGTCTAAAAACCCGATTTACACTGTTGTAGATCAACTCAGGTTTGTGAAAGGTAATTACTTATCTAGTAAAGCAGGTTCAAAAACCTGGTTTACACTGTTGTATACCAACTCGAGTTTGTGAAGGATAATTACTTGTCTAGTAAAGCAAGTTCGAAATCCCAGTTTACACTATTGTAGACCAACTCAAGTTTGTGAAGGGAAATTACTTATTAAGTAGTGTCAAAACCCCGAGTAAGTAAAGCAGTGTCAAAACCTCGGGTAAGTAAAGTAGTGGTGAAACCCTGAGTAAGTAAAGCAGTGGTGAAAGCTCGAGTAAGTAAAGCAGTGTGAAAAACCCGAGTAAATAAAGCAATGTGGAAACCTTGAGTAAGCAAGCTCTAGAACCTCGCGTGATGTTCAGGAGGGCATCAAATTTGAGGTGAAAGATAATGAAGAAATAGATTGAAGTTTTTGCCATTTTTAGATTTTTGGATTTCCATTTTTGGAAAGGGTTCAGGGATATGTGAGAGTAAGAACTTGTAAATGCTATAACTTTCAATATGTAGCTCCGTTTTGGGTGCTATTTTTTTGAAAGTGCATATTTTTCCAAGATCTACATATTTATGGTATAGTTTTTGATTTTTTATAACATCTTTTTTTTCATGATGTAATGGCTTAAATCTCACTTCATCCCTATTGTACTCTCTATTAAACGCATTATCGATTGAATATGATGTCTCTCTAATTCATTGTACTTATGCACCTATTGCTCAAGATGCATTTGTGGTTGAATCTGACGTCTATACGAGTGTGTTTCTATTTAAAATATTCAGGGGGGTCACTGTTGATAGTTCTAAGGGGATATTGTGTTGTGCTATGCATTTTTTCTTTTTCTATATTCTTCTTTAATTATTACAACAATATTTACTTTTGCACTATGGATTCACTCTCTATTAGTCCACTTACACCATTTAATTATCATGAATGGAAACTTAGAATGTAAATCATCTTACAATCCAAGAGTAACCATCAAATTATAATGGACACTGAGACTGAGCCTACTAATGCTAGAGTGAAAATCAAATAGTTTAACCATTATAACAAAGTCCATGGACTATTGTGTCTTTCTATCTCCCCAGATCTACTCTCACATCAAATCTACCAAAACACCTACTGAAATATGGGTCCAACTCACCGAGCTCTTTGGGGTGCAGGATGTGATGAGAGGACATGAGCTAGAAAATAAGCTCATTAGATTGAGCCCATGACTTTGACACTTCAAGACTTCTTCACCAAGTTCAGACTTTTGAGATTACAGTTGAAAGCATGTGGAATTGACAAAAAAGATGAACAACTTGTTCTATCAATACTCTATAAATTGGGTCCTGAATATTCTATATTTATGTCCACTTTCCATGCCACTAAGAGTGCTCTTGACACTGCATGGAAGATACCTTCTTTAGATACCTTTGTTGCCGACCTGATTCAAGAGCAAGATAAGTTGATATAGATGGGCACAATGAAGTCATCTAAATCTCACGCACTGCTTGCTGAAAAATATAAGGCTTCTAACAATAGAGAAAGAAAGCAAAACAAGAAAAATGATGAGAATGGTAAAAATCTTTCCACCTCCAAATCAAACAATGTGACATCTTCTTCCAATCATAAGCCTAAGAAAGATTGGATCAAATGTGGACATTGCTCAGGTAAGCATGATGGAAGTAAATATTTGAAGAAATAAATTGACCACCTTACTAGCCTTCTTATTCAAAATAACATAGGTGTTCCAGATTTTGTCAAATTGTCTTCATCAACCCATGAATCCACTAAGGCAAATGACTGGCAAAGAAAAGGCAAAAGAGAATAACAAGGGGAAACAAAAGGGTAAATCCTTCGTTGTAGCTGTGCCTCTAACTCCTACATAGGTTATTGACTCTGGTGTTTCATATCACATGGCCTCTTCACAGATTGAGTTTAGTTCCTTGGAACCATGTGACATGTCCTCTCTACAACTGGGTGACAACACTTCTAAAAAGGTTCTCAGGAGAGGGTCTATTGAAGTGAATGGTAGAACATTCAAAAATATTCTAAGTGTGCCCTCACTCTCAGCTAATCTCCTATCAGTCTACCAGATCACTCATGTTGGTTCGAGCATGCGAGTTAAATTCACTCCAAATTTAGTGTACATCAAGGAGTTGTACAGTGATACTATTTTGGTTGTGAGAATAGTCAATCATTAGACTCAGATATATAAATTCACACACTTTGATCCTAACTCTCCTTCAGATTCCTCTTCGAACTCATTTGTACCTGTTGACACTTTTGAGCCTGAGCATTTTTTTGTTATTGACAACTCTTCTTCTGCAGATGACTACAACAGTGAAGTGGACACACCTCCACCATCTCCTTGTCACCTTCCAGATATTCAAGAGTTAGTCCATGATCCACCTACCTCTGGTCTACTTCTAAAATTATAGAGAAATGATCTATTGATCTAGGATACATCAAACATTAGGTAGTCTATTCCATAGTTATAGAGAATTTTGTAGACCTTCTTTGCCTCTGCTTCTAGTGCACCATTTTGGCATAGAGCAGTTGGCCCATCTGCCTCATAGTATGATAATCATTCATTTTGTAGGAATGACACCTTGATTGAAGATCCATCAAGGACTTGACGAACAAACTCACTGTTTCAAGGTGAACCACTGTTGACTGCATCTACTTCTGATTCACAATCACATTCAAGCATTCCTCTAGGGGACACTAGGTGGCTACAATCAATTGTAGACCTTAGTGGAGATTTTTAGCTCTTTTCTCTTCTTTGCTCTCTTTTGGGAAGGAGTTTTGTTCCTATGGATTTTCTCCTTTACCCTAGTTTATGGGAGTTGCTTTGTGCTTGGGTACCTCATCAGGGCTCGTTGGCGGGACCCAATTCTTTGACCCACCTAAGCTACGCTTCAGGGGTTTGTTAGTGTAGGCATTTTTCCACCTAATGGTTTTACCTACATGTCTTTTCAACTTACTTAGGTTAGTTAATTAAATTATTACAAATTATTTACCTTTAAGTGGGTTCTAATTGTGAATTAGGGTTTTACCTTTTTGGTGACTTAATTTCACCCTGTATGTACTTTCTTCTTCTTCTAAGTTGGTTAATGCAAATATTTTTTTTGTGAAATTTTCTTAATTTTGGAGCTCTCATTCTGCCTCTATAGGAATTCGACATTACTACATGTTCCCTATTCAAAGATCTTGGCAAAATCTAACACGCGACACATTATTATTGGGTGCTAGGTTACAATCATGCGACACGTTGCTATCAAACATCTGGTTATCATCACACGACACATCGCTGCCAAGCATCTGGTTGTCATCGTGCAACACAGTGATACCAAAAGCCATGTTGTGGTCACGCGACATAGTTTCGTCGAGTGTCGGGTTACCATCACGCGACATAGTTCTGTCAGTCAACTAATTAACATCATGCGACATAATGTTGTCAAGCATCATGTTGTTGTCAGGTGGTGTCTTATTATCGGGTGTATGGATGTCGTTATGTGACATAGCGCTACCAGAAGCCATGTTGCAGTCATGCAACAGTGTCGTTGAGTATCAGGTTACCATCACACGATATAGTTTTGTCGATCATCCAATTGGCATCACACGACATAATGTTGTCGGGTGCAAGGTTGCTGTTAGGTAGTGTCTTGTTGTCAAATGATTCAGTTGCTATTGAAAGCAGTCAAATAACGCAATCCAACGTGAAGTCTCAAGATCTTCGTAATGTGGTGAAGAAAGATACTTCAGTGGTAAATTTGTGATCTATGGAAACATATGTACTCTATGTGTGTGTGTGTGTGTGTGTGTGTGTGTGTGTGGTGAATTGCATGGATAACCCCATAATTATTGTAAATCATTGGCGAGTCGACCCCTAAAAAATTGATATCCCAAAATTTTAGGCGAATGGATCCTATGCTACACTTGGAATAATTGTCAAATTCAAATTCTCTAAACTGAAATATTCATGAATTAACGAATATTTGCCACTAAAATTTACCCTGCTTGTGCCCCGGAGTAGAACCTAGTTCCATAGAGATCCCAAAATATTAGAGGTTACCTCATTTAAAACTTCTCTGAGATGTGCATAAAACCCACATCAATAGAAGAAGAAAAAACTAACGCTAGAAAGAGGGCAAACTTGTGTGTTTTCCAAATAAAAAGGGGGCCTATCATTATAGAGACACCCAAGAGATTAATAAGGTCTAGAGTCCAAGCCAGCATTTTGGTTTTACCATTATCAAACTCTAGGAGGCCTAAACCCATACCTGTCATCCCTGAGGTATGCCAAGCCCAAATACCTTCCCTCGTAAGAAACATCCCACCTATCAATATTCTCATGGCTCAACCCTGGTTAATCGTATCCACAATTACCATTCTTGGGGACCAACATGACCTACTAAGGAATCCAGAGAAATGTCTATCTACTTTCTCCCCCTCAAGTGGGAGGATAGATGAAGAACATATCAAATCTTTCAAGGCTGTCTTGAGATTAATGAATGTTATCCATGAGGATGTTGTATGCAGGGTTTTTTTGTTTACTCTGCAAGATTCTTCTTGTGATTGGTATCTCAATTTGTAAAAAACTTCCATCACCTCATGGGATGAGTGTCAAAATTTGTTCTTTGCACAATTTAAGTAACTAATCCAAATCTGGTATATCAACTCTTTACTAGCATGAAAAGGGAGCCTAACAAGTCCATCTGAGCCTTCAATGCAAGATTCTAAAAGATGCACACCTGATTGAACACCACGTATAATCTAGATGAGAATCTAACACTCAAAATATATAAGAACGCCTTAGATTCTATTATTGTTGTGTTCTTGCAAAGAGTTGTTGCTACCAATACGCTAGTTTTGGCATTGCAAGAAGCTATCAACATCGATAAGTAGCTCAATCCAAAGCTTAACCCTCACAATCAAGGAAGTTAGACATTCAACAATGAACTTTCATCCTTAAATATAATTCCACGTGCAAATCAGAATGCTCCCACATTCTATCAAAACCAAATGTACACTCTGCCTCCCATGACACAATAGACAATGAATCAAAATTATGATTTCCTAAACAATCATACACAAAGGAATAACCAATAGCAGAATCCACATGAGGCTCACACCAATGCAGCAGTTGCTCAGGGTTCTGATTCCAACAAAGTTGAATTAGATTTTATACAAAGAATGATTTAGACGCTGAGCAACAATTTTATGAATATGCAGAGAGGATGGGCAATATAAATACTCAAAATTGCAATAAAAAATATGTCTTTCCAAGATATAACAAAGTTTTCAACAGGCCTATTTACAATGCAGATCAACAACAATCCAATAAGATGCCAAAGATCAACATCATGGAAACAACTTTGCCCAATTGGTGCATGGTCCATAATACGTCTCAACATAGATAGTTGGACTATATAGAATTCAGCACAACTTTCAATATCTTCTAAAGATAGATGATCAGAGAAGATCAAATGATGAATCCTTCATATCTGCATCATGAATCTAGTCTTTCTAGTTCAGCTATGCTCTTTGAGACTTCTGAGTCCCCCTTCCCTAATGAAGATGACAATATCCTAGAGGATAATTCTGATGAAGTGTAAGCATTCCAATAGTTCAATAGGAACAATTATAATATGAGAAATAAGCATCCATTCACTACTTCTAATCCTCCTAATAATATGGTTATCCCTCTAGGCCAACAATAATCCTCCTCCTCCTGAAGGGAACGATCAACCTCAACACACAGAAAAAGAAAATAAAGGAGGATACAATGTTGTTGAGGATATGAAGAAAATCAAGGTCAACATTACTCTTCATGAGCTAGTGCAAATCACAGAGAAGTTCTTATGGAAGTCCATCACATGCAAGTCTTAGTGCAAATCACAACCAACACGAATGTTATATACAAAAGCAAGCCAGAAATTCCCCCTTTTTTTATGACCATTCGAGCATTTGTCAAAATATATATAATCCTTGGTAAATTTAGGAGCTTTAGCAACATTGATGCCAAATTCTATTTGTTAGAAGCTTGGTCTAACACCAAATCCATCCAAGAGGACTATGTCACAACTAGATAAAACGACAGTGCTTGTATTGAAAAAGTTGAATGATGTAAGAATTCAAGTTGCTTCAGAACCAAGAGTACAAATGACTATCGACATCTTGGTAATGGACTTTCTTGAAGGTTATGGATTGTTGTTGAGTAGATATTGGTCAAAAACACTAAACGGATATCTTTCCATGGACTTTTCACATATCTGACTACATTGAAGGGGCATAGCTAACCAGATTAGAATTAATTGAGAGCCAATAATGAAGCATCCTATTACAGAATACAATACTACCAATGAAAAGGTAAGTTATAAATATCCTAGATATGGAATTTATACATTTACTACGAAGCATGAAGCACCCAAAAAAATTCAGGGCCATCCCAATTATGGACCCTCCATTTGGATGGAACCAAATCTAAGCAATGATTGGGTATTGATATTGAGTTGATCAATCCATGAGGAGAGAAACTATTGGCGGCATACATGCTCCAATTCCTTTGCACCAATAACAGAGCAGAATACAAAGCCCTGATTCTAGGATTACAGTTCATCCTCAAGAACAATGTCAAATAATTGTTGGTATACAGAGATTCTGAACTCATGATAAACCAGGTCAGAAATAAATATTAGTGTAAATTGTCATATCTGAAGAAGTACAAACATAGAGCTTGAGATTTAATTGAATCATTTGAAGCTTTCAACATAGTATTTACCCCGAAAGAATAAAATGGAGCTGTCGATTCACTAGCCACTTCAACAGCGAATTTGACACCCTTACAAGAGTCAAAAATCTAGAAGTTCTCCATTTAATTGGTACCGTGTCCTTCATTACCAGACAACATTGAAAATTTTTAAGTATTTGATGATGACTAGAAAATTGTTCAATTTTTGATAAATTCAGGGCAATTCAAATATCAAATAATAGATGACAAAGAAAGAAGCCACAAGTGCCATGAAGAATTGGATGAAAAGGGTGTTATCTAGTTAAAAGAGAATCGTCTCCCATTGGGAATGGTCACCCTGGAAAGGACCTTTGATACATATCCTCAAGCTCAATCATAGAAACAATTGAAGGTTAATGAATCCAAATTTAGCTCAAAAAATGTTGGTGATGAAAAAAATGCACACTTTGTCAATATTGTCTTAGGCTGCACACCTAAAGAAAGGCAAAGAGTCAAGGAAATGATTATTAGGTATAAAGATGTAATTGTATGGACTTATGATGACTTAAGTGTCTTCAATCCTAGAGTCATCACCCATACAATTCCACTCAATCCTGATCATAAATTATTTAGACAAAGGTAGAGGCTAGTTAATCCTCTCTTGAAACCATTAATTCAAAAAGAAGTGGAAAAGCTATTGAGTGCTAGGATTGTTTTTCCTATTAGACATTCGACTTGGGTGGCTAATCTAGTTCTAGTCAGGAAAAAGAATGGCGAGATCAGAGTTTGCATTGACTTCAAGAATCTGAATAAAATTTCAAAGAAGGACAATTATCCTTTGTCCTGCTTAGATGAGGTAATACAAACTGTAAGTGGCTCTGAAATGATGTCTTTCTTGGACAGATTTTCAAATTACAATCAAGTAGTGATCGAATCAAAGGATAGGATGAAATGACATTTAATACGAAGTGGGGAACCTATGCATATAAGCAAATGCCATTTGGGTTGATCAACATTGGGGCTACTTTTCAGGGAGCAATGGATCATGTATTTCAAGAACTGATAGGGAAGTGCATAATTATATACATGGACAATCTCGTTGTTTTTTCAAAAAATAGAGCTGATCATATCGGCCATATTTAGTTTATTTTTTAGAGGTGTAGGAAGTTTGAGGTATCACTTAACCCCCAAAAAAGTATATTTGGTGTTACTAAAGGCAAACTGCTAGGCCAGATCATTACTAAGAATGGAATCACCATTGACCTAGACATGATTCAGGGAATATTAAAAATAATGTTTTCAAAGAACAAAAAGGAGCGCAAATCATTCTTTGGAAAGATAAATTTCGTAAGAAAATTTATATCAAGGTTAGCAGAGACTGTTAGACCCCTGAATGCAATGCTTGAACAAAATGTCAGAGTGGACTAGATCCTTGAAGCTAAGAAATCCTTTCAAGACATAAAGATGACTGTTTTGCAAGCCCCAGTGCTGGTAAGCCCCGATTTCACTAAAGATTTTTTCTTGTATTCATTCACCTCAAAACATACTATTTCTATCGTGCTTACACAAAAAATGGAAGAAAGTGAACACCTTATTGCATTTATGAGTACTAACTTGACAGATGCAAAGCTTAAGTATTCCCTGATTGACAAGCAAATCTTCGCTCTCGTCAAATCAGTCAAAAATTTAAGACACTACGTCCTCCATAATAAGACCATCGCCATAGTACCAAATCCTATTGTCAAATTTATGCTTGGACAAAATGAATTGGGGTAGCATAGAGGTAAACGGATGGCAAAATTACAATAATTTGATATTGAAATCAAACCAAGATCATGAGGGGATAAGACATTATTTAATTGATGACTGAACCAAACCCACACATCACTATTGAAGAGGTCTACCAGACATAGGTTTCCCAAGAAGATTGGTATTTAGGTATTATTCAATTCCTACTCATTGGAACATGCCCCTAAGAACTCAAAAGAGATCTTTAAGACTCAAGGCTGCTCATTATATGATTATGAAAGGAGTCCTCTATAGAAATAATCATAAAGGCATTTATCTAAGGTGTGTGTCATGTGAAGAAGCTCAAGAAATCTTAGAAAATATGCATCAAAAGATAGGCAGCGACCATCCATTTGGAAATACTGCAACACAAAATATTCATGAGTTATTACTGGCCAATGGTCTTCAACGATGCTCACTTCCACGTGCAAACGTTTCATGAATGCCAAGGTTTGGCCAAAAGAGAAGTACACCCAACCATGTCGCTACAGCGTGTAATTGAAGGTAGGTTGTTTGTCCAATGGGGATTAGACTTCATCAATGTTATAAATCCAAATTCCTCAGCTAGACACAAGTTTGTGCTCACTGTTACAGATTACTACACTAGATGGACTGAGGCAGTAGCCACCAAGAACTCTAGAGCCCAAGATGTGATAAATTTTCTTGAAGAACATATCACAACCAGGTTTGACACTCATATTTCTTTGGTTTGTGACAATGGGCCAACGTTTCAATCATCTGAGTTCACTAAGTGGGCCCATGATAATCAGATTACAATTATATCATCTTCAAATCATCAGGACGGATTGGCTTAATCAACCAATAAGAACCTTATAAATGTGATCAAGAAGCCAACTGTAGATAAACTAAAGAAGTGGCACCTCCTACTAAAGTATGCACTCTGGACAAATAGGATGAGGTACAATCAATCCCTCAAAGCTTCGTCATATCTACTAGTACATGGAAAATAGTTCATGTTCCCAATCATGCTAAAATTGTCGATATATCAGTTTATGTAAGAATATATGGAGCCCAATGACAAAACAAAGTTTAGACTGCTGGACATCATCGAAATGAAAGACTCCAGGGATAAAGCATTGCAAAGTTTCAACAAACATTAGGATGTGGTCAAGAGATGGTTCAACAAAAAAAAAAAATTCAAAGCATTTAGGATCTCTGACTTGATGCTCCTATGAGACAAAGTCCATGAGAAAAAAAGAATGCATGACAAGTTTGCCTCGTGGATAGAACCATATCAAATTTTAAAAATTGTGGTTAATAATGCATTCCATTTGAAAGATCTTTACGGTAATGATCTGACATATTGGTCAATAGACAGTTTTTAAAACATTACTTCATGGTTGCCCCATTTGGAGAGGTCTCTCAGTAACAATAAGACGTTTTGATAGAGGTAGGAGTAGATTTGATTTGATTTATTAGTTAGTTTCCTACTTTCAGTCGTTTTTTTTTAAATTATATTAGTTCGCATTTTCTAGAGTAGCCTTTTTTTTCAATAGTTTTCTTGCTTTCTAAAATAGTTTCCTTTTGATTTCATGACAGACGAATTCTAGTCAATCCTGGCATAATGAAATGCAGTTTGAGGTGTTTTGAATCCAACCCAAATCAAGGGGTAATGCATACTGTATTGCAAAACTTTTAATCCATGTAAACAATGAGGAATTTAGCCATGAATATTTTCTAGAACTAATGATTTCATCAGGGATGTGAAAGTTGCTCCCACAGTTCTGTGCAAACTTAGAAAACTCTCCTTATTCCCTTGGGTCAAGTGCACATAAAACTTTAATTATTGTTTAAGGTAATAATCATGGACATGGGCGAGATTTGACATGGACATTTTGATTAAACCAAAATTTTAATAAGACCAACTCATTGTGGTCGCCTTTTTTTCTCTTTCTGAAAGACAAAAAAAAAGAATAAAAACAAAATGGCATGATCTAAAAATCCAAAAGAAAATAGAAAAGGATTCAAAGCCTTCATGATGAAATCAAAACAATGTATCATGAAAAAATATGAAAGACATAGAAATAGGTGACCAAAGGTATATTTGTTGGGTCTATAAATGTTTGGTTGGCAACATAGCAACGTTTGAGCTCTCAATCTATACACCTAACACCCAATCAAAGTGAAACATATGGTTCACCCTTATGTCTATGCCTAAAAACTTGAAACAAGAGGTAAAGAATAACACTTTTCACTCACATATTCAAGGTGTAAGTAAAGCTAGTATGTTGTATAGGATTATTAAAAGTCTCTCTCTATTTTTGGTTTAATCATTTTTTTAATGATAAATTTATGGTTGATATTAGGATTGCAAAATGATGAATTTTGGGTTTTTGAAAACTCTAGAGTATTCACCCCTGTGAATCATTATTTGTTGTATTCAACACATCACATCCTATATTTTTCCCTGGAAAATGAAGACCCCCTTTGTTTTTTGGAAATAATGAATATCTTGGAGGGGTACCTATGAGTTTTTTAGGATTATGATACTTGTATTATATGTAAAAAAATCAGTGCTTAGAACGTTGAGTCATGTTGTGGTATGTTTTTTAATTTGGGAGCTTTAATTTATACTAATTAATAAAAAGGATGAAAAGAATGACTTTGCATAACATAAATTTAGATTGTTTTATTTCAGAGTATACAGTCTTCGAAAGCTTTCATTCAAAAATTTCTCTTCGAAAAGATTTTCTACGGAAAGTTTCTTGTCGATGACTTTGTTTTGGAAGCTTTCATTCAGAAATTTCTCTTCGGAAAGATTCTTTGTAGAAAGCTTCTCGTCAGCGACTTTGTTTCAAAAAAAATCGTTGAATGTTTGTTTCAGAAAGATTCTTATCAGCAAGTTTGGTCCGCGGAAGCTTTTCTTTGACAACTTTGTTTCATGAAGTTTCACTTTAGCAACAATTACTTCGATAGGGTTTCATTGGCAGCTTTCTTCGTGATCTTCTGTTGGAGCCTTTGTGGCAAAGACTTTTATTTCGACAACTTTCATTTCAAAGAAATTTCATTAGAAGGTTTGTTTTGAAAAGATTCTCTTCAAAAACTTTCTCACTAGAAGCTTTGTGTTGGCAACTTTGTTTTGGAGACTTAGTCTTTGAGAACTTTGTTTCAGAGACTTTGCATCGGAAGGATTCATTCAGCAACCTTACTCATCGACGATTTTGTTTTGAAAACATTGGGATAAAATCTTTCGAAGCAAATCTTTCCAAACGACATTCTAAGCTTCATAGTCTTTTGGCCCGAAAGCAAAGTTTGACTTCTATTGACTGGGCTACATAATGACACATGGCAAAGGATGAAAGGTTACACCAAGGCATCCTATGTGACAAGTACACTAGGATAGGGTGGTCGAATTTGAATTGAATGAAGGTGACGAGCTCATAGGCGTTAATGATTAATGGTGCACAAATTGAAAATCGATGCAAGAAATCTATTTATATCAAACCCCAACCGAGTTCACGTCATTCCACTTCGAGCTCGAGTAAAATTCAACCTCAAGTGATCCCAAAAGCCCTAACTGCTATCATAGTAATTTGCTAGTCAGTGAAATTTAGTTCATTGATATACGCCATTATCAAAAGCTTGGAGCATACAAGTACTCAACAAAACCACCATGGCATCATCGTCTAGGTCTTACAAAGAAGCCCTGACACCATCCAAATTCTCTATTAAGGATTCTACAGAGTACTTAGACACTGTGTTTGATGCTACTACATTCGATGGGTGCTATCCAAATTACTCAGCGTTGTAGGAAGCAGTGGAGAACGTAGATTCATTTGCACTTAAAGAAGACATTGCAGCTGAAGATAATCAACTAATGAAGGACATGCTCCCTTTCAAGCGTCAAGCCCTACACTACGCGGCTGCGAAGCCAAAGGTTATGCCTTGCATTGATCTACTACGTGGCCTCTTCTTCAAAGGGAGAATAATGGACGGAGGATACATTCATTATGTCGAAAACAACATTGTTGTTGTGTATATTACAGGCAAGGCGTTGAACAGGGATTTGAGCGTACCCATTGCAGATGTTAATTTTGATTTGTACACTGTCATCACATGGAAGAAGGCCAATACTCTGGAGCGAGCTCTATCAAGGTGGCTTCTCATCGAAGAAAGTTTCACTTTGAAGGAACATGTCAAGAGCCCTATCCTCATCACTAGATTTAGAATGAAAATTTGTGTGGGAATGGCACTGCTGAACACGGTTTTTGGACATGCAACCATCTACTTCGTGCACCTGGAATGGGTTCATCTACTGGACTTGATGAGTACCTCATAATGCACCTACACTTTGGGGGAAGTGATCAGTGCATGCCTCCAAGAAAAAATTTTGCATAAGGATAAGAGGCCACTGGGAGGAAACTTCTACATGATGTCTTATCTACTAGACACGATCATGGGGACTGTGTATACACACAATGGAGTCTTGTGAGATCCAAATACAGAAGTCATCAAGAACAAGATTTGCGACTATTATAGTTTTGTGCACATATATTCATATGTGAGAAACATAGCTAAGATCAGTGAGAACCTCTACCCTCAAGTCTGGATGGCCATCCACGACTAGCATTTGCCAAGAATTTCCCCCAACATAGCCCAGACACTTGCCAACAACGCAAGAGACTACTGGATTTATCTAAACTACACAGTTATCATGGTGGTTGGCCACGAGGTAGATCGTCTTCAGCTCCCAAAGTTCGTTCTAGACAAAGTAGCGGAGTAGGAAATAGCATATCAGATATAGAATGGCATTGATGAAGAATTAACAAAGAATAAGAATGCCATATTCCATGGATTCCACATCACTATTGGGCGAATGCAGTATACAATTTGTAGGCAATTCAAGGAAGCTGGGAATGCTAGGAAGGCATATGCATTACCACCCTTCCTCACAAAGACTGGGATGCTCATGGCAAGGTCTAGAATAAAATTCATACCCTTGGCCTCGCCTACAAAAATGAGCCAAAGGATCATGATTTTATCTTCCTGAATGCCAAGGATGATGAGGTCAAGGAAAGGGCTGCAACTACAGGATTGAGTGAGAACTTGCTAAGAGTGATACAAGGGAAGCCATCTCTTACACTCGATGAAGCAAAGTTTAGGATTCCACCCCCTGGAGGATAGAGATCCTCTAATTTTTGAAGTGGTAGGCCATCACAAGCACTAGAAGGAGAGGTACTAGATCCCCAAACAATGCAAGGCCAACCTCAGGACCAACAACAGTTGGTAACTGAGGCACCACTCATTGGAGAATAGGGTGAACAAGCGGAGAAAGAACAACTGTATGCCTCCACACAAGCAAAAGAACCAATTCTCCCAATTCAAGCTTCCATAGTTGAACTGATACAGGTCAAGCAAGAGTTGGTTGAGGAGCTAACTCAACAGGCGGAAGTGCACAGAGAGTAGAAGCCAGGATTATATGCTTGGATTCCTCCGATGAAGAGGAAACAATGGCTTCCTTAGCCCCAACACCAAGCATTATTCCCCCTTCTCTTCCATCACAGGCAACAGTCCCATAGGCAAGCAAAACAACTAAGACCTATCAAAGGAAGCCTAAGGGAGATAGACCACAAACACTTGCAACACAAGAGGTGGACGAGGAGGAGCTACAACAGACAAACGTATTAAGCCTACAAGCACTCAAAGCCAAGGCACTTGTCATAGGTGAACCCTCTGGTAAGGGCCCTTTGCTCACGCCTTTAGGTCTTTTCCCTTTAATGTCCTTACCGATAGTTTCCATCACCCCTTGGCCAGTTGTGTCCACATTCATTCCCTAATGGGCGCTTTCTGCAAATTTACTTTACATGCACCCATCTATGAATCTTCCCACTAACACTACACCTGCGCCACCCTCCACACCTGCAATTTCCCTTCCATCAATTTCCATTCCATCAACATTAGTTTTGTCCATTTCGACGATTGCCTAATCCATCACTCCAATTGGGTTCACGTTTGCCTTCTTCCACTCCAACCACCATAACCAAAATAGTTACTACCAAGAGGGCACCTAGGAAGCAACCAATCTTTGTTGTCCATCCAATGCCACAGTATGGAAACATAGAGTGGTCAAAAATCATTTGGCCAACAATGCCCAATCCTTCCATACAAACTGAGCCAAACCCTGAAGAACATGCACAAGTGGAAGCTCAGCACTCAGATCCCTCAAAACTCACTCTTTTATATTGGGCTAAGGAATTAAGAACCTCGGCCTCCAAGAGACCCAACTGAAGATAACTGACCTGTCAACAATGAGCTCATTGTTTGATAAGGCCACAACATCAATACAAAGGGTGAGAAAGAGGAAAATTGAATATAGCTCAAATAGAACTTTAATCATGGAAGAGAGGGAAGAAGTTTATTCGCTCAGCAAAAAGTAGAACAGACAAAAGGGTTAGTCCATGTATATTGAGGACCTCAAGTCCTACATGGAGACCCACATAGAAGCCATCCTTGCCATACATGAAGGGACCGAAATGGCTATATAGGAGCTTGAAGAAGGGTTTAAAACTCTTAGAGAGCAACAAGTGATTTGGGTTCCTCAAGGCATTGAGCAAGATGTGCAAGATGCAACTCTTAGGTTATATGAGATTCTTGATTCTATTCATTCTTTGAGAGTCAGTATGGCTCCTCATGTCAATAATATAACCAAATTATTCAGAAGTCACAGAGGATGATAGTAAGCTAAAATCTTTAGTACTATATACCCCTAGTAAGGCATTTAGCCATTTGGACTTGACGACCCCGTTAGAGGCATCAAATGCTTTGAATTTAGCATTAATAAGAACACAGGAGGCCCAAGATTGGGTATTATCATTTGCAGCTTTAGTGAATAAATTGGTCGAGCAAGAGAAATAGGCTGAACAAATTTTGACAAAATTGGAATTGACTACAATTTGATATAACAAAAGCACGTTGGTTACCTGGACTGCATTTGACTAAATGATTAAATAAGCCTCTAACAGCTTCAAACAGAGTTTGCAGGGTCTAAGCTTAAAAGACATTGAGGCCAAATTGAGCACAGCAAAGAAAAAGGTGACAGAGGTGAAAGTCTTCAGGGTTGGTTTTAGAGCCACCAAGGCAGAACGTAACACATTGATGGAACAGACGAGCAGGGTGACTAGGCCACACCTAGATATGAATCTAATCTGAGGACAACATGCTAAGGTGTACAAACACTACCAGGACTTAGATGCAAAGAAGAAAGCAGCTCAATAAACACTACCTGCCAATTCCACTACAAAGACTCCACCTACAACGCCAACAACTACAACAACATTAGCACCCCCTCATACTACAGTGCCCATGGTAACAACAGTTCAATCATCAAGTGTGTCTCCAAGTAATACTCCAATTACTGTGTCGCCAAGTACGAGTACTACTACAATTCTGATGACAGTTTTGAGATAAGTTAAGCAAGAGCCAATTTAGATAAAGGCTAATTTTATACATTTTGCATGTAGTGGTCATAACCGAATAGTTAAGTCATTGTTGCATATATATATATATATATCAACTAAATCTTTTTGGCAGCATGCACACATTGCATAACTGGGATATTTATAAATTATTAACATGTAACCTAGACTTATATGATAGTTTATCAATATGTAAACAAAATGTTTTAATCTTGAGGGATGAAGCAAGCCCTTCCCCAAGATCTATATATACATGTAGAACCCTCTTTCCAAAGGGTCGAAGTTTTTGAATGAAAATATAGAAAGAAATCAAGTATTTGATTGTCATGCAACTATGTTTTTCTTTCTTCTTCCCTTTCAATGTTAATGAATTTGAAGTTTGTTTGTAATTGATTCAATAATTCTAATGTGTGTCAATGCTACGAATGAATGTGACTATCATATTAATGAATGTTAGTCTTATATATTCAACAACTATTGAAGATTGATAGATTTTATTGATTTAGACAGTCAACATAAGTTGAATCAATAATCCAAGGTGTCTAGAAGTACTCATTTGATATAGTATTCCAAGTGTGAGCTATAACTACCCTAGATAACTTCTTGGTCTGAGCTGTAATCTCTTGTATGAAGGTATGCAACAACCTTAAAATGAACCCTCAGTTGAGACCATTGAGCACCCTGTATCTGACTACCCAAACTCCTAACCGTGTTTGTTCGCTAGTGTGCAAAAGCTACAAACAACATTGGTTCTTGAGATACTTGTCCACCAAAGAGACAAACTAAGGAATTTCATTTCAAAGACATAGAACCTTATTTTCTGCCTTACCCTTCCCTCTTTTTTGAAGTTTATTTGAGATCTACCCACCATAGATTAGTCTTCCACCCATCCAACCCACCTAGTGATTTATCTTTTTTGTTATAATTCACGCATCCGCCCACAACCCTGATTAAACAACCCACATACTCAATCTGTTATTCCACCACCCAATTGTTCTAACCACATACCTACAACTTGTGCCCCGGAGTGGAACCTAGTTCCATAGAGATCCCAAAACTTTAGAGGTTACCTCATTTAAAACTTCTCTGAGGTGCGTAAAACCCACATCAACAGGAACTACATGAGAGTAAGAAGCCACCCTAGCAAGACCGTCATTAGTGAGCATAGGTCACAATATTGATGACCTAGCTCACCTCCGATCCTATAAATAGGGGGGAAGATGAAACATGGAGAATTTCATATGCTCAATTGAAAGTGGCATGCCGCACTCCACTCCGAAACTTGTGAAGCACAAGATCATGGCAATATTGTTGCACCATGTACAAATTTGAACATGGTTTCACATGGAGTCAAACATGGTCCTACACAAAACCAAAGCATAGTCACAGAGGAAGCCAAGTGAAGGTAAGGTGTCTCATGTGGGGAAAGGGAAAATACCGTGGAGTGTGTCCCCATGCCAACATCAAATGGGTATTGGTACCATTAGTTCTAGATATGGCATGAAGAAATTTCAGACCAACCAAATATGCGCAAGGGAGTTTAGAAGGGAAGAAACGTCTCTATACTTATAAGTTCCCATAATGGAGGTTGTCGATGGAGTATAAAGGAACAAGGATTATCATACAAGGGTCAATTATTATAAGTTGGAGTAGAACAATGCAAAAATGGGGATTGTTGGAAGGCCATAACCTCCAAGCCTGATAAGCCATTAGGGCTTAGGAATAAAAACACTAGAGATCAATTACCAATCAAGTAGGTTATGCAACATGAGAACATGCAATGTTGTATACTTCCCCTACTTTAGAAAGCCTAACAAATTGACATTCAACTTAGCCAAAAATATAGGGTGTGATGTACATCGAGTGCCATATGATAGGCATAGCCCATAAGCTAATTTATGGGCTGACTGGAATGCACCAAGACATGGAGAACAAGCTTACTAAGACCCTCAATGCATTACTAGAAACCATGCACGATGGGATGGTCTAAACAATCTCCCAAACTAAAGGGATGGTGACACACATGGGTGTGTGCCTTATTTATAGAAAGCTCATCCCACATACATATCAAATTAGCAGCGGAGTTAAGTATAACTTCTACAAACGTCTTGCATGCAAAATTCATTAGGGTATGAAAATGGTGCTTCTTTGTGGTATAGCTCCCTAATGGTATTGATTTATGTCCCTTAACATATTATGTGTTGTTTATGTTGTCTACCAATTGCAGATGTCCATAATGAGAGAGTTATAAGTTCACATACTCTCACCTTTACATAGCTGATAATGGTACTGCATTGCTTCTTTGTAAGCAACTCATGGCGAAGATATTAGAGCAAAACTGTATTAGATAATCATTGTTTTTATTGGAAATGTATTATCATATCTATTAATAAAAATAATAATAAGAGATAAAGTACATAAATGGTTTACAATAAAAAAGCAGCCAGTTGGTATTCATGATCCTAGAGTTTGAAAACATACAACACAAAGCAGAAGTCCAACTGATGGAGATTGCTGGTTTACAAAGAGCCTACCAAGCACTAAATAAGGAACAAGGCCAGGTGCAAGCCTTGTTAATCATTGTTTCAGTATTGAATATATTTTAATTTGAAAAACTAAGCCATCTCATGATAGATTTAAGGTCGTTAAACCTTGTCATGCTGAAAATATTCACCGTTGAGTAGGAATTAAGTAGATTTGATATTCATCTACCAACATGTCTGGAGTATCTTTAATATTGTTCCTTTTTATGATGTTCACTCCTATCCTCTTCTTTCCCTCTATAATTTGCACCACATAGCATTCCTTCTAAGATGGATTTTGTTTTTAAGATTCATATATAAGTTTCATTTTTTCAAACATTAATAGTGCTGAGGACTTTAACAATGTCTTAATTTGGGAAATATTGAAGACTTCAGTAAAAAAAAAAAATCCATCAAAAACAATTTAGAACCACCCTTCAAATTTGATCACTGATGCCAATGGTCTTGCATGTAATGGTGCCATGGGAGAACTGGTCCTTGGAAAAATAGCAAGAACTCATTAGAGGTGCACTTTGGCATTAGAAAGTGCACTCCATACTAACAAAACTCATTAAACGTATAGGAATCAAAGAAAAGTTCTTTTGGAAAATAAACTAATGAATGATTCCATTAGTATATCATTGAACATATCATAGATGTTTAGATGTATTTCTGCTCCAATATGTTTAGAAGATGACAGTAGAAACTAGTTTGGTTCTTCTCAAATTTGCCTTCGCCCAAACTCATATTTAGTATGAGAATCAAACTTTGAACCTAAATACCTTGTCTTCTAGGAAAACATTCTGCGGTTCACCATTAGAATTTAATAATTTATCCTGAAAAGTTCAAGGGTTGTTTATGGCATTTTAAAATGAGTTAAACAGAACATTTACTGTATATATTTACGCCAAAATAAACTTACTCTTGGGTTCCACATACTATTGCGTTCCTTGCTTCATAAAACTTGGAACTAACAGTATGGAACATTTGGACAATGCTTTTACAACCAATGAAACAAACTTTAAGCATTATACAATTCTGCTGTGATGATGTGAACAATATCATTAGCTGAATCATCACTCTAGCTGAGAATCTGATTAGATGGGTGATAGCCGCTCGGGACTCTTGATGCATGTGAATAAATTTTAAATAAACTTTGTAAAATCCATAAAAGCCTAATTTTCCGCTGCAGACACAAATTGGAATGAATAACCTACGCTGTCAATTACACTAAACTGAACTCAAATGCACATTCCAAAAAGTTGTGTATTTTAGTAACCATATATATACATTAAAAAACCATATCCGTTATTTACAAACATCTCAAGGGAAGGTATTGATTAATCATACAGAACCAACTTGGAGAGCAATGAGATACACTTTCAAAACTGACCATAGCAATCCCAACCTGAATGGAGACAGGAATTCAAGCACTTAAAATCATAAGCTTATTCAGTTCCTATTTAACAAAGAAACAGACCAAATAATGAAGAAAAAATCAAGTTCATATTTGTGGGGCTATGTGCTATACCTCTTTTCCTTGAAAAGTTTGTTAAAGAGCATCTTGATCTAGAAAGAATTTGGTCTGAAAACTTTGTGAACTTGTTTCTTCTGCAGAGTCTTTGTTGCTTTGCATGGAATATTGGCATGGTCTCTCAGAAATCTTGCCAAGGCCGTCCTGGTGAAAAGGATCATCTGCAGCATGGACAGAACTTACTTTTGGAGAGCAATCCCAACTAGTTATATTCTCCAAAAGCTCACTTGCTTCAACATCAGCTTTAACTTCTTCCTTGAATTGTAAATAGAATGGGGAGCTCCAGTAATCCTTTTCCAGGTTCTATTTGTACAAAAGTAGAAATAACTAATTCATGTCATGTTTCTTGCCCACAGATAAGATAAATATATTAATGTCCAACCAAATGACCACATAAGTAGGTCAAAGAGTCTGCAGAGTACAAAAGTGTCAGAGCAAAGTGGGAAAACCAAACGGTTTCCCATGGAGAACACAAAGCAGAAAGAGAAACAGTACAACAAAGAGTGAGAGCAACCAGAAAGGAAAGAAGTGAAGAACTTAAAGAAAATTGTGATCTATTACCATTCGCATTATCTGCACCATCTCATTGACAGCATTCTTGAAGAGATCAGGATGAGCTAGATCAATTGTATTCAAAATTTCTTGGCGCATCTGATGCGATATGTTGATCTCCAGAGGTGAATCTGCAGAAAATAGGCTATACGTACTTTACTAGGAATTGAATTGTTGCAAGTTGTTAGATTTATTGGTTCTCACCAGACATGATTAAAAAAATCAATCAAAAGCATTCGACCAAAGAAAAGCATTACTTATACGGAGAAAGTACATCTTATCATTTCAGTTGATTCGTACCAACAGATATATATTGTTCAATTATATGTCCTGCCAAATAGATCCTTCGTGATGTATCAGCAACAGGAATTTTATTCAGCTCGTGCACTTCATCATAAAAGTGCACACTCTCCCCAGCCATTCGACTGAAACAAAAGAGAAAAATTAGACAGGTTATAATGAACTATGATTAGAAGGAAAGGTGTATAAGTAAATGCTTCCATCCATAAGTATTTTCAGACACTCTTGCAGACTGCAACTAATGGTAAAAAAAAGGGGAAACTAGCCTGTCTGCAAATGCCATAAAAGACTGGCGAAATTTTTTCTGGTGAAGCAGTTTTTCGATAGGTTCATCCAAATTCAGAGGCATGCCTGTTGGAAAAAGCAATCCACTGTCTGGAACTCCCAGTAGTTGCCCCATAGTCTCAAATTTATCAGATTCTCGCTTCCTCATGCTTAGTTGGCTAAACAGAGGCTGTGACATAGACATAAGAAAGAAAGATAGAACCATAATATTCGCCTACAAATAGTAAAAAGACACATATAAGAGCTTATGTCTAGAGTGAGGTGATACTCCAAATAAACTTTATTAATCCCTATCAGCTGAAACATTTTCTCCTATTAACAGCATATTTTCCTACATATGATAACATAACAAAAAGGAGAAATTTACTATCTCATGACAGCCTAATAGAAACCCACATTTTGTGGCTGCAAATATTGAGACAGCATACTTTCCTTCAAGAATCAATACCCAAGCAAAAAAGGCAAGAAAGAGCCACTACATTACCAATTATATAGATTTAATTATTAATATTTCTTCTTTGAATGGGAATGATTAGAAAAATATGGTCTGATGCAAGTTTCAATCGAAAAATCTAGAAGCCTTGCTTTATGTTGACGCAATGGATTGCACCCTGGACAGGGGGCCGAGCCCCTGCCTTCCACACGCAACAATGGAAACTCCCCTCTTGCCTGTAACCCTGACAAAACTAGGCGGAGAGTCTCTAGATAAGGGCTAGCTCCCTTTGATGTATCTTTTAGGCCCTGGATTTCTTACTGCTAACAAATAAATGAAAAAAGGGGGGGGGGGGTGATGAAAAGGGAGAAGGTTTACGGAAAAACAGAACCTAAACCTAAACTAAAAGGTGATACACCAAAAAAGTTGATCCACTTAGCCCGAACATACACTTTTCACCAAGAACAAGCTCCCATACACTTCATTTGACACGAGAAATCCTTCTGCATCAGTGAGCTAGGGGTCCATGGATATACAGGGAGGAAGAACTACCAGAGGCGTCCTCAGACACACTATGGCAGCGTATTCGCAGGCACCTACACTCCTCTAGGGACACTTCTGGCAAACCTGCAAAAGAAAAGCTCACAATGCACTAGACATGCTGAAATCATCCTGCGAAAGCATAAAGGAAAATGACTTAACACAAAACAAAGGCATAGACACATACGAAAGTGCAAACTCAGAATGGAGGTAAAAATGCTATGTCTTGATTCAAGGTAAAATCCGGCAGAGTTCTGCCTTACAAACCCAGAGATTTTTGGGCAGAGCTTTGCCTTACAGGCTAAGAGATTTTTTTTTTTTTAAATGAGAAGTTTACAATATATAGAAAGAGGAGAAGAAGTAAAGGTGCCCCTTTTGAAAAGACTGTTGGCGCCCTTTGACAAGCTGGCCCATGTGCGTTGAGAGCACCAGAAAGAGGAAGTCATTGTTGCTGATGTCATTCTTCTAGAAGAGGCCTGCTGGAACCATGCTGTGTAATCGCCGGCCTTGACTTTGGCGTTCAAACATTAATGTGAAAGCACAAGCTGCGTCTCTTTTTTGCAGACAAGACTGCTCCTTCCAGATATTTGCGCGGTTTGTCTGCTTATAAATGCAAAGTGGAGAAAACAGGGCACGCTGCTTACTGTTTGCGCCGTTTGATGACCACTTGGCAAGCACTGTTCCAACTGGAGGAATAAATCCTTGAGTCGACACCTCTTTGCCATCTAGACTATTTATCTGTTTCTGCACTTTGTCTCTTCCTGGTTTTGTCTCTTTCTGTCTCCTTCGGCCCTCGGGGCTATCTTCTTGGCGGGTCGTTGAGTTCCTTGGGCTCTTCTTTAAGCTTTTAAAAATCAACGGCTATTTCATGAGCCTTAAATTTGACGTCTGCGCACCCGTCACCGCATTTGAACTTCCAACGGCTAGTTCGCCGTGCTTGATTTTGACGTCTTCGGGCCCGTCACCCCTTGGAATTCTTTCGGCCTTTTCCTTTGCTTCGGCCCTTTTGTCGCTCCCTTACCTTCGGGCTTTTGCTTTGGACCCGCCCGAAGGGAAGGTGTCCCTTCGGCTTTGGATAAGTGCCCTTCTTTCGGTAGCCGAGAGTCCCCCGCAAGGGCACCTGTCCTTCGGGGTCCTTCGGCGGCCTTTTCTCTTCAACTATTTTCCCGCGGACAAAATGTCCGCAAGAATTGTCTCGCCCACTTCTTTTCTTCAGAGAGTTTCTTCGAGTTTTTTTTCCCGCGGCTCTTTCTTGAATTTCTTCGGACTTTTTGTCCGAAGGAATTCCTTCAGACAAAAAGTCCGAAAGAAATCGCTTATGTCTTTTGCCTCGACTGCCTTCGAAAAGTGCCCTTCGGGAAAATTGGAAACGACTCTTCCGAAGGGTACTTCCTTTGCCTTTGACAAATTTTCGAAAGAAACTTACCTTTTCGGCTTTTCTCTTTGGTCCCTTTGAAAATGTTCCCTGCCCTCCGCAAGGGCACTTGAGTCCCAAACTGCCCTCCGCGAGGGCATTTGAAATGGTCCATTTTGCGCCTAAGTGTCGGGAACTCGTTTCTACCTGCAGAATCCGTAGAAAACTTCCCTACAGATTTCATAGAAATACCTGCAGAGTCCGTAGAAATCCCTGTGGAGTCCGTAGAAATGCCTGCAGAGTCCATAGAAATCCCTGCAGAGTCCGTAGAAACTTCCAAGACTTGTGTAAAATCAAAAAATGAACTGGTTCAAAACAGCAGGGGAAAAAGGGGGGACCAATTTTGCCTTGCAGGACCAAAAATGGTCAACACTTTACAGAGGTGCTTCGAGTAATAGATGAAATGAATAATAATTCATTTTACCGTCTCCAATTTTTAGTTATTTTCAAAGATTTCTACCTATAAACCCCTCCAGTACCATGGTCATTTTTTCTCCACTAGTTCCTCTTGCATAGATGTTTTACTGTAGCATTCAAACATTTATGCATTCTTGATCCTAGTCTCTACATTTTTGCTAATACAATTAAGATATAGAGTAATGTTGTTTATTAAGAACTAGATTGCAGTAAAAAGAAAAACAATATTATAATCAAATAGAAAGTAAGAAAAAGGAAAAATTGCTTTTTACTTCCATTGCTGAGATGGAAGCAAGTGTGCACAAGGAAGCTAAGAAACCCATCCGTGATTGCTGTGTTATTCTGGATTCTGATTTGTAGAATGAGGAACCTGTAGAAAATGTCAAAGAAGCTGCAAATGATTTTTGTAAATATGACTATAGTATGACTAAATTGAAAATGATCTAAAAAACTCTTTTTTCACCAAATCTCTGAAAAAACTACTCTTAGCGGACTATATATAAAGCTACCATATGAGATTCTTAGCATGTTTTACTTTAAGAATAGAGGAACTGAGTTACAACCTTCTCCTATTTTGGCATTTACTTCAAGTGAAAAGGATTGATCTACGTTACAGGAATCCCCCCTGAATCCAGCCTGGGTATGTTTCTAGTACCAGTACATCCTGTGGACCTCCTGGAAACGTCCAGAAAGGGGAAATATACCGGACACGTCCAAAAAGGTACCGGAAATGACTGATATTTCCGGCCCCTTTCCAGATGTTTATGGCAAGTACTCAGGGCGTTTTCGGCAGAAAACTAAAGCACGGTCACAGAAAAAATTAAAAAATACTGTTAAATATTTAAAAAAAACCCTAATCTACTTCTAAACACTATAAATATATCCCCCTTCACTCTCATAACACACCAAAAAGAATTTGCAGCTGTAAACAAAAAAAAAGCTCAGTTTGCAACAGTTGGGAGGAATTTTTTTATTGCAAGTAGAAGTGTAGAAGTTGTTTGTCATTACAAGGTGGGAGGAATTGTTTGTCATTGCAAGGTGGGAGGAGTTGTTTCAATTTGCCATTGTTGATTGCAAAGAAGATCATTTGTGGAGGCAGCCATTGGCACATTGCAAGGAGGTAGCCATTGGTCCGAGTGGTCCAAGTATAGCTAGTGGGAGTGGCATTCATGATTATGAGGACAATCCAAATCTAGATGATTTATTCATGTAGATTTGAGTGTATTTGCAATGTCTACTTTGAACTTTATAAGCAATGAATGAACAAACACTATATATTTTCAAGTGTTTTACTAAAAAAATGAGTTTTATATATATATATATATATATATATATATATATATATATTCAGACGTACCCATGGGATATCCAAATCAAGGTTTTTGAAAAATGACATACCCACATACCTGAGACATACCCGTACCCGTACTTGTGCCCAAACAACCTAGGGAGTCTACCTCTTTCTCTCATGTATATGGGTTTTGAGATGGGAGGAAAGGTAAACCAAATAGGGATTACTTGGGATGGGTTGGATCATTCGCCCTTTCTTGAGAAGCAATGTGTAATGTCCCCCTTTTTAGCATAACTTGCTTTCGACCCTTAGCTTGGTTTTGTTCCCACAAGACTAAGAGAAAGGAAGAAAATGAAACTATGTGGAGCTATTCAAAGAGCAAAAAGGTGAAAAGTATTAAGTATTCTAATTTTCAGTTGAGTTATGTAAAAAGTGTTTTTTATCCAATTTTCACTTAAGTTGGGACCTTTTGAGGGTCATGGACACTTAAGTCCTAAAAGTGTTTTTATAAGAAAGCTTGTAATATATCTTTTTTTAAAAAGGAAAAAATAAACTCTCCCTTTCTATTTGGATGCCACATTTGGAGGAGAAATATAAAAAAGAAAGGGAAGACTCATTTAAAAAGGTTATGCATTTTTTATAACGAAATTCTTGTGCAAGTATGTCAAACTTGAACAAGTGACTTGAGGACGAAAACCTTCAAGTGCACTAAGGAGTTTGGGGACGAAAACCTCCATTCTTCTACTAAGGCAGCTCTATTCAAGGGTTGTAATTGCACCTCAATTTTGCATAATTGTATGCAAATGGATCTACAAAAGTATCTTTGAACACCACCTTCATCAAGGATTATTTTAAACCCTTTGGAGAGCTGAAAATAAATGATTTGCAGGTCTAAGAGATGGGTGAACTTGGTTTGAAGAGTTTTGTTGATTTTGGAGGCCATCCCAAGAGTGGCAACTCCTCTCAAGAGGGCAAATTGTCTTCGAAACCCTCTTCTAGGGTGAGGTATTTTCAGCAATTTATTATAGCTTGGTGAATGGTTTGAGAGTTGATTTGCACATGATTTATAGTGATTTTGTGCCCTAGATAATATTATGAATTTATTATATTATTTCAATAGTGAACTAGGGTTTTGGGAATTTTGAGATAGCTTTTGGTGGGCTTCCCGTGATGAAAAAATTCTTATTCTAATTTTATTTGATAGCTACTATTATTCTGATCATTTTGAGCTATCACTTCCATGAAAAATTTCAAGTATTGTGAAAATTGTGAATTTATGAAATTCTGCTATAATTTTGCACTAATAAATTTTAGAATTTTGAGTTTCGACTTTTGAGTGAATATTGACTTCTAAAATTAGTGGCTGCGACCTAAAGCTCACTTCATATTTTTTGGAGGATTAGAAGTATCAAATCTAATTTTACAAAGTGAATTATTGAAAGGTTTGGTGAAGGAAATTGTTGAATATTGTTTCATTTTTCATAGTGAATTATTGGCTGAATTTGTATTTTCAGATGCACTTGAAGGAAAGGGTTTTGGATTAGGTAGGGTTTGTTGAAAAACCCCAACTTTGCCTAATTGTCCCATTGGGGGACATTTCAATGGTATCAGAGCCATATTTTGGCTATATGTGGGATTCAGGGTTTATATCAAACAATAACATGGATAAGGGAAAGATGGAAGGTATTACACAGGCCCAAGATCATAGGAATCAACGCTTCAGGATAGAGGGCCAGCCTTTGGTTCATTGAGATTTGATGGAAGATTATGATGAATACTTGACACTTGCACCACCGTACAAAAAGGAAAGGAGCTTCAAGTATTGGTTAGGTTTGAGATATGGCAAAGGGCACTACACAGGATGACTTGGGGAAGATGGTTCTTCCAACTTTTGATGGTGATCTAGGTATTCTGGTAAGAGCTTGGGTTGACAAGGTAATTGAGTACCTTAATTTGAGACCTAGAAGTAGAAAGGAAGCATTAGTTTTTGTCATCCACCCTTTGGATGGGGCTGCCCACGAATGGTGTCATCATGGATGGGTGACACAAAGACAACACTATTGGGACATATGAAGAATTGTTGGAAAAGATAGTTGATAAGTTTGGAAAGAAAATGGAGCCACCTACGCATAAATCAATAACAACACATAACAAGGAATCCCAATTGGATGAAAGGCAGCTCTTAAAACAAATAACATAGCCTAATTTCCAATTGTACAAGGGGCAACCACTCCACAAGTTTGCCAATGACCAAATTTCAGTCAAACATAGCCCTTTTGTGAGGTGTGAACAGCTGGAAACTAACTCAGAAAATTCAAAAAAATCAATGGCAAGTGAGGCTGAATTTGAAGGACAGCCACCAAATGAAGAACCCTTGAGATTTGAGCATAAAAAATTGGTCAATTGTGGACACAAGGAGATGAGCAATCAGATGAGATTGAAGGCAGAAAATTCAGAAGAAGTAAATGTTTGTGAAAAGGGATAGAAGAGCAGCCACCTAAGGAAGAACAATCAGAAAATTAAAAGCAAAGAAATGAGCATGTGAAGGTAAACCAAACTGAAATTGAAAGGCAAATACATCAAGGAAAAGAGGACAGCCAACATGTGACAAAGAAAGAGATGATTGCTACTTTATCTAGTGCCACTAGACGCCATGCTTTACATGTGAAAGGAACTATTAGAGGCAAAAAAGTAATTGTGTCAATGGAAGATAGAGCCACTCAAAATTTTATAGATTCTAAATTTGTTGCAAGACATAGGCTGCCCACTAAAGAAAATGGTGGAATTAAGGTAACCGTGGGGGATGGCTCCTCCATCTCATGCATTTCCAACACTTTAGAGTTAAGACTAACCTTGGGTGAATATACCTTTGAAGAAGAATTCAATGTAATAGATCATGGGGAGATAGATGTTGTGCTTGGAGCCCAATGGTTTGAATCCCTTGGTGAATAAACTCATAATTGCAAAAATCAAAACTCATATTTATGGCAGTCAACAAGGAAATTGTTCTCCATGGTTTAAGCAATGGGATACCCATGTTGGTGACCCCAAAAAGGATGGAACAAGCTTTTCATAAAGGACAGCCAAGTAAAGAGTTCCAACAAACTATGAAGCAACCAATAGGGTTGCAAACAATTGACATTAATGGGGAAGTTACAGAAAAATTTGTTCAACAACTTCATGAGCCTACAAAGGGTCAAAGGGGAAGCTTGAACAAGGATATCTTAATAGAAAGTTATGCCACGAAAGGAAGTTTTTGTATTCTCCCTCTTCATGCATCATTTACCATGTCTGATTTCAGATTGCAAGAAGAAGCTTGGAGGCAACACTTGTTGTCATGTCTTGCTAAGGAAGCACATGTCCCAACAAAAAGGGACATAGCAAAGAGGTTGATTGGAGTGATGCCAGAAGGAAAGAAGAAGAATGCACCTTGTATATAAACAAAGGGGAATCAGATTTCTTGATGGGCAAACAATTGAGTTGTCAACTTAGTAATCATTCAATGTTTTCTCTTCATGATTGGTTCTTTTATTACCTTGGTTGCAAAGTTTGTGCTATCATTGAGGTGGTGGTAAGGGGCACTCAAAAATAAGAAGTCTTCGAAGTTCGTTCAAGGAAAGGGCATGACAAATACCCTTCATGGCTATGGGATCCAGTTGAGTTCTATCAACATAATGTTACCATCATGTATAGGGCCAACATGAGGAAGGAGGTAGACAAGGAAAATCATTAAACATGGATCAAATTAGCTGCCATTTTTAATATTTTCAGTTTGTATTCCTTGAAGTTATTAGTCACCTTGATAAGCATAGGCACTAAGAAGGTGATCTTGCCACTTTCCAGCACTATGGGGATGGTCCAAACATATAGTGGTGGTTTTCCCACCACAAGGAGAGATAGGGAGAGAGAAAGGGCACCCTACCACCAACTTGAGATAAACCCTGCTGACATAATTGTAAAAGTGTTGTTAAACACTAATGCTTTTTCTAATTGCTTCATGTGAGGGTCCATTAGTGAGATCACTTACCAAGGCTAAAAGCAATGCAATGGATATGATAATTTCCAAACAAGGACAGGTCGGGGAGAATGATTTTTATGTGGTTGGCATGAGGAAGGTGGAAGAGAAGGCTACCCCTAGACATAAAATGCAGCCACTTCATTTCAAATTGGAACCCTCTACAAAACAATTGGTAAATCTTGCAAATTATGATTGTGGTCATATTTATATTGAGAGGGATGATATGAGAATTGATTGCCAAGGGCAATCCAAAATGTGCTTTGGGCAGCACCCTATTCCTTTTTGCCAAATGGGAAATAGTGGTATTATGAGGAAAATAGGACCCCTCTTGAATTTGGAAGGAATGCAAATTACAAGAAACTGTTCACAAGGTTCAAATGACAAGAAAAGGAGGTTATTCTACTTACAAAGAAATGATAAACATAGATGGGCTTACCTATGGATTCTTTTAGACATCAAAAGCAATTTATTTTGCATATGGCAGCCAAGGGAAGGAGCTGGGAAAAGATGTTTGAAATCTATATTTGATGGTTTAAAATTTTATGAGTCAACAAAACAAGTCCAGCCACATAAAAAAATAAAAATTTGGCACTTTGAAGGCACGCTACAACCCATAATGGAGAAGACACATACCAAGGTACATATTGAAATCTACCACAGAAAAATATGAATTTGAAGGGCAGGTACAGCAATATGTAGAAGGTCAAAAGTCTGATTTTTTTGGTAAAATCCAGCCAATAGTGAATTCTGAAAATGTCCATGTTGAAGCACGTTTTTGTCTTGATAAAGCATGGGGAGCACAATCCTATATGATGGG
Organism: Torreya grandis; assembly: GCA_037957365.1. Classification (NCBI taxonomy): domain Eukaryota; kingdom Viridiplantae; phylum Streptophyta; class Pinopsida; order Cupressales; family Taxaceae; genus Torreya; species Torreya grandis. Next base: position 555,675 of record JARHVA010006377.1, on the reverse strand, counting down.
TTGGTTGAGGCTTCTATGTGACCAATCTAATATTCTTCCTATGCATGAGAGAGATGATAAAAGCAAGTCAAGGAGGGATAGCAAGCCACATGTATTGGGACACATTCAAGATAGGTTACCACTATATGCTATGGTCACTCAAGGTAAGTTTCATGATGAGATTGTTGCTACTTATTTTCTAATTTTGGAACATATGGATCTATAGGAGAGGCTATATCAAAGGCAAAACTGTATGGCATGTATTATCTCTTTTGGGTTATGAGGAATTCTTAGAGGATGGCATGACACCTTGAGTCCATGTGGGCAGCCTCTAAGATACACGTTTAGAAAGTGGGGAGTTCAAGTTGGAGCTTCAATTCAATGGAAAGCCATTTCAATTGGTAAGTGCATTATGAAAAATGTGGGGACAACCTCATGGCTTTTGCAATTGATTGAGGACAAGCAATTTTGAGTGGAGTGGACTATAATGCCCCCCTTTTTAGCATAAATTGTTTTAGACCCTTAGCTTGGTTTTGTTCCCATAAGACTAAGGGAAAGAAAGAGAAGGAAACTATGTGGCGCTATTCAAAGAGCAAAAAAGTGAAAAGTACTTAAGTATTCTAATTTTCAGTTGAGTTATATAAAAAGTATTTTTTATCTAATTTTCACTTAAGTTGGGACCTTTTGAGGGTCATGGGCAGTTAAGTCCTAAAAGTGCTTTTATAAGGAAGCTTGTAATATATTTTTTCTTAAAAGGAAAAGGTAAACTATCTCTCTCTATTTGGGTGCCACATTTGGAAAAGGAATATAAAGGAAAGGAAATGCTCATTTGAAAAGGTGATGTATTTTTTATGTTGAAATTATTGTGCAAATATGTCAAGTTTGGAAAAGTGAATTGAGGATGAAAACCTTAACATGCACCAAGTAGTTTGGGGACGAAAACCTCCATTTTTTTTATTAGGGCAACTCTACTCAAGGGCTATAATAGCACCTCAATTTTGCATAGTTGTATGCAAGTGGATCTACAAAGGTGTTTTTGGACACCACCTTCATCAAGGATTATTTCAAACACTTTGGAGAGATGGAAATTCATAATTTGTAGGTCAAAGAGGTGGGTGAACTTCGTTTGAAGAGTTTTGTTGAATTTGTAGGCCATCCCAAGGGTGGCGACCCCTCTCAAGAGGGCAAATTGTCTTTGGAACCCTCTTCTAGGGTTAGAGGTATTTTCAACAATTTATTATAGCTTGGCGAATAGTTTGAGAGTTGATTTGCATATGATTTAGGATGATTTTGTGTCCTAGATAATATTTTGAATTTATTATATTATTTCAATAGTGAACTAGGGTTTTGGGAATTTCGGGATAGCTTTCGGTGGGCTTCCCATGATGGAAAAATTCTAATTCTAGTTTTATTTGATAGCTATTATTATTGTGATCATTTTGAGCTATCCGCCTATCACTTGCATGAAAATTTCAAGTATTGTGGAAGTTGTGAATTTATGAAATTCTGTTATAATTTTGCAATAATAAATTTCAAAATTCTGAGTTTCAACTTTTGAGTGAATATTGACTTCTAAAAATTAGTGGTTGCGGTCTAAAGCTTGGTTCATATTTTTTGGAGGGTTAGAAGTATCAAATTTGATTTTTGACATAATCGCCTAGGGGTTTGGTGGAGGAAGTTGTTGAATATTGCTTCATTTTTTGAAGTGTGTTATTGGTTGAATTTGTATTTTCAGATACACTTGAAGGAAAGGGTTTTGGATTAGGTGGGGTTTGTTGGAAAACACCAACTTTGCCTAATTGTCCCATTTGAGGACATTACACAATGGCCCCCATCACATCTTCAAGGTAGTTGTAGAAACCAAACCTAAAGCTATTGAAGGTGGTACCACTTAGCCTAGTCAATGTAGTATTCTACGTTGACCACTTTGAGCAACTGGTGTGTGCCTTTGCAAGGACACGTAGTTGTGATTTCAAAACCTGATCCTTGTGCATTGTTTTTAGATGTTCAAGATTCAAATCTTAAATATATTAAGTCGTTGTCAGCTCAAGCAAAGGTGGAAAGCAAGGTCTTAAGGAGATCCACATTGAGGATTGGATGAAGACCCAAATATTGTGACAAATCAAGGATGAAGGCATTATCTCCAACTACGAGCAGTATGGTGTAAGGACCATATTGCAAAGGCTTCGTCTTTATATGTGGAACCTTTATGCATTCTTTCTAAATATGCAACCAGACTTTATCACCAACCTTAAATTTAGGTGTGTTAGTGCTCAAATGTGAGAGCAAATATATTTGTTATATTATATTTAGGAAAATATTATATTGTGTAAGTGAAGTTGTTAGAACAACTCGTGTGAATAGAGAGAATAGGTATGAGCAAGATATACTTGGGATTGTGAGGTATTTGAGAGATTTGTGATTTGGCTTATCTCCTTTTCATTAAGAGAACAAGAAGCCTTTTATGTAATTGTGTTGCTCTGAATGTTGCGATGAAAATGAAGTGAGTTTATTATTGTGTTTAAATTGCATACACTCTGACCAAAAATAATATTTGGTATCAGAGTAGGTCAAGGAGAGGCAAAGCATGGAAACTATTTTTTTATGATTGTTCAAAGGATGTTTCCATTGTGCTATTGCCCTGAGTAATGATATTCATAGTTTGATAGTGAAGGTGATAGCCTACTCCAAGGAGTGCATCATATCTGTGTTTATTTATCTTCTGTGGTTTGTACAAATCTGTACATCATCCATGTGCAAAATCTGATACAGTTCATGCACAGATCCTTGTATTGAAAGTGCTTTATGTTCATGCACTATATGAGCATCCTCGTATGGTTTTAACTATTTGTGCATTGTCTTTGTTGTTTTGGCTTGTGCAAGCTCTGATGATTCCAATTTCCATTGAGGCTTAGTGCATCTTCCATGTGCTGCAATCTTCCCTATATGCATTGCAATTTGTTCTTTTGTGCATCAAGGCTTGAAAATTGTCATTTTTATTTATGCAATCATCAATACACAAATCAGATGATAGAGTTATCTAGACACTACCTAGGCAACCAAAATTTGAATCAAACATAATTTAAGGAGATCTAGTATTTTTCGTCACAGAAGTGTTATTGAGTATGCAAGCTATTCATCATTGATAGTCGCGAATAGGTGGAACTTGGAATGCATAAGTACATAATTGCTATGACCAAAAACCCAATAGGATCACTCAAGTAAAAGCTCTTGCACTTGTACCTTTTTCGTTTTGCAGTCAAGAAATGCAGAGCCAGAGAGACCGTGTTTACAGTTTCTATTGTCGGATATTTCTCTACATGTGCATATTGTCAATTTTGGCTTGTATTTTGTCTACCCTTATGCATATTGTCAATTCTCCAAATGGCGTGACAAGCTACCACATATTCCTCCATCTATTTGTGCAATCCACTAGCCTAACCATGCAAATTTTGAAGCTCGTACCCTATCAATGATGGGATGTATGCCATAAAGTTAGGTTAGTTTGTCCATTTTATAGATATTGGGACATATTTAGAGTTGTTTATGAATATTGAGACACGGTTTATAAAAGTATTAGTTTGATTTAATAGTTTTATAAAGTAATATTTAATTACTCTCTAAACATGTAATTTTTTATGTCTAGGTTTGTCCAAACAAAAGTTATATTTGTTAGAGCATTTAATCCTAAGTGGGCTTATTGACCTTTAGCTTTGGTAAACTTATTAAATAATAATATATTATTTATTAACATGAGGTCGAAACCTCGTGAAAATAAATTATAAAGTTATAATTATTTAATGAGTTACCAAAATTTAATTAAATGACTTTATCGGGATGGATGGCCCTATTATTTTTACAATGGTCACCTCCCTTGGAATTTCACTATAAAATAGGGTTTTACCCCTATTGTCAATTATAATATGAAATTATTTTGATCATATTCAATTTGTGAGTTTTGTAAAGCACTGCGTGAAGAAGTGAGAAGAAGAATTTGTATTGGGGTTATTATATTTTCTCAATTATTGAATATCACTCAATGAGTTTTTTACATCCTGGAGGTTTTCTTATTTTAAAATTTGTGTCATTTGTCTCATATGCTTTGCCTATTCATTTACACTTCTAGATCTCATGTTGTGTATTGCTATATATATGTATACATGAAATCTTTCATGGAATCAGACCTTGTGGAGTGTAGAAGCTTGGCAAGCAAATTATATTGAATTAAATATCAATATTTGATATATTAATTTATTCAAATAGTTTTATTCAAATCTTGGGATGCCATTGCCTTGTACGGCCCATGTCTGGTGATGAAATTCAAAAATTGTTTTTTTCAATCATTTTCAAGCCTGGTTGTTGCTAAATATCAATATTATGCATATTTAAGGAGGTTAATATTTTTTTTCAGAAACTAAGAAGCCTTCATCAAAAATTTGGAATTTTTCCCATGTGGGGCACCATTATACAACTTGGGAGCTTGGAAAAATTCATTTTTCAACCAAAATTCAATATTTAAGTTTCCTTCATCTTCAATAAAAAAATCAATAAGATTGGCAAAGTTTGCAGGTCTCTAAAGGCCTATTCAATTTTCTATGATAATTTATTCATCTACAGGAGCACCATTATGAAGCTATAGGTATGTTTTTAAATTCATATAGTTTTTGGAAAAATATTTAAAAAATAAACCATTTTTTAATTTTTTTTCAACCCTGGGTCCCATCTTGGAAAAAAAAAGAATTGCTAAAAAGTTATTTTTTTATTTTTTTAACTTATGTTATTACATGCACAAAATATATTTATTTATATCTTTTATATTTTTGAAAAATCAGATAAAAACATATAAATTTAAATTAGTGCATATAAAATCTCGAGTAAAATCTTAGAAGGGTTGGTAGCTTTCATTTTGTTAAAAGCTTGTCATAATGGAGGTCTTGTATTCAAATCCCCCTTATTCTTTTATTTATTTTTTGAATTTTTTTCAAATTAAATTCAAATTAAAATAATTTCAATTTCAATTTTGGTTTGCATGCCATGATTCATACATTTAAAACCCTAGTTAACCTATCAAACTTGTTTCGACTTTCAACCTAGTGAATGTTTTGACATAGTCATGTAACCAATCGATCTCTAGGTTTTGGAACATTCTGGATGCATTGAAGTGGTCCATTTTTTGTTGTGAAGCCTCTTATTAAAAATTTTACACATTTTTTAATAATAGTGTTTAAGTGGTCGTTTTGAGTGCGACTCTTTCGACATATAGATTAGTGCAACTTTAATTCAATTTTTTGCATTGTTTGACAGCTAAATTGTGTAATTAAGTATAGTTGCATGTGCAATTCACTTTATTTTAAAAATAATTCAAAGAATTCATTTAAAATAATTTTTTTGAAGCATTTGTTTACTGTTTTGTTTAAAGGGAAGCTAGGGCTTCGTCTCATTTTTCCTTGAGTAAATCTCAAATCTTTAATGGAAATAACTATAATATATGAAAAATTTGTGTTAAAACTGAATTTATGGCCCGCAAATTATAGAATATTGTTGTCAAGACTGAAAAAACCCTTTATGAACGACATGTAACCTTTGAGATTACCAATGCATTTCAACAAAAATCATAAGAAGCTATGTCCATTATCTTGTGGAGTGTTAAGGATGAATTCCTTCTCCACATTGATAATTAGGAATCCCCTACTGACGCTTGAAAACTCCTTGAATCCATACATTAAGGCACTCGCCTTTCAAAGATCATTAAATTAATCTTTGAATTGTTAACTACATCTATGAAAGGTGATGAAAAAATTATTAATTTTCTTGCTAACATAAAAAACATTAAAACTCAATTCGATGGATGTAATTGTAGTTTGATTCAAAATAGGTTGTTTTATTTTATCATTCAATTAAATATTTATGAAAAATTTAAAAATTTTATTTATGTTTTGAATTTTAAATATCAAACTAAGCAAGATATCCCTGACCTTACCACCTTATATGCTCCCCTGATTCAAGAAGAAGTGATGATCAATTTTGATTCTAAGGAGAATGCCACTCAGGCACTTCTTACTCTTAATAATGTTTCTGATAACACTAAAAACCAAAAATCTAACCCAAATTCTGCTAAAAATAAATACAAGATCAAAAAATCAGGTAATAAAAATCATACACCTAAATTTAATGAAAATTGCAATCTATATGGTAAATTTGGTCATAAAAGGAAAACTTGTTATAAAAATAAGGATAGAAATAACAATCAAACTTTTAAAAATAACAAAGGGAAGAAATCTAATCAAAACAAGCAGAAGAATCAAAACTTAATTAGAATAACAATCTGGATTCAAATGTTTATGTTTTATGTGTTTCAAATAAAAATGAATGGATTTTAGATAGCGGTGTATCACACCATATGACATGCTTATATAATATTTTATGTGATTCTACAGATATCTTCGAAATAATTTATTTAGGAGAATTTTTTTATAAGCAACTAAACAGGAAAAAAAAAAATTCAAATGTTATTAATGATGTTTTCTATGTACCTAAACTTAAAAAGAATTTGTTATCTTGTTTTCAACTTACAAATAACAATTTCATTGTAACTTTGCTTAAACATAGTTGGTTCATTAGAAATCAATTTGGTTCCTTGATTGTTGAAGGTACTCAAAAAAATGGTTTATATATTTTTTCTCCTTTTGCATATTTACTTTCATCGCATAATAAAAACGAATCTTAGTTATGGCATAAAAGATTAAGACATGTTAAATTTAGAAGTTTACATGATATGTTTGCAAATAATCTTGTGGTTGGACTTCTTTCTATCCATTTTTATTATGGAACTTGTGAGAGTTGTTTATGTGGTAAGCAACATACTAACCCCTTTCACAAAAATCATGATGCGAATTCCTCACATCCTTTAGAATTAGTTCATAGTGATGTTGGGCCTCTTGAAGTTGTATCTCTTAATGGTTCTTTGAAAACTGTTAATTTAATTGATAATTATACTAGAACGATCTGATCTTTTTTCATTAAAAAGAAATATAATGTGTTGTATAAATTCAACGAATTTAAAGCTAGTATTGAAAATACATTTGATTTTTCTATTAAGAGATTAAGAACTGATAAAATTGATGAATATGTTAGTAAAGAGTTTGATTTTTTTTGCATTAGTTTTGATATTTAAAGAGAATTAACAACTCCCTATTCCCCTCAGCAAAATGGTATTGCTAAAAGGAAAAATCGCACCATCATAGAAATGGCTAGAACAATGTTGCAATTTGCAAATATTCTTAAGTTTTTATGGGTTGAAACCATGAATACTGTTGTTCATATTTTGAATAGAGTCCCCACCATAGCCTTGCATCTTTCTACCCCTTTAAAAATGTGAACTAAAAAGAAACCTAGTGTGGCACATCTCAGGATTTTTTGCAATCATGTTTCTATATGTCCCTAAAGTTAAGAGGAAGAATTTAACTCCACTTCTTATTCTTGCATTTTTGTAGGATATAGAGGTAATACAAAAGGTTTAAGAGTGTATGATCCCTCTAAACGTCAAATTATTGAGAATAAGAATGTTTTTGCTCTTGAAAAATTCTTTTGTGAGCCCTTTGTCGATCGTCCTCAGTGTTCTTCTATTGATGACCCTAACTCTCATGTTTCTCTTTGTGATGAAATAGATGCCTTCGAAGAAGTTGATCCAGTTATATCTGAAGAACACCCTGAGTTTCATGTTCAATTTAAAAGACGTAAATGGGTAGAATCCCTAATTCAATCTTCAAATGTTGATAACCTTAATAAATTAAGTAGAAGTCAACATTCTTATCATGCATTAATGACTATGTATGAACGTAAACTTCAATCATTTGAAAAAACCACTCAAGATGATAGATGAAATGTTGCCATGCAAGCTGAATATCATGTCTTAATTAAAAATCAGAGTTAAGATCTTAACCCTTCACCTAAAAGACAATGTCAGTTGTAGGTGGCTTTATAAGATCAAATATAATTCAATTGGTAAAACTGACAAATTTAAAGCTAGATTAGTTGCTCGCATGTTTACCCCAAAATTCAGGATTGACTATGTTGAAACCTTTGCTCCTATAGCAAAAATGAGTACTGTTAAACTTCTTATTGCTCTTACAGCCTAAAATAGTTGGGTTATCCACCAAATGGATGTCAAGAATGCATTTCTAAATGGTGATCTAGAAGAAGAAATCTATATAACTCAGTCTAAAGGTTTCATTGATCCTAATGAAGAACATTATGTATGCAAGTTAAAAAAATCTTTGTATGATTTAAAACAAGCTCCTCAAACTTGGCATTCTAAAATTACTTTTTTTTCAAAGAATTGGGTTTTTCTAACTGCTATTCAGATGACTTCTTTGTTAAAGTTGAAAATAGTCATTTGATTCTAATTGTATTATATGTTGATGATTTGTTGATTAATAGCGATCTAACTAGTTTAATTCATAAATATAAAGATAAACTAAGTCAAATGTTTGAAATGACTGATTTAGACATTCTACATTATTTTTTAAGAATAATTATATTTCAAGAAAAAAATTCAATTGTTGTATCACAATCTCAATATGTACATAATCTTCTTATTAAGTTTAACATGCTTGATTGTAAATCTACCACTACTATTGACGTTGGTATTAAACTTGATCCTAAACTTGCATATGAAAAAACCAACCCTGCTTTGTATAGACAGTTTATTAGAAGTTTGATTTATCTAACCATTACTAGGCCAGATATTTCATATGTTGTTAGTGTTGCTTCTAGATTTATGCAATATCTTTATTTGGATCATTGGAAATTAATTAAACGTATTCTTTATGATATCAAAAGAACTATAAACTATGGTTTATTTTATTCGTCCATTGATAATGCTAATTTATATGGTTATTGTGATGCTAACCATGTAAGTGATACTTTAGATCACAAATTTACTTTTGGATATTTATTTAAGTTTGATGCAAATGTTATCACTTGGTGTAGCAAAAAGCAACATGTTGTCTCTCTTTCTTCTACAAAAATTGAGTACATAAGTGATATGGAAGCTGCTAAAGAAGCCATGTGGTTGCGAAAGTTGTTGGGAGAACTTCATTTGGATGTTTCTCATAGTACCGTCTTTCATTATGATAACCAAAGTTGTATAGCTCTGGTAAAAAATTCAGTGCAACACAAAATAACTAAACACATTGAAGTTCATATGCATTTCATTCGAGAGAAAGTCCTCGATGGTAATATTAATTTGCAATTCTGTCCGACGAATGAAGTGGCAAATATCTTCACAAAATCACTTGGTGCTACCAAATTTTGTCAATTTTGTGTAATGTTAGGTCTCTTAGAGTTTCCATTGAGGGGGAGTGTGCATGACAATGCCACTTCCTGACGGCCATATGTTTCTTCTCCTTCTCTATACTTCTCATTGTAAAGCATTGTAAACTTCATGTGAAAGTTTTACTTTTATACCCCAATACATTAAAAAACATAATTTGTAATGGAAGTCCTTATGTTATAAAAGGTTCCAAATATGCTTAGTGATTATTCATGAGAAACTGTGAAATATAGTCTCATGATCATGCTAGCCTAAACTTACTTTCGAGTAGTTTATGGATTATAATTCTTTTTGTTTTAAAAAGTGGTGTTTGACATGATGAAGGTTTTTAAATCCTTCAATTGTGTACATAGTATAATTCCTTTCTAAGGTGACTGACATTTAACTCCACTTAGCATTAAGAGGGAGTGTTAAAGCATTTAATCTTAAATGGGCTTATTGACCCTTAGCCTCGGTAAAGCTATTAAATAATAATAATAATATATTATTTATTAACATGAGGTGGAAACCTCGTGAAAATAAATAATAAAGTTATAATTATTTAATAAGTTACCAAAATTTAATTAAATAACTTTATCAAGATGGATGGACCTGTTATTTTTACAACTGTCACTTCCTTTGAAATTTCACTATAAAATAGGGTTTTACCCCTATTTGCGAATTCATTTGAATATGAAATTATTTGATCATATTCAATTTGTGAGTTTTGTGAAGCACTGCATGAAGAAGTGAGAAGGATAAGAATTTGTATTGGGGTTATTATCATTTCTCAATTATTGAATATCACTCGTGGATTTTTTACCTCCTAGAGGTTTTCCCACTTTAAAATCTGTGTCATTTGTCTCAAATGCTTTGCCTATTCATTTACACTTCTAGATCCCATCCTGTGTATTGCTACATATATGTATACATGAAATCTTTCAATATTAGAATAAGTCAATATAGTCTTACATGCCTACACTCGTGTCACTCTTAAATAGGGATCAAGAGTATACTGTATTTTAGGTTTTTGGATAATTTTTTTATAATCAATTCATACGTATTTATGGTTTGTGTCTAGTGTGATAATAGGTTTAAATTGTGTCAATAGTTTTATGTCATAAAATAGCGTCATCTTGTCAAGTCTATTTAAATCACACGTGCATATTGTTAAGGCATATCTTGTTGTGTCATCAAAAGTATGCCCATCAAAGTCTCAAAGTATCCAAAAAAAAAATCATGGACGTATTTTCCCTCGAACCCAACATTTGATGAGTGTGTCCAGCTTGTGGATGAAATTTCTCATCGAAAACTTCATACACATGAGCTTCAAGCCCTATTCCACTGAGTAAACATCATAATAACGAAGGACAAAGGCAATGGAGGTTGGAGACTATATAGCACCTCTCATTAGCCACTAGCGACGGCGCCGCAGTATGCTATAGTGGCATAAGTTTTAGTGTTTTTATAGTCTACTATGTGGTGTGCTACAAATAAAGTATTGTAATCAGAATAATTCCCTATTGTGGTGACATGTTTGAAAGAAAATCATATTATAAAATAAACTCACTTTTTAGGGCAAGATAAGGATTTCAATGTAAACTCAATCTAGATTGTTGTCCAGACAGTTCAAGAGTTTGTGAGTCTCAGAAATTCACAATTCGGGAGTTAGGTGAAAGGAGTCCAAGAATTGACCCAAGAATTCGACTCGAAAATTGCACCTTTACGAAGGTTAAGAGATAGCTTGATGGAGTTGTATTTAATCTAGCGAAAAATTTCAGAAAGAAGCTTCTGTAGGATATGATTCGTTCCCCATGTTCGCACTAAGGAGAGGAATGTTAGAAAAATCATGTATTAGTGCTCACGTGTGGGCAAATATATTTGTTATATCGTATTTAGGAAAATATTATATTGTGTAAGTGAAGTTGTTTGAACAACTCACATGAATAAAATGAGAGAATAGATATGAGCAAGATATAGTTGGGATTGTGAAGTACTTGAGAGATTTCTGATTTGGCTTATCTCCTTTATATTAGGAGAACACGAAGCCTATATATGTAATTGTGTTGTTCTGAATGTTGTGGTGAATATGAAGTTTATTATTGGGCTTAATTTGCATAAACTCTGACCAAAAATAATAGTGTGCAATGTGCATCATGGTGTTTTTTTGTGCAAGAGTATTTGTTGAACCTATTGGTGAACATTCTTGATGTGTTGCAGAAACTTTTGTGCCTTGTCCACTTCCTTTTCTTATAAACGTGACTCTATGCCAGGTGATGCACGGTAGGATTTGTTGAAGGGCACAACTGGATAGAACCTAAGACATGTCTAAAATGGACTATGCCCCATAGAAATGCGAAGATCTTTGTTTAAAAGTGTACGTGCGCAACAAATGGAAAAGTGTGCGGTTGACAAATTTTGTTTAAGGATGGAATGTTATATACTGGTCACATTGTGTATCCAAAATCTCCCAAAAGGCATGCCAAAAATGGCCGAAAAACCTTGAGTTGCAATGAAACACAATAGATGAAGGTAATCCAAAGTGAACACAAAGATGATTGAAGAAGCAACACACAAAATCTTGTGATACTTTTCATACATACAACCATGATAGCCATCTTCAAAAACTTATCCACTACAACGAACACAATCATTTTGGTGTTTCCTCACAATTGGTCTAGACAAGAAATATATGTTAATAGATTCCCAAGTTTTGTATGGAACCAGTAAAGGCATCTATATGCCAAGCTTCACGTTCATTAGTTTGGTGATGCAACAAGGAATGCATGATTTGATATGGCGCTCTATCTATGTGTCCTTATGAGGCCAAAACAAGTGTTTTTAAAGCACTGCCAAAGTTTGAGTAATGCCAAAGTGTCATACTTTGGAGTAGTGCACCTCTCAGATAAGTCATTGACGAGGTGCGTTTGTAGTAACAAAGAGATGCCTTAGCTTTTAGAGAAGTTGATCGGATAAATAGAAGTCGACAACTTGTTCACCCTACAAAAGAGTGATATAGGCTTGCACAAAACACTGATCGGCCATATATGGCAATACCTAGTTAGAGAATTTATGGTTGCAAGTGTCAAGCATAGCGATGAGTGCCTGGACAGGGGGGTGTCTAAGGATATTTTTTGCCTTGTTATCCTTTCCCTCCTTGTATTTGATCACCAGGTGGAACTACTACACGCCATCCACTTCATATGGTGTGCATTCTCCATCATGCTCTGTGTATGTAGAAATCAAAGTGGCTTGTAGCTTGAGTGAATGATGGTTGTCCATGATGTAGTGTCGCCATTTTTTGATTGCTTGCATGATGGTGTACATCTCTTTTGCATAGGTGGATTATCTCAAACCATTTTATTGACTTTTTCTAAGTGACATGTGACCTGATGTCTATGATGAGTAAGTACTATGTTGAGTGCATAGTTGAATGCATTGGTCTCGATCTCAAAGGGTTGGATAATGTTAGGCATGGCCAAGATTGGCGTAGAACATAGGCATTACTTGAGCTCCTTGAATGTGCATTATTGCATAGGTGTCCACTGGAATGCAACTTTGGAACACATTATTTGACCGAACAACCAACGTATTTGCAAGAATCCAAGGACAAACTTGCAATATAAAATAGCAAGTCCAAGAAAATTCATGAGTTCTATGAGATTGCATGGAATTGGCCAACATTGGATTACCTTCTGGATCTACATGGGAGCCTGCATGGTCAATGATGTAGTCCAGGAATTAGTTTTGCACGACGCCAAACATAAACTTGCCTAAGTTGTCTTACAACTTGTGTTTGCGCAATGTGTCTAAGATGCACGTTACATACTCCATATGCACCCTTCCAAGTCTTGCTAAAGATGAGAATATCATCAAAGTATATAATGACGGAGGAGTTCGTGGAGGGCCTAAGTATGTCATTCATCAAGAGCATGAATGTTTCTAGCACACTGGTCAAAATGAACGGCAAAACCAACCATTTGTACCATCCCTCCTCTGTTTTGAATGTTGTCTTCCAAACATCTTCCAGATGGATTGGACCCTGATGGAACATGAATTCAAGTCATTCTTGGTCAAGTATTGTGAACCTCAAAGCTGGTTCAGAAGGTCGTAAATTCATGGTAGTGGATACCGATTCTTCATTGTTATCTTGTTGGGCATACAATAATTTATGCATAGGCACCATCAACCATCTTTCTTTGGTGCTAGGACTATTGAGCTATCACAAAGACAGGAGCCTGGCTCGATCTTTCCTTGATCGATAAGCTCTTCAATCTAGCACCGGATTTCATCATTCTTCCAAATGGATCTGCGGTACAACGGGATATTTGGAAGAGGAGATCCTAGAACCAAATCATTCCTTTGCTTTACTCACAATGTGTGGGGATTTCTTAGGGTTCTTCAAAGATATCTCCATGTTGTAGATGTGAGTTGTCAAGTTGATATTGTTGCGATAGGCATAGAACATGGCACACTACCAATGCATGATTGCCTTAGCACTCTTGTCTGTCTAGTTGGATCATAAGCATAATGAACTTCTGCACATGAGAAAAGAGCTTGAAGCATTGCTTGGTAGATATCAAAGTAACTTTGGTCTTTGGAAGAGATTTTGGGTTGTTGTAGATGCGTCATTGACTTTGATAGATCAACCTTAAGGTTTACCTCTGTAGGTACCATCATAGTCATACACATATGGCTTGTGGAGTATAATGTCACATGCTTCTACAACGCATCACTAGTGACTATATCACGCATGGGCTTGATTCCATACTTGAAAGGGCACTTGCGTAGACATGAATATCTTTCCTTTGTTTTAGCCAACATAATGAATACAAATCAAGATGTGCTTTAGTGGTAAGACCTAGGCACTGAACTACATCTTGCACAATGATGTTCTTTTGGCTCCCGTTGTTGATGATGACATGAAGGGGAAAACCCTTGACCCAACACTTAGTATGGAAAAGGCATTCTCATTCCTCTAAAGTGTCGATGGTAGAGGTGTTGGCACTCAAACAAGTAGAATAAGGATTAGTGTCTTTTGCTTGTGCAGAACCTGATTTATATTGCACTATCAAGGATATTTGAGTGGCATTCAAAATCGTTGTGTACTTGTGTGTGTCGATGGCACCTCTCATCACCTTGCTTATTCTTGCCTTGGTTTCATGCTGATGATATTGGGGTCTTTTGTTGTTTTGGCTATTCTCCTTGGCACGTCGTCTTTTGCTTCTATGCACTAGGGTTCGATGTATCGAGCGTGGACTTGCTCGTTATGCCTAGCACTGTATGAATAGGAAAACTTTTGCTTCATCTTGGCTTTGTCCTCGATCTTGGCGGTGTTGCAGTATGCTCTCCCCAATGTGTCAGAGGTCAATAATTCTATCTTGGCACGTGTATGAGGTGAGACTTTGTTGATGTACTTCAACACCTTCTGTTGATCCATTGTGTTTTCACATAGGCAAGCAACATAATCATGGAACTCATTGATGTAGTCATGTACTGCTTACTCCTTACATCGGCACAACTTTTGAAACTTCGTGTACTCATCCTCATAGTGTTTGAGAGGGTAATCTTCCTTATGCATGGTGGTGTCAAACCTGCCCCAAGTATTGACATGCTCAAAGTCTTGCTCAAGATGCACATTGTAGATTTCCCCTCATTGTGCAACTGCAATAGACATCTTTAGACCTCCAACAAAGGTCATCATTCCCCATCGCTTGCACCAAACCCTTTGGGCAATAGAAATGAAAGTTTTAAAATGACTACAAACAAATTTAAAATCTTGGAGCCTAGGAGGAGTTCATATAATGTTTGTGGAAATCTATATGCAAGTTGATACTGATTGAAACAAAAGAAACAACATTATTGATAAGCTCCTCCTTTCTTCCTGAATAGATACAGTCAAAATCGACGAAGAGTAAGTTTGTTAGTATGTGTAAAACATAGTCACACCCTTTAATTACGAGAAAATCGAGTTTGAACTGTGTAATGGACCCCAAAACAAATGCCTTTAGGTATGGTGTTATGAACCTATGATGCTCATTGGTGTGTGTCAAGATATACACCAATGCTTACAGGCACCTACTCAATATGTGTTCTGCATATTCTGAACTCGTAATCATCAAAATTATGGAGCACAGAACAACAAAAAATTATATATTCAGTGGAGTAAAAAATTATTTATTCAAAAAATCCCCTTGCAGGTTGTCCTCTTTCAACTTGGACTCTAGTATAACATCCAAGTTGACCAATTAGTATAACGAAACATGCACATTCATCCCCCTGGATGCAATGCATGAAAGTCTGACAGTGTTTGCCTGAATAAAATCCAGGAAAACAAACATACAATAATTAGATCGAATCTGTCAGGAAGACTTTTCACTCACTATCTGACACCTAAGGGAACTTGCAACACAAGTGACCAGAGGATATCTGAACATGAAGGACAGAGCAAGACATATACATCTGGGAAGAGACAATAAGATCTGCTCCAAAGATACGCAAAATATCATCAATGAGCAGAAAATCAAGATTCTAGGCTACTGAATGCAACTTTGTATTTGTCATTCAATCAAGATTACATGTCATTACAATTATACAGATATAATGGCAAAAAAAGGGGTGAAAAGGGCCTTGAAGGGATCATATTTTCTATTAAGATTCAATAAGAATCACATATCACGACCCTTGCATCAATATCACAAAATAGTAACATGCCTATTTGTAACCAAATATAAATAAAATTTAGAACTTCCATTCAGAGTTTCAAATCTAGGAGCTAACAACATCAAAAATAGGCCAAAACTATCCCTCTAAACTGGTAAGTTTCATACATCAAATGACAAAGGAAGATCTCATCCTTAATCATTTTCATTCTATTTATAGAGCTGGTTGAGGAACATTTTCAAATGGACATTATTTTCACACACACAAGGGTCACTAAGGACGCTGCAGTTGCTGGTGAAGGAAAGCACAACTTTGCAGATAACGACTATTTTTTTTACAACATTTTCTGGCTTGATTCTCAAATTTGCAAATCAGGTCTTTAATTCAGCTGCCAAATTAAAAAGTTTCCTGCCTAGATACCTCCAAATAATGGAAAAATGCATCACAAGTTACAAAGTGTGACTGCCATAATACTTGCACATAAAACTCTCACTGTTAGTTATCAAAACCCTATATGTATAGGCCAGAGGAAGGTCATCATCAAACCACATTCAAAGACAGAAGTCCATTGACATTCATGGCTGTAAGGCATCACTTCTTTGCAAAGCCAACCAACTTCATCTTCTATGTCTAGCAAACATAAATAATACAATGCTTCAAAATCCAATTCAATAAGCACTTCAATATTCCCACGAGTTACCTTGCCTGAGGATCTGAATCAATGGTACCCATAATATACCTCTACTAAGCCTTGCATAAGTCAGTGGGCCATGACATACCTCAATCTACCCCAAATTCCAACTATTACTCATGGGTTATGTCAACTGAGCCTGATTTTGGTCATTGGGTCATAATTTACCTCAACTAAACAGTAATTCCATCAGTAGCACGAGTTACCTCAATAGAGCCTCATATCATTGGGTCATTAAGTTACCTCAACTGACTCTCAATTCAGTCCTTGGCGCACAAATTAACTCAATTGAACCTTATCAGTCAATGGGCCATGAGTTGCCTCAACTAACCCTCAATTCAGCCAATGGTCCATGGGTTACCTCAACTGAGCCTTACATTTAGTCAATTGGCCATTAGGTACCTCAATGTACCTGCAATTCATACAATGACCCATGAGTTGTCTCAACAAAGCCCTAAAGTTCATATTCCCACAAGTAGTCTCAACTGAGAATTTCAACAAATACACGTAGAGCAGAAGTTATGTCCAATAATTCCAAGAATTATGACAGCTAAGCAAATATTTTCAGTCAACAACATTTTCCTTTTTTGGCCAACTTATAGAACAGTCAATATGGCATTAAATTCTCAGTCAAAAACATTAAACATTAAACAGAAAGTCAACTCTATAATGACAACTGGTTAAATGATCAAAATTGGCAGATTAATATACAATCACAGTTTTCTAGTCACACAATGCAAATTTCTGGGCAAAAAGCAGCCAAACAATGCATCATTAATTTTAGATTTCAACCAACTTCATCTTCTCTGTCTAGCCCAAATATAAATAAACAATTTAATCTCAATTCATTTCAAAAAATATTTCAATATCCACACAAACACCTCAATTGAGTATTCAAAATCAATGGCCCATGAGTTACCTCAACCATAGTGTTGAGACTAGGACTCGGCAAAGACTTGGCAAGCCTTTTTTTGCCTCAGACTCGGACTCGGCAAATTTTAAAAAATCATTAAAAATAGTGAATTTTAGGAGAAAAAACTATTAAAATGCATTCCATATCAAATCCACTTACAAATACACTCAAAACTAGTTAATCAGATCTAACATACACATGTATACACAGAAGTAAGTAAATAATAAGATATTGAATGTTTTTAGTGGAACAATTGAACTTGAAATTTGAAAGTTGAGAACTAATATTAAATAGTTGTTTTTATATTCATCAAATTGTTTTTTACATACAAAATATGGATTTAGAAATCCATGGCAATGGCATCAACAAAAACATAATATAAAAAGATACATCTAACTACGAAGGTTGAGAAGAGCATGCATCGCTCATCCTCTCAACACAAGCTCCAACATGTTGGAGCCTACGACATTTTTTATATGTCAAAGAAGCAGCTGTAGCCATTGTACCCGCCCTCGTGGTATCTCTATCTACCACCACATCTTTATCCCTAGATGTACGAGCTCGATCCTCCTCTCCCAACGCTACAAGCTTTCCCTCACGATCAGTCTGATCAACCCATTCATGGTCCTCCTCTGTAAACACACGGTTGTCATCCTCTGTGATCCACTCTCACTGTGGATCATACTCCTTTAGCTCAATGGGGGATAAGTCTTCCTCATCCCCTATAATCTTCTTGTGATGGAGGCGAAGGTTGTAATGCACAAATACAAGGTCATTCAACCTTTGCATTGGCAACCTATTGCGCTTTTTCGAGTGTATGTGCTCAAACATACTCCAATTGTGCTCACACCTAGAACCACTGCATGGTTGGCTTAGCACTCGAATAGCAATCCTCTAAAGATTCGGCAGCTTTGCAGCAAAATTTTCCCACCATGCATCTGTGACCATGGGTATTAAAATGTCTTTAGACTTCCATACCAAAAAATATGAAAAAATAATTTAAAAAATGAAAAATATTGATCATTCAACTCAAAATTTACTTGGTTTAATTGTTGTCCTAGCTGCCTTGCAAATATCTCGAGAAAAGAGATCTCCTAGTGCTTGTTTGTAAATCTCAATCTCGAACATAATCTTCACCCTTGTCTGCACATTTATCTCCATGGCCTCTATAACTGTGTAAAGGGCCGCTCATAACCTCCTCGTCAGCTTTAAAGCTCTCAAGGAATTGGAAGGTTGGGTTCAAAAAGTAGGCACAAGCATAAAGTGGCCTATGAAGTTGTCTTATCCACCATTGGTCAATGATATCCCAAATGGGCATATACTTAACTTGGACCATGCCATAGACAATTTTTATTTGTTCTTTGGCTTGGTCCATACCCTCATAGATATAGCCCA
Source organism: Torreya grandis (assembly GCA_037957365.1). Taxonomy (NCBI): domain Eukaryota; kingdom Viridiplantae; phylum Streptophyta; class Pinopsida; order Cupressales; family Taxaceae; genus Torreya; species Torreya grandis. Next base: position 536,721 of record JARHVA010006377.1, on the reverse strand, counting down.
TTGCGAGCTTTTCTCCATCAACCACACGGAGGAGAGAAACCAATGGTTCAATGACCTATAACAAATATTAAAAAACGTAACTTATAATTATAACTCTAAGTATTAAATTAAAAAATTAAATTACATAATGTTTTTAAACAAAGAAAATGAAAATTCAAGCAAATTAAAATGACTTACATTTACAATCTCCTTTGTCAGCACCCAAAAGTGGGTCTCATTGAATACCCACTCTACAATAACAACCCCACCAATGGTCTTTGGATATGAAGACTCACTCCATTTCTCCCTAACAAAAATTTGCTTCAACGAAGCTTTTGATTGTAGCAAAGATTGCAAGGTGATAAAGGGGGTTGTAAAACGGTTTACACCAAGTCGGACTAGCTCCTTGTTGTTTGTGAACTCTCTTATTAAAAAGAGGACCCAAGCATGGTTGTAGATGTAGTTACAAATATTACGACCCTATTCCACATTACGACCCTACTCCACAATTGGCATGACCCACTCCATTTTCCTAATATCCAGCAGCATCAAATTGATGCAATGTGTTGAGCAAGGAGTCCAAAAGATCAAGGGGTGCCTTTGCATGAGTAGCCTACCTACTGCAACATAATTTGTTGCATTATCCCTTACGACCCTACTCCACTATTGGCATGACCCACTCCATTTTCCCAATATCCTCTAGCATCAAATCGATGCAATGTGCTGAGCAAGGAGTCCAAAAGATCGAGGGGTGCCTTCGCATGAGTAGCCTACCTGTTGCAACATAATTTGTTGCATTGTTCGTGACTACTTGTACCACACTTTCTTCACCCACCTCTGCAATAACTTCTTCAAAAATGTCACATACGTAATCAGTATTTTTCATTTTCCCAGAGGCATCAATGGACTTCAAGAAGACAGTCCCACCTAAAGAAGAAACCAAAAATTCAGCAATGTTTTATTTTTTCTATCTGTCCATCCATCGAACATGATAGTGCAGCGCTTATTCCTCCAAATAACTCGTTGCTCATCAATGATTGATTTCACATCAGCCACATTATCAAACGAAATTGGCCCCCTTAAATCAATAGAGGGAGCTTTGAACCCCCAACCAACAATGGCAATAGCATCCACTAGCGCTTGCCAATAGGGCGATCTAAAATGCCAAAAAAATAAAATTTAGAATTTAAATATAAGAAAAGATCTTATAATTAATAAACATATTTAGATTCTTAGAATTACATTAACATTCTAAATTCATAATTTTTTTGATTCTTAATGTAGAAAAAATCAGAAAAATATGATATTAATTATTACCTCCCCGCTTGAAAAGGAATGTTACAATAGTACCTGTTGACAATTCTTCCACAGGACAAATTGTCTCTTGCCATTTGGAAAATTCACATCTCCATCCAAGGAAGAAAGAATACATTGGGAAAGAATACATTGTTTTTTTTAGGGCCTTTGCTACAACAGGAATTCCTTCGGACTTTTGTCCGAAGGAATGGTTCATCAAAGAAGGCAGAATCTCACATAGCTTCAGAGAAGTGCTAAGGACATAAGTCCGCAAGAAATTACAAAGGAAAGAGCCTACAACAAAGGAAGTAATTCCTTCGGACTTTTGTCTGAAGGAATACTTCGGAGAATTTACAAAGGAAACACCCGTAGCCAAACAAAGGTCCGCCTTAAGCAAGAAATCCAAGGAATAATTCCTTCGGACAAAAGTCCGAAAAAAAACAAGAGAGAATTCAAACCCCGCAGAAATTCAAGGGAATAGGGTGCCCTGCAAAAAACTCGGGTGCCCTACAAAAGGCCGGGGTGCCCTACAATTTTCCGAAAAGGGCACAGATGAAGGATAGAAGCCATTGCGGAGGGCACTTGGTCGGCGACAGGACCATTGCAATTTTTCCAGAAGGCACAGAGGGAGAGCCACGAGCCCTTGCGGAGGGCACTTGGTCGGTGCCTGGACCATGGCAATTTTTTCGAAGGGCATTTTGAAGATGCAGTTAAAGACAAGAGACAGGATCAATTCCTTCGGATTTTTGTCCGAAGGAATTCCTTCAGACAAAAAGTCCGAAGAAATTCCTTCAGACAAAAAGTCCGAAGAAATTCAAGAGGAGGCCAAAGGACAATTCCTTCGGACATTTTGTCCGAAGGATAGCCAAAGCAGAAGCCCGAAAGAATGATTCTTCCGGAAAAGTTGAAAGACAATGTTTGCGAAAAAATTGTCTGACAAAGAAATAAGCAAGACAATTTTCCCAAAAGAAAATAGCAAAGACCCGAAGGAAAGAATTCTTTCGGAAATTTGGAAAATAAAGTCACAAAGGAAGCGAGATGTCAAAGTGTTAAGCACAAAAGGGGCCTGACAAAAAATAAGCCCGAGAAAATGCCAAAGGGTGACGTTCCATGAGACGTCAAATTTTGACTGCGGGAAGTAACCGTTGAAGTTCAAAGAGGAGTTCGACTAGAGCCAAGAAAGCCAAAAAAAACAAGGGTAAAGCCGGAATTTTGAAAGAATTAAACCATCGAAAGTTGACCTCAGATTAAGCAACGGGAAGTTGAAAACATAATATCCGAGGAAATATCCACCAAATATGGATAAGATAATCCAAAAAAAATAGAATCTCGCCAAAACTAGACAAGACACAGGTAGACCAAAATAAGAGAAAATACATGCGAACAAGGCCTATTTCTGGCAAATTGCTAAGTTTCGGTTGACTATCTGTTTTATTGGCCATTTGACTAGTCATTCTCATGCATTCGAAGGTCCAACTCAGCCTATCTCTTCGTCCAACTCAGCTTATCAAACGGTCAACTCAGCCTTTCAAACATTCCAACTCGGCATCAAGCAGCGCACGTAGAGTTCTAAAATTGACATTGGCGTGGATTTCCATGCAAAGAGAGGTGGCGGTTCAATAAACAAAAGACAAGTTCACTTCCTCAAGCGCAAGAAGCTTCATGCAAAGACGAAGAGAAAACATATTTTTATTGAAAGGCCAAGTCCGTCTTGAGTTAATCCAAGTTAATCCTCCTCTTCAATTTTTTAACACCAATCTTTGGCTTTTGTAATTCTCTATAAATTGGCTTTCAGCCTTGAGTAAAATCATCCCTCTCTTGGCTAGACCAAACTCTGCCATTGGTGAGTTGTGTAACCTCTTCAATCAATAGAAGGACTGTACTTTCAAATTTCAAGTGTTGGCATAGTGTATATTCATTCAGCAATTTGCATATGTGGTAGATTTCTCTCCCTTCCCAAATTTTGATTCGTACCTAGTTGCTAGCTTATCGTGTTATGCAGGTCATGTTAAGTGTTCTTTATGTCTTTTGTTAAAGCTGTAAGTGGATGTTAAGTGGCTACAAAGTGTCTTGTAACAGACCTCTCTCCATTTTTCCTCATGTTTTGGTCATTGGATCGAACCTTCTCACGAAATACTTATTCATAGTGGTCGATTGAAACCAAAGGTCTTCCTTTTCCCTTGTTTGTTCAGTGTTCAAGGTTCCAAGTTGAGTGGATCAATCTTCTGGTGTATCACCTTTATTAGGTAGGATTTCCCCTTAAAGTTTCCTTCTCCCTTTCCCATGGTAGCCCGCAACATAGAGTAGAGATCCTCATTGATACATCTTACAGGAACCAGCCTTCTTTGGATGTTCTTCTCACCATTGAGGCACCCACCCTCGTGAGAAGATCCCATTGTTTCAACCGGATAGAGGATTGGTCATTTCATGCACGTCTTCGATTCAGGGCGCAGCTCCAGGTTGACAACAGTTTTTGGCACGCCCGATGGGACGATGAAAAAAGTTCTTTACATAAAGTCTTCGCAGCAGCGAAAGATATTCATTTACAACCAGTTGCAGAGTTCATAGCATCATTCAGGGAATCCGTTCATGCCAAAGGTTACCACAAGATCAACAAGCAAAGGTATTCCTTTTGAATTTGTAACTTATAAAAGAGCAAGGTCTAGGCGGGCAAACCCATATCCTCTAAGGGAATATTTACCTCCCCCTCATCCTATTGTTCTAGACACTGCAATCCCCACCATTCAAATGGCCATTAGAAATCAAGTATTTGCTCCATGCAATAGGGGAAGTCCACTAAATCTAGCATAGTTAGATGATATACATGTATCTACCCTAAAAACTATTCCATTTTTCTCAGGAGAAAATCAAACAACCCCTATTGAGCATATCCAGGATGTGGCTAATCTTTGTTCAGTTCATAATGTAGTTGAGGATAATGTTGCTATCAGATTACTAGCTACTTCTTTCAAAGGAAAAGTATTACAGTGGTATAAAACCCTCCCACTTAGATCCGTTTCCACTTGGGATGAATTGGGTGCTGCCTTGGTCAAACAGTTTGAAGACAAATCTGATCACTTATCTTTAGTTGAGCAATTAACTGCCATACAGAGAGCTCTTCATGAGTTCATGTCTGCTTTTAATCTCAAATTCCAAAAGACATGGCACAGGATACCGGTTCTGATTAGGCTACCACCTGAATATGCATTTCTATATTTTTTGAAAGCTCTCAATTCTGACATTAGTGTGATGATACAGTCAATGGGTGGTACTACTTTGTCAGATGCTTATGAAGTCGCAATAAAGGCAGAAAATAGTCTGATTCAAGCAAGTAAGCTTTTTTCAACACCTCCAATGCCCATATTTCCAAAGATAAGTTCTGTACCAGCCCTGCAAGTTCCTCAAATTCCATCCTTGGCTCCAATTCCAACACCTCAGCGTCTTATTGCAGCCTCTACTAGTCAATCTAGTGAGATAGGAGAGTTGAAAAGTTTGTTACAATCTTTTGGAAAGAAAATAGTACAACTCAAAAGATAGCAATTTCAGTCAAATAGGCCTTATCAATAGCAAAATCAAAACAACTATCAGCCCTTCAAAGATCAAAGGTCTCATTATCAGAGTTTCAGAGAAAATAGACCACCCTATCAAGCACAAAGGGCCATAACTCCAGTTAAGCCATATGCTGCTCTTGATCCAAATGCTCCTTCCACTTCAAAAGCCATTGTTCCAGCCCCACCTCAAAACAATTTGATGCAGGATTCAGGTTGGCAGCCCTCAAATCTCAATGATGTTCAAAACCAAAACATGGTATCACCAAACAACACCATGCCACAGATGACACAAGATGAGTTCTTTTTTCAAGAGGGACAATATCAAGATACAGGTTTGGCACCACAAGGAGCGACCCAAGGGCAGCCTGATGTTATTAATGTAAATTGACAGGGAGATGATCATGTTGCTTTTACTCAAGATGTTAAAACTAATGTTTCAAATGATCAAGTTGCAGCTATAACCTATCAGAGAAATAAAAGAAGCGCTGTTGAGAAAGCCCAAACAGTAGCAAATACTTCAAATACTCCTAGTATTATTGCTCAAGGTACGAAAGAACAGCTTGCTGCCCCCACAACCCAAAAAAATCAAAATGTAGAGGTTGGTAAAGTGCAGCAAATACCTCTAATTCGTAAGCAAGTACCACAAAAGGTGCAATCAAAGGTTAGTCCATCTCAGTTCAGTATTGTAGATCAGATGAAGAAGTCTAACATCCACATTAGCATGTGGGATACTCTTTCAATTCCAGGCCAAAAGGATACTCATTCAAGAACTTTCAGCTCTTGAATTGTCTCCAAAATCAGTTGATAAAGAAAGTGTTGTCTTGACAAATTCGGATCAGCCAACTAAGCAACAAGTACAGCAAGGAGATAGGATATTGAAGGTGGACAAAACTGAGGTAAAAACAAAGAAAACTCCCCCTTTTTAACTTTCTTCGATAGTGGGTGATGCTTGTTGTCAACCTGGAGCTGCGCCCTGAATCGAAGACGTGTATGAAATGGCCAGTTCTCTATCTGGTTGAAACAATGGGATCTTCTCACGAGGGTGGGTGCCTCAATAGTGAGAAGAAGCTCCAGAGAAGGCTGGTTCCTGTAAGATGTATCAATGAGGATCTCTAATCTATGCTACGGCCTACCATGGAAAAGGGAGAAGGAAACTTTAAGGGGAAATCCTACCTAATAAAGGTGATACACCAGAAGATTGATCCACTCAACTTGGAACCTTGAACACTGAACAAACAAGGGAAAAGGAAGACCTTTGATTTCAATCAATCACTTATGCATAAATATTTCATGAGAAGGTTCGATCCAATGACCAAAACATGAGGAAAAACGATGGAGAGAGGTCTGATACAAGACACTTTGCAGCGACCTAACATCTACTTACAACTTCAGCAAAAGACATAAAAAAACACTTAACATGACCTGCATAATACGATAAGCTAGCAACTAGGTACGAATCAGAATTTGAAAAGGGAGAGAAATCTACCACTTATGCAAATTGTTGAATGAATATACACTATGCCAATACTTGAAATCTGAAAGTACAGTCCTTCTATTGATCGAAGAGGTTACACAACTCACCAATGGCAAAGAGGGATCCTTTTAATCAAGGCTGAAAGCCAATTTATAGAGAATTACAAAAGCCAAAGATTGGCATTGAAAAAATGAAAAGAAGAATTAACTTAGATTAATCAAGGCTGACTTAGCCTTTCAATAAAATATGTTTCTCCCTTTTTCTTTGCATGAAGCTTCTTGTACTTGAGGAACTGAACTTGTCTTTGTTCTGAACCGCCCACCTCTCTTTGCATGGAGATCCATGCCAATGTCATTTTTAGAACTCTACGTGAGCTGCTTGATGCCAAGTTGGAACGTTTGAAAAGCTGAGTTGGCTATTTGATAAACTGAGTTGGACGAAAAGATCATTCTCCTTTGCATGGGAAACTCCTGGTAGATGTGGCGTTTAACAATTAGTCAACTCTAAATCTAGAACAGTCAACTCGACATTCGAATTTGGAACTCCGGTTGAAGCTGAGTTGGACCTTCGAATGCATGAGTTGATCCGGAGATGAGCAGGACTTCAACAACCAGTCAACTGAAGCTTTGACCAGTCGATCGAAAATAGCCCTTGCTTGCATGTATTTTATCCTATTTTGGTCTACCTGGTCATGTCTATTTTAGGTGGGATTTTGTATTTTGTCTATAGTAGTCTATATTTCCTTGGATTTCTTGGCTATTTCCTTAGCCTTTGGATCTCCTCGGCTTTATTTCCCTTGGCTTTATTCTTCGAAGTATTCCTTCGAACAAAAAGTCCGAAGGAATTCCTAAGGATATCTTCCTTTTCTTTTCCTTTGCTCGGGCTTTTGTTCTGTCGGGTTTTTCTCTTTTGGCGGCTCCTCTCCGAATTTCTTCGGACTTTTTGTCCGAAGAAATTGTTGACAATTCTTCCACAAGTCGAATTGTCTTTTGCCATTTAGAAAGTTCACGTCTCTAGCCAAGGGAAGAAGAATACATTGTTTTTGGTAAGGGCCTTTGCTACAAAAGGATGAATTCCTTCGGACTTTTGTCCGAAGGTATGGTTCATGAAACAAGGGCAAAGCCAAGGAAATAACAAATCAACAGAAGAGGAGCCCATTAAGCAAAGGAAGTAATTCCTTCGGACTTTTGTCTGAAGGAATACTTCGAAAAATCCAAAAGTCTACCCAAGTCATCAAAGGAAAAGCCAAGACCCTTCGGAAGGGTCATTTTCAACAATCCTGAAGGGCACCTACCCTTCGGGAAAGTACAGGGATGAATTCGGGACCTTTGCTAAAAGCCTAGGTGCCCTACAATTTTTCCGAAAGGGGCACAGACAAGAGCAACTAACCCTTGCAGAGGGCATTTGGTCGGCGACAGGACCACAATGAAAAGGCCTAAGGGCACAGAGGGAGAGCTACTAGCCCTTGCGGATGGCACTTGTTCGGCAATAGGACCACAGTGAAAAGGTCGAAGGGCACATTTTGATGAGCGAAGGCACAAAGATATCCTTCAGACTTTTTGTCCGAAGGAATTCCTTCGGACAAAAAGTCCAAAGGAATTCGAAATACATAGGAAGAGGCCCATATGAAAAGCCGACGGCAAAATATATATATATATATATATATATATATATCCTAAGGGTTCGGAAAAGTTAAAAGGCGAAGGCAGAAAATAGACCTTCGGACTTTTGTCAAAAGGAATTCCTTCGGACAAAAAGTCCGAAGAAATTCGGAAGACTTGAAAGTCCGCAGAAAAACAAGTGAAGACAAAGCAAAAAGAGACCTTCGGACAAAAAGTCCGAAAAAATTTGGGGAAAGGGCCGTAGAGAGAAACCCGAAGAAAAAGAGAATTCTGAAGGACAGAGGAAGACCTAGATAATTCTTGCAGACATTTTGTCCGCAGGAAAATGACTAGGAGAAAACCCGACAAACAAAGTCCGAAGTCAAGAAGCGAAGAGACAAAGGAAAGATATCCTTCAGACTATTGTCCGAACGATTAATTCGGGGAAAAGCTTGCGAAAATTCAAATGACCGACGCAGTCAGGGCAATTCGAGTGGACAATTTGTCCGACTGAAGTTGCCACAGGAAAGTCCGAAGACAGACCCGAAAGAATTATGCCAAGGAGACAACAAGAAATCCGAAAGAAATGGAGGTTGACTGTGCAAAAGAGAATAGAAAATAGATAATCCGACGAAGAGTTGAAAACAGAATATCCGAGGAAATATAGACCAAGTATACATAAAATACAGAATCTGGCCAAAAATAGACATGAACAGGAAGACCAAAATGGGACAAAATACATGCAAGCAAGGGTTAATTTTCAGGCAACGGTCAAAGCTTTAGTTGACTCGTTGTTGAAGTCCTGCTCGTCTCCAGTCAACTCATGCATCCGAAGGTCCAACTCAGCTTCAACCGGAGTTCCAAATTCGAATGACGAGTTGAATGTTCTAGATTTAGAGTTGACTAATTGTTAAACACCGCATCCACTAGGAGCTTTCCATGCAAAGGAGAATGATCTCTTCATTCAACTCAGCTGATCTCTTCGTCCAACTCAACTTACCAAACGGTTAACTCAACTTTCAAACGTTACAACTCAACATCAAGCAGCTCACGTAGGAGTTCTAAAATTAACATTGGCGTGGATTTCCATGCAAAGAGAGGTGGGCGGTTCATAGCAAAGACAAGTTCACTGCCTCAAGCGCAAGAAGCTTCATGCAAAGACAACGAGAAAATATATTTTATTTGAAGGCCCAGTCAGCCTTGAGTTAACCAAAGTTAATCCTTCTTTTCAGATTTTCAACGCCAATCTTTGGCCTTTTGTAATTCTCTATAAAATGGCTTTCAGCCTTGATTAAAAAAAATCCAGTCTCTCTCTTGGTTAGACCAAACTCTGCCATTGGTGAGTTGTGTAACCTCTTCGATCAATAGAAGGACTGTACTTTCAAATTTCAAGCGTTGGCATAGTGTATTTTTCATTTAGCAATTTGCATAAGTGGTAGATTTCTCTCCCTTCCCAAATTCTGGTTCATACCTAGTTGCTAGATATCCTTGTGCAGGTTATGTTAGAGTGTTCTTTGTCTTTTGCTAAAGCTGTAAGTGGATGTTAGGTGGCTGCAAAGTGTCTTGTGTATCGAACCTCTCTCCATCGTTTTCCCTCAAGTTTTGATCATTGGATCGAACCTCTTTCATGAAATATTTATGCATAAGTGATTGATTGAAATCTAAGGTCTTGCTTTTCCCTTGTTCGTTCAGTGTTCAAAGTTCTAAGTCGAGTGGATCAAAATTCTGGTGTATCACCCCTTTAGGTCGGATTTCCCCTTTAAGTTTCCTTCTCCCTTTTCCACGGTAGTCCGCAGCATAGAGTAGAGATCCTCATTAATACATCATACAGGAACCAACCTTCTCTGGAGGTTCTTCTCACCGTTGAGGCACCCACCCTTGTGAGAAGATCCCATTGTTTCAGCCGGATAGAGGACTAGCCATTTCGTGCACGTCTTCGAATCAGGGCACAGCTCCAGGTTGACAACAGTTTTTGGCACGCCCGGTGGGACCTACTTTTTCTAGTCTTGATGAAATTGCAGTTGTAGTAGTATTCTTCAAGAAGTATTTGGTGATTCCAAGCTCAAGCAGTTGTTTTTAACAGTTCAGGACAGCTTCCATGTAAGTCTATTTTTACTGCATTATCGTGAATGAATTTTGATGGCTGTGTATGAAGAGAATTCCTATGGTATATTTCCTTATCAGCCCAATAATGGATCATACCAGCCTGGTCATGATATCTATGAGCCTAATCAGCTTTATCAAGGGTACTATCAAAGCTATGTTAAGCCTTATCAAGTTTCTCATGATCCTTATTATCAAGAGCATGACTCTTACCTTCCTTGTGAGCCATATCAGTCTCAAGACCGGATTTCATCTTCCCCATATGGCTATGATGTTGCATATGAGCAGTATTGCCTTCAAGAAAAAATGAATGAAATAGAGCTCAGAATACTAGCACCTGCAAGAAAGGTTTGTTCTAACTCTCAGTATGAGGAAGTGAATGGTCTATTTCGAAATGTGTCCAATGATCCAGAAGAGATAAATGGACTATGTATTCTTGCATTGGAAAAAATGAAGGCTTGGGAAAGGCAGAAAATCGAGTTAAACCAATTGTCTACAAAGGGCTATTGTGCTCCTTATTCTCATGAAGTTTTTAGCCATGCCCAGTGTGTGTCAAGGGAGCTTTCTAGTTGGAGTCAAGAGCCTATCCAAGAGCCTATTCAAGTGACTATTCATGAGACTAAACCTTCCTATAGTCCCATTACCTCACCAATCATCCCTCAAGCTCAGGTTGTCCAGATGGACAAGCAGGTTCCAGACTTTGATGAGGTAATGGCCAAATGGAAGGAGCAAAATACAAACGTCTTTAAGAGTTTCTCTTTCCCCCCCTCAAAAACTCCCTAGATAATTCCATTGCCCTCAAGATTCCAAAATCTGACCATGATCAACCTCCCATGCTTCATTTTCCCTCTCAAACAAATGAATTTTATCACCCTCCCGCCATCCCCCTTACTCAGGAGGATCCTGTTCTTTGGAGGATTGAGAAAGAGGTTGCAGCTACAGGACAAGTCCTTGCAGAGTGTGAAAAAGATGCTCCAGATGTGTTTAAGGAAGGATTTCCTATTGATACTTCACTTGAGGTTGTAGTTGAGCATCCAATTATAGCTGAGAGTGAGAAGACTGATCTTGATGTAGAAGAACTTCAAGAGGAGCTGGTACAAATTGAAGTCATACATGAGTTACAGGTATCTCCTATTGAGAAGGATTCAGATAGTGTGACAGCTGATTCAGTTCAAATAGATCAAAATGAGGAACAAAAAGATGATGGGCAGCTGTACCTTGAACCTCTACAAGAGGTTGAAGAGCTTTGTATAGATATGTTGACTATTGAAGAGCATTTTTATGAGAAATTTGATCAAGAATCACCTATTCAAGGTCACAGTACAGATTGGGTTCCCTGCTCAAAGCTCCTTGAAGAGCTCGATGAACTTGCAGCGGTCAATAAGAAAGATATGGTCACCAGAAAACCACGCATAGATGAGGTATCACTTGACATGGTGGTAGATGACAAGCCATCTGAAAAAAATCAGGAAGTACTTGGTGAGTTTGTCTTTGTCAGTGACTGGTTTGCTGTTGATGACTCATTCAAGAAGATGCTAATACAGTTCGTAGACAAGGAAAATACCCCATCAAAGGTTATGACTAATAAACATCCTGCCTTGCAACTTGTACCATCTCTTGAAAGGAGTAAATTCAATAATTTCCCATTTGATCCAGGGGGATCATGTTTTATCATGGTTAGCTAGGTTATTTAGTTGTTTCTACATTCCTCCAAGTGTTGTTCAAGCACGGTAGTTTGCTTTAGTTTTGTTCAATAAGTGCTTGTTTGCACCTTTGCTTTTTAGTTAGTTTTCTGCTTTCGTGTCTTTCCCTTCTTATTTTGAAGGTCACTACAGCGATGATTAGAGCAGATTTTCAATCAGAAATCAGGTTCACCATTTGGGAATTCGAATAGCGTCTATACATGGTCTGAGTTCTCAAGCATAGTCGGCATGCTTAGCCAGCTGAGTCGCCAAAAATGTTGACAATTCTTCCACAAGTCGGATTGTCTTTTGCCATTTAGAAAGTTCACGTCTCTAGCCAAGGGAAGAAGAATACATTGTTTTTGGTAAGGGCCTTTGCTACAAAAGGATGAATTCCTTCGGACTTTTGTCCAAAGGAATGGTTCATGAAATAAGGGCAAAGCCAAGGAAATAACAAATCAACAGAAGGGGAGCCCATTAAGCAAAGGAAGTAATTCCTTCAGACTTTTGTCCGAAGGAATACTTCGGAAAAATCCAAAAGTCCACCCAAGTCATTAAAGGAAAAGCCAAGACCCTTCGGAAGGGTCATTTTCAACAATCCTGAAGGGCACCTACCCTTCGAGAAGGTATAGGGACGAATTCGGGACCTTTGCTAAAAGCCCGGGTGCCCTACAATTTTTTCGAAAGGGGCACAGACAAGAGCAACTAACCCTTGCGGAGGGCTCTTGGTCAGCGATAGGACCACAGTGAAAATGCCGAAGGGCACAGAGGGAGAGCTACTAGCCATTGCGGAGGGCACTTGGTCGGCGACAGGACCACAGTGAAAAGACCGAAGGGCACATTTTGACGAGCAAAGGCACAAAGATATCCTTCGGACAAAAAGTCCAAAGGAATTTGGAATACACAGGAAGAGGCCCATAGGAAAAGCCGACGGCAAAAAAAAAAAGAGTCCAAAGGGTTCGGAAAAGTTAAAAGGCAAAGGCAAAAAAGAGACCTTCGGACTTTTGTCCGAAGGAAAAAGTCCGAAGGAATTCCTTCAGACAAAAGTCCGAAGGTCTCTTTTTGCTTTGTCTTCACTTGTTTTTCTGTGGACTTTCAAGTCTTCCGAATTTCTGCGGACTTTTTGTCCGAAGGAATTCCTTCGGACAAAAGTCCGAAGGTCTCTTTTTGCTTTGTCTTCACTTGTTTTTCTGTGGACTTTCAAGTCTTTCAAGTCAAAAAGTCCGCAGAAATTCGGAAGACTTGAAAGTCCACAGAAAAACAAGTGAAGACAAAGCAAAAAGAGACCTTCGGACTTTTGTCCGAAGGAATTCCTTCGGACAAAAAGTCCGAAGAAATTCGGAGAAAGGGCCGTAGAGAGAAACCCGAAGAAAAAGAGAATTCTTGCGGACATTTTGTTCGCGGGAAAATCACTAGGAGAAAACTCGAAAAACAAAGTCCGAAGCCAAGAAGCGAAGAGACAAAGGAAAGATATCCTTCGGACTTTTTCTTGCGGACATTTTGTTCGCGGGAAAATAACTAGGAGAAAACCCGAAAAACAAAGTCCGAAGCCAAGAAGCGAAGAGACAGAGGAAAGATATCCTTCGGACTCTTGTCCAAAGGATTAATTCGGGGAAAAGCTCGCGGAAATTCAAATGACCGACACAGTCAGGACAATTCGAGTGGACAATTTGTCCGACTGAAGTTGCCACTGAGAAAGTCCGAAGACAGACCCGAAAGAATTAAGCCAAGGAGACAACAAGAAATCCGAAAGAAATGGCGGTTGACTGTGCAAAAGAGGATAGAAAATAGATAATCCGACGAAGAGTTGAAAACAGAATATCCGAGGAAATATAGACCAAATATAATAAAATACAGAATCCTGCCAAAAATAGACACGAACAGGAAGATCAGAATAGGACAAAATACATGCAAGCAAGGGCTATTTTCAAGCAACGGTCAAAGCTTCAGTTGACTCGCTATTTTAGTCCTGCTCGTCTCCAGTCAACTCATGCATCCATAGGTCCAACTCAGCTTCAACCGGAGTTCCAAATTCGAATGACGAGTTGACTATTCTAGATTTAGAGTTGACTAATTGGTAAACGCCGCATCCACTAGGAGCTTTTCATGCAAAGGAGAATGATCTCTTCGTTCAACTCAGTTGATCTCTTCGTCCAACTCAGCGTACCAAATGGTTAACTCAGCTTTCAAACGTTACAACTCGGCATCAAGCAGCTCACGTAGGAGTTCTAAAATTAACATTGGCGTGGATTTCCATGCAAAGAGAGGTGGGCGGTTCATAGCAAAGACAAGTTCACTTCCTCAAGTGCAAGAAGGTTCATGCAAAGACAACAAGAAAATATATTTTATTTGAAGGCCCAGTCAGCCTTGAGTTAACCGAAGTTAATCCTTCTCTTTAGATTTTCAACGCCAATCTTTGGCCTTTTGTAATTCTCTATAAAATGGCTTTCAGCCTTGATTAAAAATAATCCAATCTCTCTTGGTTAGACCAGACTCTGCGATTGGTGAGTTGTGTAACCTCTTCGATCAATAGAAGGATTGTACTTTCAGATTTCAAGCGTTTGCAGTGTATATTTCATTTAGCAATTTGCATAAGTGGTAGATTTCTCTCCCTTCCCAAATTCTGGTTCATACCTAGTTGCTAGATTATCCTTATGCAGGTCATGTTAAAGTGTTCTTTATGTCTTTTGCTAACGCTGTAAGTGGATGTTAGGTGGCTGCAAAGTGTCTTTTATCAGACCTCTCTCCATCGTTTTCCCTCATGTTTTGGTCATTGGATCGAACATCTCCATGAAATATTTATGCATAAGGGATTGATTGAAATATAAGGTCTTCCTTTTCCCTTGTTCGTTCAGTGTTCAAGGTTCCAAATTGAGTGGATCAAAATTCTGGTGTATCACCCCCATTTAGGTAGGATTTCCCCTTTAAGTTTTCCTTCTCCCTTTTCCACGGTAGTCCGTAGCATAGAGTAGAGATCCTAATTGATACATCATACAGGAACCAGCCTTCTCTGGAGATTCTTCTCACCGTTGAGGCACCCACCCTCGTGAGAAGATCCCATTGTTTCAGCCGGATAGAGGACTGGTCATTTCGTGCACGTCTTCGAATCATGGTGCAGCTCCAAGTTGACAACAGGAATTCCTTCAGACAAAAAGTCCGAAGATATTCCTTCGTCTTTGCCTTCACCTGTTTCGAATTTTTTCCCACGTATTTGTCTTCCTTGTAATTTCTTTGAATTTCTTCGGACTTTTTTCCGAAGGAATTCCTTCGGACAAAAACCCTGAAGGAATTAATCCTTTGTCCTTTGCCTTTGCTCTTTGTTGATTTCGGACTTTGCTGTTGGCTTTTTTGCACGGGCCTCTCCGAACTTCTTCAAACTTTTTGTTTGAAGGAATTCCTTCGGACAAAAAGCTCGAAGGAATCAATCCGTGTCTTTTTGAACTCCGCTGAGAATGCCCTTCGGACTTTGCACAAAGGTCCAGGCACTGACCAAGTGCCCTCCGCAAGGGCTTTTGTCCCTTCATCTGGGCCTTTGTTGGAAAAATTGTAGGGCACCCAGGTTTTTGCAGGGGTCCCAAATTTGACGTGTACCTTTCCGAAGTGTAGGTGCCCTTCGAGATTGTTGAGAATGACCCTTTTGAAGGGTACCTTGCCCTTCGGGTTTCTTGTTTTGCCCTCTTCTGCCTTCCAAAGACACCCTTTGCTGAGAATGCCCTTCGGATTCCTTTGGACTTTTGTCCGAAGGAATTCCTTCGGACAAAAAGTCCAAAGGAATTATTACTTGGCTTTTCCTTTTTTTTTTGGGCGGACTTTTGGATTCTCCGAAGTATTTTTTCGAACAAAAAGTCCGAAGGAATTACTTCCTTTGTCTTAGGCTCTTTCCTTTGTTATTTCCTGCGGACTTATGTCCTTAGCACTTCTCCGAAGCTATGTCCTTAGCAGAAGCCTTCTTTGATGAACCATTCCTTCGGACAAAGGAATTCCTGTTGTAGCAAAGGCCCTTACCAAAGAAAAAACAATGTATTCTTTCCCAATGTATTTTTTTTCCTTGGATGGAGATGTGAATTTTCCGAATGGCAAGAGACAATCTGTCATGTGTAAGAATTGTCAACAATACCTTAGTTCATAACTGTATGGTGGATAGTGGAGCCAGCAATACAGTGATGCCCAAACAGATTGCAGATAAGCTCGACCTTGTTTATGAGCCAAATACTAAAAGGGTATTGCAGTTGGATGGTTTACCCGCAAAAACGGTAGGGATTATCAAATATTTGAAATTAACATTACATGTCTATCCTAACGTAACTATTCAGCAGGACGTTGTAGTGGTGGACCTGCCTCCTTATTTCGCTGTCTTTCAAGAGATTTCCCCTCAAAGATTGGGTGATATTTATCAGCTGATTGGACCTACTTGTTGTTCAGGACCAGATATGGCACAAAGGTAACAATTCATTCAGAACCTATTGCATGTTTTCACATGGAGCCTTATAAGCCAAGTATTGTCAATGCAAATTGTATCATCTCAGATGAAACACTACAAACTAGTGATGTAGAAAAGGACTCACCTTTGGATGGAGTCCCAGATTTGTTTTTTGATGAGTGGGCTTCCACCTTGCATGAACATGACCCCTACAAGCTGATTGAAGAAGAAGGTCTTGGTGTGTATTGTCTTCATGAGAACGATGCACCAATTCCAGCCATGGTCAAAGAGGACAAATCTAATAAAGGCTTGTGGCAATTGTACTTTGATGGATCAAGAAATAAGCATGGGACCGGAGTTGTAATGATGTTAATTTCTCCTACAAAACAAAGGTATTTCTCTATTAAATTTCAGTTTAGTTGTTCAAACAACGTTGCTGAATATGAAGCACTAGTTCACGGTTTGCAATGGGCTAGGAAGATGAAAGTAAATTGTTTACAAGTGTTTGGAGATAGTGAACTTGTAGTTCACCAAGTAAGAGGCTTAAATATATGCAAAAATATGTTGCTTAAATCTTATAGACAGAGTATGGGATCTACTTGAAGATTTTCAGGGTTTTAATATCCAGGCAATACCAAGAGATAGGAATAAACATGCTAATAGGTTGGTTGCTGTTGGGGCACAATTTGATATCCCAGCTAATGTAAAAAGTGACATTTTTCAGTCACATATAAAGATAGTTGTAAGGCCTTCTGTCCCGGATAACAAAGAAAATTAATAAATGTTTGAAAGTGACAATCAAATTGTGAGATTTTTGCAAGAAGAGGCTGAGTTTTCTTCAAAAAATCAGTCAAAACACTTACAACAGTATGGTGATCAAATTGAACAACTAAAAACTAATAAACTACCAAAGGGATTGGTCACTCTTGAAAATATTTTTAGTGAAGATGAACTAAGGGAAAAAAACCATCCTTGTCAACAAAAGAAGAGCACTATGCCAATGTAGAGATTGCAGCTGGTAAGATTTTGAAATTGGGCAAGGTATGCACTCCACAAAAGAAAGCTTTCATTGAATTATGCACAAATTTTGCTGATATATTTGCATCGCAGTATAGTGATCTCAAAGGTTTTGACCCAAGTTTGGCTCAACACACTATTGAGTAAAAAGACGAAACTAAACCAGTAAGACAAAGACAAAGGCCAATCAATCCAAAGCTTGAGCCTTTAATGAAAGCTAAGCTTCACAAGCTCATAGAATCGGTTATCATATTTTCAATCAAGCACTCAACTTGGGTGGCAAACCTCGTTCCAGTACGGAAAAAGAATGGTGAGATTTGTTTGTGTTGATTTCCGTGATTTAAACAGGGCCTCGCTTAAAGACCACTATCCATTGCCATCAATGGAACAAATTTTACAGCGTGTTTCAGGGTCAGAGAGGTTTTCCTTGTTTGATGGGTATAGTGGCTACAATCAGATTTTGATCAAAGAAGAGGACCAATTCAAGACAGCTTTCACAACTAAGTGGGGAACATTTGCATACAGAAAGATGCCATTCGGTTTGTCCAATGTTGGAGCAACCTTTCAGAGGGCCATGGCTATGGCCTTCCAAGGCCTTCTTAACAAGGTTGTGCTTGTCTATTTAGATGATATAATAGTATTTTCAAAAGATGCAGAAGATCACATGGTTCACCTCTAGCATGTTTTTGAAAGGTGTACGCAATTTGAGATATCTCTAAATCCCAAAAAAGTATGTATCTTCAGTTCATGAAGGTAAGCTTCTTGGACATGTCGTTTCAAAGCACGGTTTAAACATAGATTCTGAAAGGATTCAATCCATTCTTACATTCTCCTTGCCTAAGAGCAAAAAGGCTTTGCAAAGTTTCTTTGGAAAGATCAATTTTATAAGGAGATATATTTCAGATTTTGCTACTATAGCTAAACCACTTACAGCCATGTTAAAGAAAAATCAGAACTTCAGCTGGTCCAAGGAGGGAATAACATGGTTTGAAGATGTTAAGAAAGCCATAGCAAGTGCTCCCACGCTTTTAAATCCAAATTTTACAAAAGACTTCATTCTGTATACGTATGCTAATGTAGACACCATTTCAGGGATTCTTGTGCAGCAAAATCATGAAAATTTGGAGTAGCCAATAGCTTTCTACAACCAAGGCTTGCAGAAGTATGAGACAAGGTATTTTTTTGTTGAAAAACATGTCCTTTCAGTAATAAGATCTCTAAAGAAATTTAGGCACTTGTCTAATAATAAAATACGTCTAATGGTTGCTCATCCAAGCATCAAATAATTTCTTCTGAACAAACACATAAATGAGAAGAGGGCTGGTTAGATAACCAAAGTGATGGAATATGACAGAAATTAAAATCACAAAGCTAGTTAGAGGCAAAGGACTTTGTGAGCATCTAGCTCATGACTTACAAGAAACTCACGAAGCTGTTTTAGTGTCAAATGATGAAGAAATTATTGTTGTTCATACCTCACCTTCCAGTTGGTTTCGTGATTTGGTAAGCTATCTACAAAATGGTTGTTACCCTTCTCACCTAAGTGCTTCAAAAAGAAGGTATTTCAGATTGCAATCAATTCCATTCTTGCTCGTTGACGGTGTTTTGTTCAAAAAGGATATCAATAGAATGTTACTAAGGTGTGTGGAGCCAAGCCAAACTCAAAGATTACTTGAAGAATTCCATGATGGACTTGGTGGAGGGCACTTTTCCGCAAGAACTACTGCACTTAAAATCATGAGAGGTGGGTACTCTTGGCCTACTGTATTTGGCGATTGTTATACATCGGTTAGGAAGTGCAAACAATGTGCTATGTTTGTAAGAAAAGTTAAACTTGCAACCCTACCCCTTCAGCCAATTACAGTGGATCAGCCGTTTGTCCAGTGGGGATTGAACTTTATTGGTCTCATTAACCCTCCTTCTAGTTCAGGGCATAAGTGGATTCTAACAGCGACAGACTACTTCACACGTTGGATGGAAGCAATTGCATTGAAGGAACCAAACAAAACTAGTGTCCTTGATTTCTATGAAGGTTTGATCACTAGACTTGGAGTTCCTTCGACCATTATTTCTAACAATGCAATGGCTTTTGTGGGATTTAGGGTCAGCCAATGGGCTGTCCAACATGGAGTTTATCTCAGCACTTCATCGAATTATTATCCACAGGAAATGGCCTTGCTAAGTCTACAAACAAGAACCTCTTAAGGATCATACGAAGGACTATCGAAGACAATCAGAGATCATGGCATCTCAAGTTGACGTCAGCACTATGGGCTGATAGGATCACCTACAAGAGGTCAATAGCCAACTCTCCCTACAAGCTAGTCTATGGTAAGGAAGCAAGATTACCTATTTCTCTTGAGTTTCCAGCTTTAGAACTAATGCATCAACTTGAGTTGTTAGAGAATGAGCCTATGAAGATCAGGTATGCAGAGCTTATGGAGTTGGAAGAGACAAGAAATCAAGCCATGCTAGCCATGGAAAGTCATCAGGCACAGGTGAAAATAACATTCGACAAAGGAGCTTCCTCATGAAGCTTCAATGAAGGAGATTTGGTCCTCAAATGGGATAAGGATTGAGCCAAACCAAGAAAGCACACAAAGTTTGATTCCCTTTAGAGTGGCCCATACACGATCTCCAGCTGCAAATCCCACAATGCCTTCCAACTTGCTAAGATGGACGGCCAAGAGCTTCCAATCCCAGTCCATCTGAAACATTGCTATTGAAGAGCATAACTCTATGTACATATTTAGTTGTTTCTACTTTCCTCCAAGTGTTGTTCAAGCACAGTAGTTTGCTTCAGTTTTGTCCAAAAAGTGTTTGTTTGCACATTTTCTTCTTAGTTTTCTGCTTTCGTGTGTTTCCCTTCTTGTTTTGAAGGAGGTTACTTAAGCCATGATCAGAGGAGATTTTCAGTCAAATATCAGGTTCACCATTTGGGAATTCAAATAGCATCTATATGGTCTAAGTTCCTAAGCATAGCAGGCATACTGAGCCAACTGAGTCGCCAGAAATGTTGACAATTCTTCCATAGGACAGATTGTCTCTTGCCATTCGAAAAATTCACATCTCCATCCAAGGAAGAAAGAATACATTGGGAAAGAATACATTGTTTTTTTTTTTTAGGGCCTTTGCTACAACAGGAATTCCTTCGGACTTTTGTCCGAAGAAATGGTTCATCAAAGAAGGCAAAATCTCACATAGCTTCGGAGAAGTGCTAAGGACATAAGTCTGTAGGAAATTACAAAGGAAAGAGCCCACAACGAAGGAAGTAATTCCTTCGGACTTTTGTCTGAAGGAATACTTTGGAGAATTTACAAAGGAAACACCCGCAACCAAACAAAGGTCCGCCTTAAGCAAGAAATCCAAGGAATAATTCCTTCGGACTTTTTGTCTGAAGGAATTCCTTCGGACAAAAGTTCGAAAAAAAACAAGAGAGAATTCAAACCCCGCAAAAATTCAAGGGCATAGGGTGCCCTGCAAAAAACCCAGGTGCCCTACACTTTTTCCAAAAAGGGCACAAACGAAATATAGAAGCCCTTGTGGAGGGCACTTGGTCGGCGACAGGACCATTGCAATTTTTTCGAAGGGCACAGAGGGAGAGCCACAAGCCCTTGCGGAGGGCACTTGGTCGATACCTGGACCATAGCAATTTTTTCGAAGGGCATTTTGAAGATGCAGTTAAAGACAAGAGACGGTCAACTCCTTTGGACTTTTTGTCCGAAGGAATTCCTTCGAACAAAAAGTCCGAAGAAATTCAAGAGGAGGCCAAAGGACAATTCCTTCGGACATTTTGTCCTAAGGATAGCCAAAGCAGAAGCCCAAAAGAATGATTCTTTCGGAAAAGTTGAAAAACAATGTTCGCGAAAAAATTGTACAACAAAGAAAGAAATAAGCAAGACAATTTTCCCAAAAGAAAATAGCAAAGACCCGAAGGAAAGAATTCTTTCGAAAAGTTTGAAAACAAAGTCACAAAGGAAGCGAGACGTCAAAGTGTTAAGCACAAAAGGGGCCTGACAGAAAATAAGCCCGAGAAAATGCCAAAGGGTGACATCCCGCGAGACGTCAAATTTTCTGTTGACATAAGATTTTCACAGTCCATGAAAACAATGCGAGAGATAAAAATTTGGTCAGAGTATGAACAGTGATAATGCACACAATATTTTTTAGATAGATTTCAGGGTTCACGAGACCCCTTCTCGATAACATAAATACTCAGATAACTAAATAGGCCTGGCTTGACAGCGAGAACCATCAAGGCATTTGACCAACAAACTCTAAACAAAACAAACTACCTGAAAATATTTAAAAATACTTCAACTTTTCATCAAATAACAGAATTTACAAAAACAGAGAACTATATATTACTATGTCTCACCCTTATTCGCTTTGATGTGACAGCGAAGTATCCTGGAAAGGGAACTAGGAATGAGACGTCCTTTTTTCTTACTCATTACAACCATCCATTCTTCTTGATTACTCAAAATCCTTAAATCCGAACTTGGAAAGATACACCTATCCACCGATGAGCCTCTATAGGGCTTCTTCTTGCTAACTAAATCCACATAACTCTCATCAATTGACCCAACAACCTCTGAAATCTGAGGTGAAGACACCACATGAATTAAACCCACTTTTGAGTCCTCTTTGAGGACTGCTGAAACAACTCCTTAAGGCAGAACATGATCGCTATCTAGAAACATAGTAAGAATCTCTTCACTTGCCTCCTTCCACCACAGAGAATGCATTTTGCACTTGGAATTTTGGCAAGAAGCATAAAGATGACCAATTTTAAAGCATTTCCGACCCCTGAAGGGGAGCCCCTCATAATCAAGGGTTTGTGACCAACATCTGTTTTTAACTTTCAACTCGATCATTTCAGGAAGGTCCTGAGAAATATCCAAACAAACAAGAACCCTGGCAAAAGTCATCCAGGAGAAATTCAAAGAAGAAGCATTGATCTCCAGCAATTCACCCAAGGATCCCCCAATAGCCAACAACCCAGACTCCGACCAAACCTGGAGAGGAAGATACGACAACTGCACCCAGATGGGTCTGAGAGAGGTTTTCAACCACAAGATTAAATTTTGGAAACTAGGGGCTCAGAAGGAGAAGGTGATGATCACAACTCCAAGATTTGGCCTGAATATTCTTATTACGATCAGCAAGATTATCAAAAACCACAATAAAAAATCCTCTAGCACAAAGATAAATTTCAAAACTGCCCTCCAAAATAGGCCGCCAAGAATCCGAAAGCCACTGATGAAGAACAAGAAGGGTAGGCCAAAACCTATCAAATCTTCACACTAAACCCCTTTCTACATACCAATCCTCACTTTGAAGCACCTCCTAAAGAGCCTCCTTAAAATTGACAACCGGATAATCCTTAGCGGTGCTCAAGACCCTAGACTACTCAGTTTGAGGAACCGTTGGACCCAAAGATGCCCTAACTACATGGTTTCCCTCTTAACATGGGTGGACGGCTGCCCAAAAATCTTACCTGCGACCCCCACATTCTCCTTCCCCTCCCTCGTTCCTGTCGTCATTCCTGTTTGACCATCACTGCGAATCAAAGCCCTATCATCAAGCTAAAAAGGAGACACCATACTCACTCGCTATCTCCTCCCTCCACGGCAAGCTCGTAGATGAAAGACGACTAGCATCCCAATCCATCCCAGCCAAATATTTGCCACTTGGACCAGCATTAACCCTATTGGCAGAAGAGCGCAAATTCTTCATCCCCAGCAGATAATGCACACAATATTACAATAAACTCAACACACACTAATACACAACATTAAACTTAATTAATTCATAAAGAAAACCAACACATACTTGTCAAACGAATAGTTGGTTGTGATCCTACTATTTCGAATACAATCAATATCTCTTCCACCTATTCCTCAACCTCATACTTATCTATGGGTGTTCTAACAAACCTCCTAACAACCCGACTAACAATGCTAAAATACATAGGTTTAATAATTTATACCTATATACTAACTATAAGAAATAACTAAATTCCCAGCATTCCCCCTTTATTACATATAGTTCAAAGATTGGGAGAGATTCAACATTGTATGTGAATTGGAATACACTCACAGTTCGTCATACTTTCAAACAATAGTGGGAATGGCCTCATCATACCTACTAATGACTAATGAACGTGGACAAACCCAATGTTTCTTTGAAAACACGAAATCGGTGTGAACTAGAGCACCCATGAACAAGGACATACACAATCATTCGCATCAAACATATTTGCAGTGGTGGGAGTGGTCCTCACTACGCTCACCCTTAGGTGGGATTGGACCTCACCTCAACTTCTCTCCTTTGGTTGGATTGGGCCTCACTGAGCAATTACAAAACTCCAATAGTGGGACTGGGTCCTCACTAAATTTTATCAGTGGGTATTAACCTCACTAATCATCTCATATACAACTGGAGTATGGTTTGTCATCATTGTCACTAATGATCACTATCTTAGGCTTTAGTATTTTTGCCTCTGGATTTGCTACTAAAGCGTGTGCAACTAGAGTACAATCTGTCATCATTTCCACTAATGATCATTGTTTTTGGCTTTGTAATCATTTTGGCTCTGGATTGCTACTAAGGTGATAAACCAAACTCCAAGCTAGTAGCGAGCTCAAGACTACAAATTGTCCTCCATCCTCTTGTGATCCTCTAAAGTCCTTTGGAATTGGCTCAACTATCCATGTCGATCATCATGGTCTTATGGACCACACATCAATGCATGATGCACTCTGACAGTTTCAGCATTGTTTTCCCTAGTAGTTGTCTTGTTCATGAGAATGGGATTCCCCCCTAAATCAAAACTGCTTTTGTGTATGTCAAGTACTACTGAAAATGCACCCATTTGCATAAACAAGTCTTTTACATGCATACATAAAAGTTTTTGGTGTAGTATTTTATGGTAAAACAATTATATCTTACAAACCAAAAGATATTAGATGAAATCCTTTTGCCAGATGGTTAACAATATAGTTTAACCCATAGTTACCAAGTTCGTAAATTTGGGTCCGTTCAGGAGGGCAAAAAAATCGCAAAATCCAAATTTATTGAAATTTTTTGGAAAAATACGATTGTATGTCTGTAATATTTAGCTATTAGTTAATGTTTAACTCATAGTTCGCATACCCATACTCGACGAGTACTCACCCAACCCCCTATAAATTTAATCGGCAAATACTCGACAACCAATTGCAATTATT
The DNA here is from genome assembly GCA_037957365.1 of Torreya grandis. Lineage (NCBI taxonomy): Eukaryota > Viridiplantae > Streptophyta > Pinopsida > Cupressales > Taxaceae > Torreya > Torreya grandis. The sequence goes on along the minus strand of JARHVA010006377.1, from coordinate 512,366 downwards.
GGACAATACTTGGCAACTTAAAAAAATATTTTAATTCATTCAAAAAACATAAATTTTATACAAATTTGCATAATCATGATTCATGCAAATACAATTGTCAACAACAAACTGATACTTATACACGAATCTACAATTTTCTCTTCCCTGCTCTCTAGAAAACAAAGGAAGACAGAGATTCTAATCCTCCACTCGACTGCCCCTCCTTGCTCTACCTAGAATGTCGTGCTAGTGGCTCCACCCTAGTACCGGATGGTTGTGACTCCTATGCTTATACCTTCTATTAGATTTGAATACAAATAGAGTACAAATTTGCATAATCATGATTCATGCAAATACAACTGTCAACAACAAACTAATACTTATACACGAATCTACAATTTTCTCTTCCCTGCTCTCTGGAAAACAAAGGGAGACTGAGATTCTAATCCTCCACTCGACTGCCCCTCCTCGCTCTACCTAGAATGTTGTGCTGGTGGCTCCACCCTAGTACCGGATGGTTGTGACTCCTATGCCTAATCTTCAACATTTGCAAGAATGTCATCCAATCCAATCTCTCCTCCTAATGCACCATCCATAGCTTGCCTTTCAAAATCAACAATCTCGTCCTCTATGAACTAGGGGGTCTCCTCATCCTATGCAGTGCCATCACTGTAGTTATCGATCTCATCTAGAGTAATAGGCTCCTGTGATGAGTTCACCTTTTTTGTGTGAAGACAAGGGTTGTATTGCACAAAAACCAAGTCATTGAGACGTTGTTGACTCAACCTATTGTGTTTCTTCGTATGAATGGCATCAAACAAACTCCTACACTCACATTCACAAGTGCTACAAGGTTGAGCTAAAATGCAAAGGGCTGGCTTTTGAAGATTTGAGGTATTTCCACCCCAATACTCTCACCACGAACCTACAAAAAAGTTATTCAAAAATTTGTAAATAATTATATTATTAATAATTTTAAAATTGTAACTTGTATGGTACAAATAACGACTTCATTTTTTATTATCTGGTGACTACATGGATCTCTCTCGGATAGCTAGTGCTGAAGAAAAGAGCCTCCCCCTAGCCTGTTTGTAGTTCTGCAACTTTGAAATAATGAGGTCTCTCCCCTCAGCGTCACGTGTCATACTCTTAATGCATGTTGAGAGGCCCTCCATAACCTCCCCACTAGCATCTATAAAGCCATTGTAGTAGAAAAACTTAGGGTTAAGGTAGTACCCTGCTGCATGGATGGGTTGGTGGAGTTGATTGTTCCACCTCCAATCAATCAACTCCCAAATGGGATCAAATCTGACACTATCCCCCTATAAAAGTTTTGGATGGACTCTTTGGCTCTATCTATGGCCTCATAAATGTGTAATCCATTGGGTTTTGCTCCCCATCCACCAAGTGCAAAACCCTCACCAAAGGCTCCGACACCTACAAAGTTACAAATAAATTAAAGTTATAAACTTACAAATAAAATAAATACTTTGAAAATTTGAAACTAAAAGAATCAACTTGAAATTTAAATTGAAATTTGAAGTTACTTTGACGATCTCTATTGCTCTTTTTGCAAAGGCCTCATTAAAAATTGTCTTTGCAATCTTGTCTACATCAACTTTATTTGAATATGATAAAGTCCACCTATGCTTGACTCACAATCTACTTCAAAGCTATCAACAAACTACAAATACTTTACAACATAATAAAGTTTGTTGCAAATCTTCTGACACCTTTTCACACAAGCTCTTTCCCCTTGGTGTGATCTCTCATCACGCTGAGAACCCAAGGGTGATTATAAATATATTTTGTGATGTTTTTGACTTCTTCTACAACCAATCTCACCCAACAAATTTTTCCTATGTCCTCCAAAAAAAGGTCAAGGCAATGGGCCGTGCAAGGGATCCAAAAGAGTGATGTATGCCTCTCCTTGATAAGTCTCTTAGCCGCCACATATGTTGTTGCATTGTCAGTGATAACTTGCACAACATTCTTGATGTCCACCTCTAAGACAACCTCCTTGAGCATCCAGTTCAAAGTTTATCCATTTTTTATTTTGTTAGAGGTATCAATTAACTTCAAAAAAACCATCTCACCATTTGAAACCACCAAAAATTTGATAAGGGTGCGATTCTTTCCATCCGTCCACCCATCGAAAAGAATGGTGCATCCAAAATTTCGCCACCTCTTTTGATCTTCTAAAATTAACTTTGCATCTTCAACTGCATCCTCAAACAACCTCCCACTTAAGTCTCTTGGAGAGGGTGCCTTGTACCCTTTCCTTACAACTGTCAATGTCGTCACCAAATATTTCCAGTACAGACTCCTCACCATGTTGAATGAAAAATTGTTGAAGTACCATAAATTTGCACATGCCTTATCTGCTTCCACATGCACCTCCTTGTTCCATGTTGTACCTTGCAGCGAAGGTTGTGCCCCAGGGATGTTTCTAGGCACAAAAGAATTGTGCATATGCTTTTTACTCGAACCAGATGAGGTGGATGTGCCTCACATACATGGACCACTAGAGCCCACAATTTATGTCATAGCTGTCTCAGTTTCCTCTACCAATGCGGGGGCAATCGCTACTGTTAAGGTTGCATGTATCCTTGCCCTCTCTAATTTATTTTCATCCGACAATGCAAGCTCTACAACTATATCTCGTTTTGCCTCTTCCATTACACTGGGACAACGCGTGACATCACAAGCAATGTATGAAAGATGGTACTTGAAGTGATTGATGCTTCCAAAAATCTTCTTCGAGCAAATCGTACAAATTGCAGTTGAATAAGACGTTCCAATCCATATGGCATATTTCTAAGCACCGGTACAAGCATTAGGGGGAGCCGAATGGATACCACTGACTGATTCTGAGCTTGATGCAAGATTGAACGCCATTGTATGCTAACGATAAAGCTACAACATGTTCAAAACAACATTTAAAATAAAATTATAATATAACATTTTTAAAAAAAATTTATATCGTAAACTTGTAAATGTAAACACTAAACCCTAGGGCTTATGCATACAACACAATATTAAAAACATTTAAAACATCTAAATAAACGTAAACTATAAATTTTTACGTTAACAATAAAAAAAACAACAATTTTATTCAAAAATAATAAAAAACATACAAAAGTCATGAATAATCATTATGGAATTGAATGGAATGCGTGTAGATTTGTCAAACATGTTTCCAAATAAATTACAAATAATTTACATGCTTGGAAAGAATGAAAAAGCAAATAAACAAATAAACTAACCTGCAAATCGAGTTTGCTCAAATTTGCTCCATTCAATTTCCTCCAAATGTTGTGTGATTCGATTGTCGGGACATGCATGTTTATAAAGGACAAAATTTTGTGTGTATCCCAAGTTGTTTCAGTGTTATGGATGCATTTGCAAGGTTATGTGCGCATTTTCTACATTTTGAAGACGTTTTGGCCGCGAGACATAGTACTCACCCTATGGCAAGTATTGTGCCAATGCTCGCCATAGACCCAAAATAAAAAAACTCGTAATTATTTCCTGCCACTACTTGCCTGCGTCTCGCTCAGTGAGTACTGATTGAGTATGTAAACTATGGTTTAATAGGCCGTTATCAAAACTTCCCAATTGATGTAACCACCTTCTATTTAATAAAAAGATGAACACGCATGTAATATTCTAAACTGGAATATCATATGGAAATTTGATTTCCTTGGAAATTCCATTTAAAATAAAATAAATATAGAATTTTTACTTTAAAATAATTTATTTAAATCAAATGAATTTTAGTATATAATTTCATAACTTGAATTTCACAATAAATGTCTCAAGGGTTTACATCCTTGAGATTAGGATTACAAGGGTTTTCGTACTTGTATCCAATCTTACTTTTGAGGGGTTTCATCCTCAATTGTAATTGTAAGCATTAAGTTTATACAGGTTGAATATTTAATACATAAAATGATCGGATGATTTCTTCCATTCCCCAAAATGTTTTATTTATACCCACAACCCTACATTGAAGAGGTGTGACTTCTGCAAGGGTAGCGTCCCTCCATTTAAATGAATGTTGTTTAACATCCTTAACTATATACTTACTAACTCCTAATGAATGCAACGTTGCTGCTCCTTAGTGCAGCGATTCCTTCAAGTGCATGTTGTGCTGCAATTCTTAATTGGATGGCAGCGATTTCTAAAGTAAATGTTGCACTGGAAGATTACAAGATTTCTATTACATTCCTCTTCAACCTTAACAAATCTGAGATGAAATTGATAAATTATTTTCAGTATTTGGATTATCCAAGTGGTAGACTTGCTTTTTGTGTTCAACATGACCTGCATATTCCTTGGAATATTACAGACCTCCCGTCCCCAAATTGCTTGTCCTCAAGCAATTGTAAATTTGGATGTTCAATAATTGATGCTCCTTCCCACGTGGCATCTTCGAGTGGTAAATTTTTCCAACGAACTAAATATTCTTTAATACTTATATTCCTTTACTTCTTCTCACGAGTATCAAGAATAGTCTCTGGTACGAGAATCAATTTACCTTCTTCATCAATCAGGGGTAATTCCATGGAAGGAATAATATGTTGTCCAAGTGCTCGTTTTAAGCAAGACACGTGGAAGACATTATGTATGCGGTTGTACCTTGGTAAATCCAATTCATATGCTATCTCTCCCACTCTTCTTATAATCCGGTATGGCTCGTAAAAGCGAGGCTTGAGTTTTTCAGCACCACTTTGTTTAAGAGATGATTGTCTATAAGGTTGTAACCTTAAATACACCATATCTCCAACTTCAAAAGTCCTTTCGATTCTCCGTTGATTAGCATACAACTTTTGTTGATTTTGGCCGTGTTGAAGATTATCTTTAAGAGTAATTAGAATGTCTTGATGTTGTATTAGATCCTTCGCTCCGGGAACCCTACTATCCAGAATAACCAAATCAACTAAAGTTTTAGCATCATATCCATGCAATGCTTAGAAAGGTGACATTCCAATAGACAAGTGATGAGAAGTATTATAGCAGAATTCTACCAAGTATAACCATTTAACCCATGCATTTTGTTTCCCGTTGACATAATTTTGTAAGTACCTTTCAATCCATTTATTCATGGCTTCCATCTAACCATCGGTTTGAGGATGATAACTCGCACTGGGAGTTAATTCAATATCTGTTAATTTGAAAAGTTCTTGCCAAAAAGCACTCATGAATTGAGTGTCCCTATCACTGACTATGTTCATGGGTAGTCCGTGAAGCTTAAAAACACCTCTAAAAAATATTCATGCAATCATAAGACCAACGTACTTCTTAGGAAGTGGGAAGAAATGAGCGTATTTTGTTAATCGATCCACAACTACATAAAGATTGCTTTGTCCTTGAATCGTGGGTAATCCCGAAATGAAATCCATAGATATGCTTTCCCATTTTTTAGTAGGGATAGGCAAAGGTTGCAATAATCCGACCAGAAAGTTATGTTCTATTTTATTTTGTTGGCAAGAAGAGCATTCTTGAATGTATTTAAGGACTTCACATTTAAGCCATTTCCAAAAAAATTGATCCCGTAATTGTTTATACATCTTAACAAAACCAGGATGACCTGCTAATGGATCATTATGTATAGCCTTTAGGATCTTGTGTTTAAATTTGGAACCAACCACTAAGAAAATTCTATCTTTCTAGAGGATGAGGTCCTCTAGTACTTTATAACGTTCATTTTCAATTTTCCCTTCTAAGATTGCATTGGCCCACTCATCCTTAATGTATTCTGCTGTTATGAATGCCTTCCAATTAGCCGTGTTTTCTACCATGGAGCATAAATGTGGTCTTCTTGATAAAGCATCGACCACTACATTAGTTTGTCCTTTAACATATTCAATGTCAAAATTGAAAGCTTGGATCTTACCAACCCATTTTTGTTGTTTTTCATTTAACACTGATTGCTCAAGGAAATATTTCAAGCTATTGTGATCGATTTTGACCACAAATCTTCCACATACCAAATATTGTCGTAATTTTGCAAGGGCATGCATAATAGCCAACATTTATTTATCATAAACTGAGTACCTTCGCTCATGTTCTTTAAGTTTTCGACTTTCAAAAGCAATGAGATGCTTATTCTGCATTACCACCACACCAACACCTTCTCCTGACGCATCACATTCCAATACAAAGCGTAATGAGAAGTCCAGCATCACCAAAACCGGGCATGAACTCATTACTTGTTTAAGGTGTTCACATGTTGATTGGGCAAGCTCCGTCCAACTAAAAGATCCTTTCTTTGTTAAATTGGTTAGAGGTGCTGCTAATTGTGAGAATCCTTTAACATATTGCCTATAATAAGTGCAAAGACTTATGAATCCTCTTAATTGTGTCATGTTATTGGGAGAAGGCCAACTCATAATGGCTTGAATCTTCTCTTGATCGACATGGACTCCATCCTTATTAATTATATGTCCTAAATATAGGATTTCCATCATACCAAATTCACATTTTGACATTTTGGCAAAGAGGGATTGTTGTTCCAATATGGCAAGTATCATATCTAAATGTTGCAAATGTTCTTCCCAACTCTTGCTATATATTAGAATATCATCATAGAAAACCAAAATGAATTTCCTTATATGCGTACCAAATATGTGATTCACGCAAGATTGAAAAGTGGTCGAAGCATTCGTAAGTCCAAATGGCATCACTAGAAATTCGAAATGCCCATAATGGCATCAGAATGTCGTTTTTTGAACATCTTCCTCCCTCATTTGTATTTGATGATACCCAAATCGTAAATCAATTTTGGAGAAGAAAGTAGCTCCATGAAGCTCATCGATTAATTCATCGATCCTGGGTATCGGATATTTATTTTTGATAGTCTTTTAATTTAACTTCCGATAATCAATGCACATTTGTAATGTCCCATCCTTCTTTCTGACTAGTACTACCAAAGAAGCAAATGGACTGGCACTTGGCCTATTGTGCCTCATCTCTAAGAGTTCTTTAATGGCTTTCTCAATCTCATCCTTATAAATCTTTGGATGCCGGTAAGGTGTAGTTATTATTGATTTTGTTCTGGGTTCCAATTCAATGATATGTTGGAAACCTCTTGCTAGGGGTAGTCCTGGTGGTAGGTTCTCAAACACCTTGGCATGCTTCTTGATAATAGATTGAATGTCATTATGATGTATTGTGTGTTCTTGTGTGGAGCTGATCAAACATTGTACCGCCCATGTTACATGTCTTTTATTAAAGGTTCTCTCCATCGTTTTTGCTGTTACAATTTCAGGACCACCATTGGCCATGCCTTTCAAACTATATCCCATCCATCGGATTTGAACTTAATTTCCATGGTCTGATAATTTTGGGTAAACTCACCCAACAAATGCAACCATTGAACTCCCAAAACCAAGTTTGTTTCACCAATATCGATGACATAGAAGTCACCGTTAATTTCATGTCTTCCCAAAATCAGATTTAAGTGTGGGATTTTCCTTTTGCATGAGAAAGTAAATCCATCAGCAACCATTACCAGAAATCGCTTAAATTCCTCAGATTTTAAACCTTCTTAGCCAATTTTTCATCAATAAAATTACGAGTGGCCCCACTATCAACTAAGACAGTAATTCGTTGTCCTTGCGGTGTTCCTCTTGCTCTAAATGGATGATATCGAGGTGCTCCTGAGAGAGTAGCACATGTTCCTCTGTGGTTTCTTCCACCGTTATTTGTGATTGGGTTTCATTACTTAGGTTCATCTCTTCGTCTTCAGTATCACTATCCGGACTAACCTCAATGTGGTGAACTTGTCCTTTGCCCAAACAACGATGGCCTAGAGTCCATGGGTCTTTACAAGTAAAACATAATTTTTTTCTTCTTAATTCATTATGTGTTTCCACTCCTTTATTTGACTTTGATACTTCACTGCTTGTTTGAATCGGTCTCTTTTGCTCATAGGATTGAGTCCTTGGTGGACCACTTCCAAGTGCCCTAGGTTGGGTGGGTGGCATATTTCTGCTTCGTAAGGTTGATGCTTCCAAATCTAAAGCCTTTTTAATGGCTTTTTGGAGTGTTGAAGTAAAAGCTTTGAGCAATCCTTTCAAAGGTTCCATTAATCCTTCTGTGAATAACACAAGCCTTTTTTCAGACATGTCTAAGACTATTACTGATAGTCTTTGAAATTCTGCTACATATTCATCCACACTATTATTTTTTTTTAATAATGTCAATTCTCAAAAATGGACCTTGGGGTCTGCTCAATCAAATCTTTCGATCAATTGTTTGACAAATTCATCATATGAATCGACAAGATTATGTCCTCGGGTGACCCACTATGGAACCACCATTCATGGGCTATACCTTCCAAATGGAGAGTTGCAAATTTTATGGCTTCCTCTTCCATCATTGGTCATAACGAAAGGTATGTTGGAAATTTGAGCAAAGAGATAGTTGACAGCTTTGATATCATGATACAGAAAGCAGTCTGAGGACTGAACAGTTATCATTTCCATCTAGGGTAGCATGGAATTGTCATTGATGTCAAAGGTTAATGTCCTTGATGTCATTGAGATTGAAACTGATCATGCATTAATGCCAAAGGTTGAGTTGAGCAGACTTATGGAGTAAATCGCATTTGTAAAGTGCTCTTACTTAGAAGAGGCAATCGAGATAAGTCAAGAAGCATGGAAAACCAAAATAGTCTTGAAGAATTCCTTCGAAGGAATTCTTTCGGAAAAAATGGCAAGGACAACTCTTTCGAAAAAATTGTCAAGTCCCTCAAGGGCAAGTGGACCTTTTCAAAAAGTCTGGAGGGTATCTTTTGAACGTTTTGAAGGGCAAGTGGACCTTTTCAAAAAGTCTGAAGGATATCTTTTGAACATTCCGAAGAGCAAGTAGACCTTTTCAAAAAGTCCGAAGGGCAAGTGGACCATTGCAAAAAGTCCGAAGGGTATCTTTTGAATGTTGCAAAGGGCATGTGGACACTTGCAGAAAAGCCTAAGGGTAGATTGCAAAAAGTTCAAAGAGTATCTTTTGAACGTTGCAAAGGGCATGTGGACACTTGCAGAAAAGTCCGAAGAAATGACACAGACAAAAAGTCCGAAGAAATGCCTAGCGGACAAAAAGTCCGAAGAAATGCCTAGCGGACAAAAAGTCCGAAGAAATGGCACAGACAAAAAGTCCGAAGAAATGATTTTCGAAGGACATCTCCTATTAGAAGCCAATGACGAATTCTTTCAGAGAAATTGGAGGACACTGCAAGATGAAATAAACCTAGACAAAAAGTCCGCAAAAATTGTCTCGAAATGCCCTTGACAAAAAGCCTACAACAAATTGTCCGAAGAGAAAGGTCACCTGCAACTTTGCCAAAGATAAAGTGTGGAAGTCTTATAGGGCATTCTCAAAGGGACAAGGCATGTTAAAGATCGAGCAAGTCTACAAGGATCAATGGTGCAAAAGCATTACAAGAATGCCGAAGAAAATCAGATCACGCCAAATGCCAAAGTTTAATGCTAAATACAAAGGATAAAGATCGAGGATAATCGCAAGGAACATAAGCGAACCCATGATATAGAAAGCAACGAGATGCAAAAAGGGAAGAAAAGGAGCTCGATGATTAGTGGCAAAGCAAGTATTAAAACTAATGCTGCGTTAAAAGATCAACGGCTCATGTCTGATCTGTGCATTAGATCCAATGGTGCAAAGCAAACTCAGAGGATCTTACAAGAGCGCATGCATTTGACAAGTGTCAAAGGGTCATAAGGAAAGATCCAACAAAGAAAAGAACGTGAACTTGGGGTGAAGAAAGAATTTGAAAAAGCCCACAATTAATGTCTTCCAATTGTTTGTAAAGGAACAACTGGAACTGGTGATGAACTCGATACAATCTTCACGGAGCTCGAGATACTTCAATCGAAGTAATCGAGGAAGCAGGGTAGTTAAGTAAAAGTGCAGATGCCAAAGATAGTAAAGGCATTTGAACGTTGCCGTTTGAAGTATGAATCGAGACATGAAGTCAGAATCACATTGAATGCAGATAATAAGTGATTGAGGAAGCGGCGCTTTTAAGTGCAGTAGAAGTGCAAATGCCAAAGACAGTAAAAACATTTGAACGCTACCGTTTGAAGCATGAATCGAGAAATGAAGTCAGAGTCACATTACAGATCAAAAGTGATCGAAGAAGCAGCGTAGTTAAGTGAAGTAGAAGTGCAGATGCCAAAGACAGTAAAGAATATTTGAATGTTGCCGAGTGAAGCATGAATCAAGACACAAAGTCAAAGTCGCATTGAATGCAGATCAAAAGCTTGAACCGGTTGAGTACAGTTGAATTTTGAACACTTTACGATAGACAACCCTAAGATGCATCTGTCTATATATGCTACAAACAGATCATTTGAAAAGGGTTGTCTTTTTACTGTTGCTACGATAATAATTAGTGTTAACTCAAAATTGTCGAGTGAGGACATATGCAAACAACGTGAAAAGGGCAAAGAAAATAAGGTGTGTCAAAGTAGAAGATATCCAGACACAGAGATAAAAGCAGAAAAGTCAAGAAGACACACAACGAAGGTGCAGTTACAGATGACTTGTAACAAAAAAGTGAACAAAATTCATTATAAATCTCTTCTATATTTTGAAGTTGCAACTTCATTTCTCTGATAGATTGGTGCCATCAGAAAAACTAAGTTGGTGCTTAGGAAGTTGACGCTTCCTTAGAGTGGGTGCTCTTGAATGTAACCAGTGACGTTTGTCTGTGAGACTTCTTTTCTGTGAGGCTGGACTAAAAAAATAACTTCTAGAAGCTTTTCTCACCATGGTTTTTCTCTTTGGGTTTCTACGTAAAAATTTGGTGTTGAGCATTCTTGTGTGTGTGTGATCTCTATTTTGTTCTTTACTTTGCATATACTTTAAGTATCTTGTTTAAAAGTTTTAAAAACCAAGGTTTAACTCATCTACTAATTCACCCCCCTCTCAGTAGATAGTGTGTTCAACAAGGTATGTGTCCAAATTTTGTACCCATGCCCTAGCCATACATTTATTTGTATCATCAAAAGGTGAGAGTGTTACTTTGCCTAATGCTTGTTGCATATCCCTTTGTTTATTGTTGGGTTTATATTCTAGCCAGGGTACACCTCCATTTTTCCTCATGGCCATATAAGTTTGTAGGGAAATTCCCCTTTGGATTCCTTCTAGCAGTTCTTGATAAGCCTCAAAATAGGTTACCAAATCATCAGTAAAGGATTTCGGAATTTCTTTAGTGATTTCTTCTTTTGGAATGAACGTTGGTTGGCAATGCCGGTATGATGGTGTGGTAGTGATTTTACGTTTCGGCTTCAACATGCACGAAAGAGTTTCTACCTTTTGTGTGTTTGAATCCATCGTCATTTTCATAGTATGGGCCAATTTTGCCACTGTATTTGCCAATTGTTCTTGGCCTTGGAAAATTTTCTCTATCCTATTGTCTCTATTGTTTTCCATTTCTTTTGTTGGTTGACTTGCCTTCTTTGTTTTAATTTTTCTATCGTAATACAAAATATTGTTATCTTGCATATGAATTTTGTTTCACACGCTGACAGGGACAGAGAGCTCTGATACCACTATAATATTCTGAACCGGAATATTGTATGGAAATTTGATTTCCTTGGAAATTCCGTTTAAAATAAAATAAATATAGAATTTGTACTTCAGAATAATTTATTTAAATATAATGAATTTTAGTATATAATTTCAGAACTCGAATTTCACAATAAATGTCTCAAGGGTTTACATCCTTGAGATTAGGATTGCAAGGGTTTTCGTCCTTGTGTCCAATCTTACTTTTGAGGGGTTTCGTCATCAATTGTAATTGTAAGCATTAAGCTTATACAAGTTGAATGTGTAATACATAAAATGATTGGATGATTTCTTCCATTCCCCAAAATGCTTTATTTATACCCACAACCCTACATTGAAGAGGTGTGACTTCTGCAAGGGTAGCGTCCCTCCATTTAAATGAATGTTGTTTAACATCTTTAACTAAATACTTACTAACTCCTAATGAATGCAGCACTGCTACTCCTTAGTGCAGCGATTCCTTCAAGTACATGTTGTGCTGCAATTCCTAATTAGATGGCAGTGATTCCCAAAGTAAATGTTGTGCTGGAATATTACAGGATTTCTATTACATTCCTTTTCAACCTTAGCAAATCTGAAGATGAAATTGATAAATTACTTTCAATATTTGGATTATCCAAGCGATGGACTTGGTTTTTGTGGTTAACATGACCTGCATATTCCTTGGAATATTACAATGCAAGTGTGTGTGTGTCGTATTCCTTCCACATCTCTTGATTCTTTCAACATTTATTTGCTGACATTGGTATCAGAGCCAATTGTTTGGGCAATCCCTAGTCAGGTACGAACGGAACACATTTTTCAAGGAAGCCCTAGGCAAAGGGTATGAATAGTTCGAGGGAGAAGAGCTTCGACCTTCACTTAAAAGTTAGTCAGTAATTTGCATAGGAAGTCGTGAGGATTCCATTTAAGACACACAAAAGAAATGCACGCACAATATAGGAGGTGGACACAAACCAACTCAAACTTGGAGGACATCGTGGAAAGACCAGAACGATGGTGAAAGGATGAAGAATGATGAAAGGACATTGTGAAGGAAGCAACAGACCCGAAGAAAAATCATGTTATTTAGTGCACGCGTTTTGCAATAAAATTGCGATTTGAAGCACTAAGGCATTAAAAAATGAAGAAAATAATGCAAACAAAGACAAGCAAAGAAGAAGTCCGATTTTTCAGTCACAAATCGACAAGATGTCATGATTTTCAATGGTAGGGTTCAACGTGATTTTACAGACTACATTTGTTGTTTATCACTGTTTTCATAGTGATTTTCAATGGACAATTTCAGTCCAGGGCATAAGACAAAGAGATTGCGCTAGGGCACAAATATGCAGTCCACTTTTAGTTTTATGATTTTCATGTGCAGTCACGGTTTTGAAAAATATACAAGTCCAAAAGGACATTCCTGAAGGATTTGCAGAATATAAGGCCCAAAAGGGTTGTTTCGGTAATTAATTTCAGAGCTGTACTGATTTCCAGACCTACACGTATGTAATTAGCCCTGTACATAGAGTTTGCATTTATTTTTAGTTGATTTTTGGGTCAAAAAAATAAATTTTTCTGTTGCATTGATTTCCCAATCATAAACTTTTATTTCTATTACATTGATTTCCACATTAGAATATTATACTTTTTATGTTGCATTGATTTTCGGGTCAGCGCTGTACTATAGTTGTTCTATTCAAAGTCAAACATTGTGTATAAAATTGTCAACATTCAAAATATGTTTTTGTCGATGTCATGTCCCCTTTTTCAAATAAAGTAAAAAATAATAAAATTAATATTTTAAGTTGTCTAAGTGACTTACTTTTTATTTTATTAAAAAAAAGTAACTTAATCTTACTTTATTAATATTAGAAATAAAAGAAAAATGTGAAAAAAGGAAAAAGTGAAAGGTAAAACCCTAAACCTAAAAGTGAAAAGTAAAACCCTAAACCTAAAAGTATAACCCTAACCCTAAAAGTGACAATTGAGTATATACATTGAGAGTCCTCATTGTAAATGATTCAATTTTTAATTATCAATATTTCTCAATTGACTGAGCATTCCAATTCATCAGTTTTCAGCATAATGACGAAAGCCCTTATAGTCGAACGAATTGTAGGGACGAAAACCCTCACCATTCGGATTTAGGTTTGAGGACGTAAATACTCTAAAATTTTGAGGTAATTTCATCTAAAAATCACAAGTGTGCTGCATCGAAATCCTCAAATATCAATTCAGTAGAGTACTATGGTTTCATATTTGTAAGTTTTCAACTTGGCGTAGGGTTTAATGTTATGACTGCAGATCGCAATTTAAAGCAATAGTAGTCTGGGTGCATCATTTAATATAGCAGTGCTGACTGAGTTTGTTGGCAGAGTTTCCACCAGGTGCATAAATAATATCACAACGTACAGTAGGGTTTCAACCACCCAGTACAAAGAACACAGTTGACAATAGGGTTTCCAGAGCTAACCAGGGGATCACAAGGGTTTCATAAAATATTATTTTGCCCTTTTAAAGATCAATGTTTGCAAGAATATAAATAAATAAATTATAGCATACTTGCATCAACACATTGGCCTTCCAACAAGTATAAGGTTGGAATTTCATGAATATTGTTAGCTGAAATATCCCTTTTAGGATAAAATAAGAATTCTGATTTTTATTGCCCTTAATTCTGAGAAATTCATTCAAATACCAGAGCAATACATGCAATACGAAAAACCAACAACTCAAATGTGTTCTCTCTATTTCAATCAATTACATACATAAAAAACATTCTGAAAACAATTATAGAAGATACAAATAGCATAATAAAATCATAATATTAGTTTTTTCTTATTTTTTCCACCAAACCTTAACCTAGAACAGCATAAAAACGAAATTTTTCGTTGAAATTCTAGCTGAAAATGTTCCAAAACAGTACAGCAACATCAAAATGCATAAAGATTGAAATTTTACTGAAAACCCTAACTAAAAATAACCCCTGAAAGGGAAGAGTTGGGTTTTTTGTTACTCCTTGGTTCTTTGATTTTGATCCCTCAAAAATGGTCATCCAAAATGTCGGTTTGGGTTCGGCTCCCAAACGTCTTTTTTCTCTTTTGGCACCACACAGCATGTAAAGCTATTGGTAACACGCTTGGACGATTCATCAAGACAGATTTTGAGCGGATTAATCAAGGGTTATATACCTATGCTCATATTTGTGTGGAGGTGAACTTTAGCAAAGGTCTCTCTGATAGGATCCAACTAAAGCATGAAAACCTCATTTGGCTCCAAACCTTGGATTATGAGAACACTGTCTTTTGATGTCATTTTTGTCACCAAATTGGTCATCTCCAGGGAGTTTGTCCACACGCAAGCAAGCCAAAAAAGAGAAAGGATCAATCTTCTCATCCTAAAGGTTGGCAACTGTATGAGCAACCCTCTCCAAGCAAGGACACAAACATCCAAAGATTACACAGGAAACAAAGAAGATTCAGAGTTTTGTGTTGGAAATATTGTCATTGATGTCAAAGGTCTAGCATTGGTGATAAAGGCCCCATAGCATTTATTGTTTAAAGGTGTTTTTAATATTCATATTTTGGCTAAAATGTGTTGATATTTATTTAATATTAATGAATATATTTTTGATTGCATAAAAGTCAAAAGAGCGCCCATGGAGAAGTCAAAGAGTCATGGGGTAAAGACAAAAGAGGAATAGAATGCATTTTCCCATGAAGAATCGTCTTAAAGAATTTCAAGAGTCACCAAGTGAAGACAAAAGAGAGTATGACGCATTTTTCCATGAAGAGCCACCCTAAAGAATTCGAAAGATCACCAAGATAAAGACAAAAGAGGAAAGGATGCATTTGTTTATGAAGGGTCACCTTATGAATTTTCAAATACAAGCATTCGAAGGGTCATGCAAGTTTGACGCCAATTTCCATGAGAAGTGAATAGTCACAAAGGATGAATGCCAAAGATCATTTGAAAAGCTATAAATAAAGGCTTGAAAAGCTATTTGAAATATGCAAGAGAGTGCATGGTTTGTAATTGTTTTATATAAGAAAAGAGAAGAGAATAGAAAGAGATATTGTAGAGTTCTATTATTTATTGAGAAAGCAACATTAAGAGATAGTTGTGTTTTATACACAAAAGGGGTTGGTGCCCCTATGGGTTGGTGCACACAAATCTTTGCAAGGGGTTGGTCTCATGTGGGTTGGTGCTCACAAATAGTTGTTGTGTTGGTACTCGGCAAAGGGGTTGGTGCTCCTGCAAATTGGTGCTTGCGAACTTTATAATTTGTGTTGGTGCTCATTCATATACTTGAGATTGTTCTCCATAGTTTTTTCCACATTGGGTTTCCACATTAAAATCTGGTGTCTCTCTCTATCTTTTGTGTGGTGTTATTGTTTCAGTTTTATTGCATATCTTGAATGTACGGTTAAGTGGAGTTTGATTAAGTAAAATATTTATAAGATATGATATATTGATTCACCCCCACTCTCAGTATTAACAATTGGTATTAGAGCAGGTTCCTTTGGAAAGAGTTTTACAGCTTGAAGGTAGATCGGGGAAAGCACGATGGCTAGATCACATGAAGGTTTTTCTACAAATAAGACACATTTGTTTAATGAGACAAATTATGCTTTTTAGAGCATAAGAATGAGGACTCATTTGATGTCTCTTGGATTCGACATTTGACAAGCAATTGTAGAGGAATACAAAGAGCCACAGACACTTGTGACTACTCTGACAGAAAAGTAGGCAAGTGAAAATAATGCTAAAGCTTTAAATGTTATTTTATGTGGTTTATGTGAATCAGAATTTGTTAAAATTATGCAATGCAAATCTACTCGTGAGACCTGGGTAAAGTTTGAAAATATTTACAAAGGTGATGGAAACGTTCAACAAGCTAAGCTTTAGACTTTCAGAACACAGTTTGAGAGTTCGAAAATGGAAGAGGAAAAAAATATAGCAAATTATCTTTTGTTGGTTAATCAAATAGTTAATCATATTCAAGGCCTTGGAGAAAAATTAAAAGAATCAACGGTGGTACAAAAGATTTTGAGATCTCTACCAATGAGATATGATGCAAAGGTTTCAACAATCAAAGAGATGAAGGATTTAGCCAAGCTAAAGATGGATGAACTACATGGTATTCTTACGGCATATGAGATGTGAACTGAACAAGAGAAACTCTTAAAGAGAGAAGTTGTTTTCAAGACATCAAAGAAAAACACAAGGCTAAGATTCAAGAATCAAGTGACAGCTCTAGCGATGATGAAGATGACAACGGAGCTCTATTCATCTATAAGCTGAAAAAAGGCACAGATAAATATCAAAAAAAATTACCTTTTAAATGTTTTAATTGTGGAAAGATTAGACATTTTACAGCTAAGTGCTCAGATAAGAGTAATGATGACAATGAAGAAAGAAGGTCTACATACAAGAAGATTTTCAAAGGCAAATTCAAGAAAAGATTCGAAAAGAAGAGTTTATACTCTAAAGATTCTAACTCAGAAAAAGATAGTGGAGTCAGTGATTCAGATGAAGAAGAGATTCTATTCATGACCATACATGAAGATGCCTCTGCAAGCAAAAATACAAATGATCAAGAAGAAAAACAAGATGAAACTAAAGTGATTCTGGAAGAACTCATTTGTCCCTTAGAAGAATTACAAGCTTTTGAGAAGAAGAATCACAAATTGAAGTGCCAAATCGAAAAAAATGAAAAGGAGTCAAAAAAAATTATTGAAGATCTACAAGCACACATTGAAGAAGTCAAAAAGACTGAAGATCTAATAGCTCAATTACAAAAAATAAGTGAAGAATGTGAAAGGTATGTTGTTGAAATTACCTCTTTAAAAGCAGATCTTGAGAAACAAATAAAACAGTCAATGATAAAACAGCCAATGATTCAAAATTTGAGAATAGCACTAATATGTTGAATAAGATATTAGAAAGGCAAAGATCAATGTCAGATAAGACAGGTATCGGATTTGAAAAAGAGAAAGGGGAGGCCACTACTTTTACAAACAAGGTTAATACAGAAAAAAGAAAGAGCTATGCTAAAGCTCTTACAAAAAAAGAAATGAAAAAAGAAGTTAAGAATACAGAGGACATCTCAAATAAAGAAAGTTACAAAAAACAAAGCTACAAAAAGCAATCAGGTTGGAGATACACAAACAGGTTCTAATTTTATGGTTACTGTATTTATTCTAATGGATATGGTCATAAGAAAATAGAATGTTAGAAAATAGCTAACAATTTCAGAAACAAAGAGAAGGAAACTCATGCAGAGTTAAACAAAAGCCACAAACTCTTTTGCTCCTCTATTAGGCTTTAATGAAGAGACCATAATATGTTATAAGTGCAATAACTTCAGACACATAGCCCGGTATTGTAGAAGCGTGTTCGAGTCAGTCAAGAAAAATCAGAGTTTCAAAGCTCCATTTATCAAGAAGAAAGTTCAGACAAATTCATGGCAAAAGAAACAACCTAAAAAGTCTATGTTGGTCCAGACAGTTTTGCATGCAAAAAATGAAGAAAAGCCATGGTTCATTGACAGCGGATGTTCAAGGCACATGACAGAAGACAAGAGCAAGTTCATAACCCTGAAGAAGATCAATGGTGGTACAGTGAAATAAAAACAATACCACTACCAGAATTGCCGAAAAATGTACACTTAGTTTGGATAATGGTAGAACTAAAACTGAAAATGTTTTGTATGTAGCTCTTAAGCATAATATTTTGAGTGCAAGTCAAATGTATGATCAAAGACACTAAAGTTTTATGTAGAAGGTTGTGAAATTAAGAGAAAAGATTCAGATGTGTTGATTGCAAATGTTCAAAGAACAAGCAACAATTTGTATATGTTATCAGATATTAAAAGTCAAAAATGTTGTTTGAATCAAATTGAAAAAAATTGGCTATGGGACAAGGGAATGGGACACAAATTTTGACAATCTTGTCAATATTAGCAAGAAGCAAGCAATTAGAGATCTTCCAACAATTACAAATCCCTCCAACACGCTTTTTGAACCATGTCAACATGGGAAGCAGATCAGAAGATGGTTCAAAACAAAAGAATACTCGACCACTCAAATGTTAGAGCTTGTTCACACTGATTTGTGTGGCCCTATGAGAACTCAAGGTACTCAAAGTGAGAAATATTTCATGTTGCTTATTGATGATTTTACACGTATAACTTGGGTGATGTTTTTGAAAAAAAAATTAGAAGCTTTCAACCACTTCAAAGCATTCAAGCCTTCCGTTGAAAATGAACTAATTTGAAGATTAAGTATCTGAGATCAAATCGAGGAGGAGAATTCATGTCAGATGAGTTTATTGAGTATTGTGAAGACCATGGGATAAAGAGATATTATTCAATAGCCAAAACTTCACAGCAAAATGGAGTAGTTGAGCAAAAAAATAGAACAGTTCAAGGGATGGCGAGGACAATGCTAAATGAATTCAAGATACCAGATAAATATTGGAAAGGCAGTTGATACAGCAGTGCCTATTCAGAATAGAGAGTTGTTGAGAGTAAATAGTGACAAGACTCCTTATGAACTATGGAAAGACAAACCAGCTATAGTTGATTATTTTAGAGTTTTTGACAGCAAATGCTTCATAAAGAAAACAGATAAAAAATTGGGTAAGTTTGAATCTAGAACAAATGAAAGTATATTTCTTGGATATTCTAGCAAAAGTAAAGCTTATAAATGTTATAACAAAAAAACCAAGAAGATTGTTAAAAGTGCAAGTGTCAGGGTAGATGAAGATGTAGCACAAAGAGTCAGTGATCCAATGGACACCCCTGAAATCATTGAAGAAGAAGATTTTGAAGATTCAGATGAAGATAAAAAGAAGCAAAAAGACACCAAAACCCCATCCAAATATGTTCAGAGAAATCATAATAAGAGTGACATCATTGATAACATAAATGAAGGAGTTCGCACCAAAAAAATGATGGTAAGTGAATCTGAGCAAGTAAATTTTTCTTTGTTATCCAAAATTTAGCGTAAATTTTTTTCAGAAGCTAGACATGATGAGCATTGGATTAAGACAATGGATAAAGAATTAAATCAGATAGAAAAGAACGATACTTGAGAATTAGTGCTTAGACCAAAAGATCAAAATGTGATAACAAAATGGGTATACAGAAATAAGTTGAATGAAGATGGTGAAGTTACCAGGAATAAATCAAGGTTAGTATGTAAAGAATATGTTCAAATTGAGAGTATAGATTTTAAAGAAACTTTTGCACCAGTGGCAAGGCTAGAGGCTATTAGAATGTTTCTTGCATATGCAATGTTTAAAAATTTCAAAGTGTTTCAAATGGATGTCAAATCTGTCTTCTTGAACGAGAATCTAAAAGAGGTCTACATTGAGCAGCCTGAGGGATTTATTCTCTCAAATGATAGTAGCCATGTATGCAGATTGAAGAAAGCAATGTATGGATTGAAACGACTCCCAGAGCTTGGTATGCAAGACTTGATAAGTACCTACAAAATCAAGGTTTCAAGAGAGGTTTTGATAAAAGTAATTTCTACATCAAAATAGAAGGTGAGCATCAGTTGATTGTTGTGGTATATGTTGATACATAATATTTAGAAGAAACATTCAAAAGATGACAAAATAATTTTCTGATAATATGCAAAAAGAATTTGAGATGTCTATGCTTAGAGAATTATCATTTTTTTTAGGGTTGCAAATATTTCAGTCAGATAAAAAAAATTTCATATCTCAAAGTAAATATGCCAAGAAAATGTTGAAAAATTTTGGTTTTGAAGATTGTGCACTAGTTGGCACACCAATGGGTACAGGGAACAAGATAAGGATGAAGATTCACCTATTGTAGATCAATCTTTGTATAGATCTATGATTGGTAGTCTTTTATATGTGACAGCATCGAACCCAGACATCATACACGTAGTAGGCATGGTTGCGAGATATCAGGGAGCCTCGAAGGAGTCATGTTCAGTTGGTGAAGAGAATACTCAGATATATCAAAAAGAAATTAGATTATGGATTGTGGTATTCCACAGACAGAGATTTCACTTTGGTTATGCAAATTCAGATTGGACAGGTTGCTTGGATGACAGAGAGAGTGCAACTGGAGGAACTTTCTTTCTTGGTGATAGTTTAGTATCATGGCTAAGCACAAAACAGCATTCAGTATTATTTTCTACAGCTGAAACAAAATATATTGCAGTGGTATTGTGTTGTACTCAAGTACTTTGGATGAAGCAAACTGTCGAAGATATCAAGGTAAAATATGATAAACCTATTTCTATTTTTTGTGACAACACAAGTGCTATTAATATTTCTAAGAATCTAGTGATGCAATCAAAAACAAAACATATTCCTATTAGATATCACTTCTTGAGAGAGCAGGATGCAGATTAACTAGGTTAAGATGGAATATATCAGTACTACAGAACAGATTGTAGATATTTTCACAAAAGCACTACCAAAAGACACATTCGAGTATCTATGGGAGAAGTTGAGACTAACTTCTTTTACCATCTGCCATTGAGAATCAGCATTGATTGAGGAGCTAAGTGTTAGCTCTAGGATAGGCCTTTGCCATTGATGTCAAAAGGGGAGAACAAAAATAGGTATAAGAAACAGGTACAAGGAACAAGTACAAGATGCTACAGTAAAAGAGAGTTACTGTATATTTTTCAAATGGCAATATGTGCACATTAGCATGTGCAGTATAGGTTTCAAATTGTGACAGTTTCAATTTGAGGTTGCCATCAATGACAAAGGGAGAGATTGTTGGAAATATTATCATTGATGTCAAAGGTCTAGTATTGGTGATAAAGGCCCCACAGCATTTATTGTCTAAAGGTGTTTAATGTTCATATTTTGGCTAGAATGTGTTGATATTTATTTAATATTAACAAATATATTTTTGATTGCATAAAAGTCAAAAGAGGGCCCATGGAGAAGTCAAAGAGTCACGAGATAAAGACAAAAGAGGAATGGGACGCATTTTCTCATGAAGAGTCATCTTGAAAAATTTCAAGAGTCACCAAGTGAAGACAAAAGAGGGTATCGTGCATTTTTCCATGAAGAGTCACCTTAAAGAATTCGAAAGGTCACCAAGATAAAAACAAAAGAGGAAAGGATGCATTTGCTTATAAGGGTCCCCATATGAATTTTCAAATACAAGAATTCGAAAGGTCATGCAAGTTTAGCGCCATTTTTCATGAGGAGTGAAGAGTCACAAAGGGTGAATACCAAAGGTCATTTGGAAAGGTATAAATACAGGCTTGGGAAGCCATTTGAAATATACAAGAGTGCATGGTTTGTAATTGTTTTATATAAGAAAAGAGGAGAGAATAGAAAGAGATATTGTAGAGTTCTATCATTTGTTGAGAAAGCAACACTGAGAGATAGTTGTCTTATACACAAGAGGGGTTGGTGCTCCTGTGAGTTGGTGCTCACAAATAGTTGTGTTGGTGCTTGGCAAAGAGGTTGGTGCTCCTGCAAGTTGGTGCTTACGAACTTTTTAATTTGAGTTGGTGCTCATTCATATACTTGAGATTGTTCTCCGCAGTTTTTCCCACATTGGGTTTCCACGTTAAAATCTGGTGTCTCTATCTCTCTTGTGTGGTGTTATTGTTTCAGTTTTATTGCATATCTTGAATGTATGGTTAAGTGGAGTTTGATTAAATAAAAGATTTATAAGATATATGATATACTGATTCACCCCTCCTCTTAGTATATCTCATGCTTAACATTTTGTGAATAAATGCAAGCGACAGATTCCTCTTGTCAAATGATTTTTTTGCAAATATTGTTCCAGGTGGAGGTATCAAAAAAGCGCATGAATCTGAAACTTCTGAATCTGATAAAGATCAACTATTGTTAGAACCTCAACATAATCTTGGGTTATCGATGCTTATTGTTAGTCCAATGGATCTCAGTCACCCAGAGTGTTACACTAAGGTTCAAAAGAAAAAGGGTAAAAAAGTCGTATGGTAGATACCGGACTCGACCATCTATGATTTTTCTAGTCGGCCTTTTATATTCTTGCATGGCTTTTGGGATGTGACTTTTCCACCCATCTTTTTTGTATGGATAGCATTGTACTATTATTTTATTTTAATAAGATGCACTTTTCAATCAAAAAAATAACACCTAAACAGTACAACCTTCAAAATAGTACACCAGCCCTTAAAAACCAATGACCAGCTCAACAAAATCAAACCCTAGCACAAAAAGTCAACATCCAAGTACGACAAACCTAAAAAGTCAACGGCCATGTACAAAAGTGAATAGTGACATGAATAGTAACACCATGAATAGTGACATGAATAGTAATGTCATGCTGAAATGTCACTGTGGGAGAATATTTTCATAATTTTTTTGAATTATTGCAGCCCCATACACAACCATAAACAAATCTTTTTATCCGTGTGATGGATTTCATCTAAATCTGAAAGCTCTGGTGTAATCCCTTAATGAAATTACCAAATGGGTTTGAGAGATTTCATCTCTAACCCTGTGCACACGAGAGTTTCTGTGCTCTGTGTAAAATATTGAAGTTGTCCCAAATTTGCAAAACAAAAGTTTTGTAAAAGTGTTTAAATGAATGAATGAATCTTCACTTTTTATAATCAATTTTTTTAATAAGATATTTTCATCCAAAACCCTTAAAGTAATTAATATTATTTTTAATTGAATATTCACCTTTTCCATCCTTATAATTATTAATTAACTTTTTGGCCATGTATCCAATATTTATTTTTTGGCCTCATTCAATACTAATACATTAAATGTTTTTTTTTTTCCAAGTTATAACTTCAAGTACATTTTTGGACAACTTAATGAATTATTATAATATTATTTCCCTTTTTTAATCCCCCATTAGCCCACGAAAAATAAAAATAGGCTGAGTCCTTCGATTTAATTAATTAAAAAAAAATGACATTACGATCTGACCTTCCCGAAATTGTTTGTCCTCAAGCAATTTTTGAACCATTTTGTAAATATTATGATTCCAAACCAATCTTTCTCTCTTCCAATCCTCCTTGTGTGGTAGTTAACTTCTATTGCACTTCTCTGATATGAGGAATTGGAAGCCCTATATCCCATGATGCTTCTTCAACAATCTCCATGAGTGAACCCATGATAGTTGAATCATGAATCAGTTGTGATCTAAAGAGAGTACTATTAAACGTGACACCCTCCATCCTATTTGTTTTGATTGATGTTGAAGCTGTATTAGTGATACCTCGAGGTACTACCTCTTTTCCCTTGAACTATGACCATGGCATGCTGAAAATTATGTTTATCACTTCTAGATTGTTGTCACAATACTTATCTTGTGTTCCAAAGATTCTTACCATGACACTCCACGCTGTACTTCTTGGCAAATAACATAGATCAGGGTTGTATGTGGGTTGTAAAATCGCTGTAACAGTCATAAGTTGCTCGAACTTTTTTTCTGATCAGCGATATGACCGCTAGAGTAATTGCTTTCAGCAACTCCAATGCATGAAACCCTTCACAAATAGCACAATACAAAAAAAAATCCTAATGTTTGCAAACTGGGTATTGAATATGACTGATAACCGTAGTTCAAAATCAATAACCCTAAAAATTAGTAGTATAAGAATGGTACAACCGTTGCAATACAAAAAATCCTTCACAAAATTCAGCAGTTTCAGTAATATTGACGCTAGAAACAACCATACAATGACTGAAAATACTTCAATAGAAGCAACAAACTGAAATTTTGTAATGTCCCCGATTTTTTACCAAAAATAAATAAATTAAATTAATTATTTATAAAGTTGTCCACAAAAATTAAATCAAAAAGATTATTTTTAATTAATTTAATTAAAAGTGACTTAAATAAAATAATAAACTATTATAAAGTCAATTTTTGAAAATAAAATATTAAAGTCACTTTTAAAAAATAAAAGAAAAATTATAAAGTGACTTTAGAAGGGAAAAGGGGAAAAGTAAATTAAAAAATAAAACATTTAATCCCCAAAAGTGGACGACCACTTATGGAAGGGAACAAATTCATCAAAAATCATATAAAGTGATTTGAGGTCCAAAAGTGGTGAAAAGGGCACTATAAAAAGTTTCTCTATCCCTTCCAAAGCTCATTATGTTGATTTGGTAAACTTGAGATTTCTCTATTTTCTGTTGTTCATGATAGTTGCAGCCATTTTTTAGGACGAAAACCCTTGGAAATAAGTGGATTGGACGAAAACACAACTCTACATTGAGAGGTGGATCTATCTAAGGTTCATCATTGAGCATATTTGCAAGTTTATGGTGAATTTGGAGCTACAAGGTGGAGTTTAATTGCAGATTTCTCATACAAATTTGGCAACTAAAGTTTGAAAACTTGTTGAAAATGTTTTGCAAGCAATAATCTCAAATGGGTCTTCATATTTTCAGGGGATATTGAAAGAATAAGACAACTAAGGTTTATGGCAACAATTTGGCATTAATTTGACTAGGGTTTTGAGGAGAATTATTTGCAGATCTGATTTATCTTGTTGGTGCTAGAGTTTGGAAACCCTTATTTGGTGATGATATTGTTGATTGAAGACATTCAGAATTTTATATGAATTTTCCCTAACTAGGTGATTGGTTTGGGGGCATTTTGGAGGTATTTTGATGAGGGTTTTAGAGCCATATATGCAAGGATCTATTTTGTAAAATTAATTCAAGGGCAGCCATGGCATAAATCAGATTTTACAATGAGTTTCAGATCTGCACTTCTTACTTCAGTCATTTCAGTCTTTGGAGGTCATATGCCAACTCCATCATTGCATAATTGGAGCCTCCACCATCATATTGGTCCGAGTATGCCATTTCCAATGTTATTGTAATCTGAAATATAGTGTATCAGGGCTGATTTGCATTGTTATCAGCCCTGTTATAGTGGCAATAAAATCATTTTGAAGGGTTGAATGTTCATTATTTGTTTATGCAAGCTATTGGTTATCATTTCTTTGTATTGGTATATGTTTTGGCATTGCTAATCATTCAAAAACAAACAAACAAACAAACACATGCATTCAAATATTAGAACTCAGTCACCTTGCATGCTAAGTGTTTGACAAAATGTCAAACCATCAAAACTGAAAAAAACAGGGCATATAGACAAGAGGTTCTTACAGTGGTATCAGAGCTTGGATCCTGCAAGCCTAGAGGTTAGATTGGCTATATGCATCCACGTGAAGTTGGTCCTCCCAAGTATTACTTTTATAGAAGATCAAAACAGCAAGAAAATCAATAAAAAAAGACTCCAGTTGCAAGTACAAATCAGCTTGATATGGAAAGGGAAAGGAGGGATAACAGTCCACCACATGAGGATAGAGAAGCAAATGATATCATGAGAGGTATTGCAGCAGGACAGCAACAAGTAGCAAATGTTTTACAACTTATAGCCACCATTCAACAAATGAGCATTCCTAGGAGGAACAATCATGAGCATGCAGATGATGGTAGTATAGTTGGTACACCACATGTAGAAAGGACTCCTACACGCACTACAAATAGACCATTGCAGCCTACTTTCTTGCCTAGAAATGAAGAAGAGAAGGTTGTAGATGGGGATGATGAAACAACATTTACAGATAGTGTCATGACCATGCATGATGAGTGGAATGCACTTCCTCAACATGTCAAGGATGTTTTATGGGGTAGTGAAGAGATAGTAGAAAAACAAGGCAAGAACGAAGACCAAGGCAACAAAACAAGGAACTCAAACAAGCCACAAGCAAACTCACCCTTCCTACATTTGATGGTAGTGGGAAGACTAGTGCTAGAGCTTGGATTCATAAGCTAGACACCTTCTTGACACTTACACCGATGCAAGAGGATGAAACATTTAAGTTTGCAACCATGCACCTTGAGAGCATTGCATATGATTGGTGGCACTGTTAGCCATTTTTGACCCACATACCAAAATTTTGCCTAAGTGTGAGAAGATGGACATTCAAGCAAAAGCGGCAAGTTTAGAACAACTTCGGGTTTCCAAGAGCAAACAACAGACAACTTCAAGTTCTTAGAAGGAGAAGGCTTCAGGCTTTAACAAGTAAAAGCCTTCGTGCTCTCTCAAAAGACATTGAGCTTTCTCTCAAAAGACTTCGGGTTTGTCAAGCAGGAAGACTTCGGGTTTGTGAAGGCGCACTACTTATTTCACTTTATAAGTTCCAAGTAATATATAAAATAAGTAGTGCCATTTGAAAAGCCCAAATTGGTCTTGGCTAGTGCTTTTTTAGTTCTCTTAGTCAGAAGACTTCAGGTTTGTAGCGCTGCTTTGCTTAAAAGGTGAAGCAAGTTGCAAGAAGTCAAAAGCCCGAAGGGCACTTTCATAGTAAAAGGGGCATTTTCAATTGTTCCGATTGGTAGGTTCCTTTCGGAAGAACCGTTTGGAAGAAATCCGAAGGGACATGCAAAAATCCCGAAGGATCTCTTACCCTTCGGGAAAGTCCACTTGGAAAAATCCAAAAGGGCAACTTGCAAAAGGCCCAAAGAGGAGATAGCTTCGGACTTCTTAGTCCGAAGGAATTCCTTCGGGATTTTTTTGCCCATAAAGAAAAGCCGAAGGAGCTTCAGACAATTATCCCGAAAGAAAGAGAGCAAGACAAGATTTCTGGAGGAAAGAGAAACGAGCAAGAAGCCCGCAGAATAAAGGAGGCTTCAAGTGGAAAGAGTCTGAAGACTTCAAGTGGCAAGAGTCTGAAGACTTCAAGTGCAGAGAGTCCGAAGTAGTTGGACTTGAGAAGCCCGAAGACTTCAAGATGGACAAGTCCAAAGTAAGTAAGCTTGGAAAACCCGAATTACTCTGCATAGAATAAATCGGGTTTCTCCACGTACTTTACTTAAAAAGCTTTATAAGTAAAGGATTTGGGAAAGTCCGAAGTTGGAGAGATCAAAGAACCCGAATTACTCTGCATAGAGTAAATCAAGATTCTTCAAGTGCTTAACTTAAGCTTGGTCCAGCAACACGAGAGTCATGATGCAACGAATGAAAGGTTGCCACATGGCATAAGATGGAGCAAAAAGAGCCAATCAATAAAGGACAAGTGGCACAAGGACAACCAATCAATGTAAAGGGGAGTCCAAGCGGCAGGTAGCTGAGAATTTATGAAGGCTCTCGTCCTTCAATATGGTTTGCTCCCGACAAACAGTCGTCCAAACGCAAGAACAACATGGGTCAGTTTGGACTCCCAGGTATGGAGACCTGCGTCCTTTAGACAAGACACACAAAAGTGAAAGACGCCATGCCGTTTAAATCCAAAGATAAATGCAGTCGTGTCAGGAAGAGACGTCTAGCTACCCGCAATGCGACTTCTCTCAACTCCACCAAAAGAGACTTGAATGCGAGTGGCTCAATGAGGTTGTGTGGCAACCCTAGGCGACGCTTTTCACGGCAAAGGAGGACGACAACAGCAATCATCAGCGACTTCTTCTCTCTTTCCACGCAGATTTCTCTCTCTTCCCGTTCTCTATATATATCACGCAACTTGCCTTTGAAATGGTTCCCAGTTTTTAGACTTTTTCATCTTTCTGGGAGACAAACATTCATTGAGATACTGCAAAGTATGCTTGCTCCGCTTGATTAAGCTCGACCTTGTCAAGTCTATTGTAAGACCTACCGCTTGATTTAATGAGATGATTTCTTTGCCTATCTCTTGTCATTGATCAATGCCTTAATATGCTTGTGCTTGGTGGATTCGTGAAGGAGTTCTTCCTAGTCTATCAGCTTTTTGCTTGCCTCTTTAATATATTTTCAAGCTCTTGCAGGTTTGGATTAGTGTTCTTCCTAAACCTCTTTCAGTGTGTCAACTTGATCTCGAGATTATGTAAACCATAGTTGTCTTATGACTGATCTAGTGTGGGTTCAAACATAGACGAGTGTTCATTTTATTTTGGTGCATTCCCTGGTTAGCTTTTTTAGGAGCCTTTATCCCCTTTCTAACCCTTTTCCCTATGAATCATTAGTTTAGCATTAGTTTAGGTGAGCATCAAAGAGGAACTAGCCTCTTTAAAAATCCTAGAGACTCAACCTCACCATAGGACACCCACATCCTAAGGTTGTTCCCACGCTCATAGCTGGAAGTGGGAGAGCCTGAAAAACTCTCCCACAAGGGTGCAATTCCGAGCTATAACAGGCACCATGGGTTGGTCACGCAAAACCATGGATTGATTCACTCTTATGAGGAGTTCAGTAACAAATTGATTGCTCGGTTTGATCGGAAAGATGTGGAGATGTATTATAGAGAGTTGGCACAATTAAAACAGAGTGGGCATTTGGATTCTTATATTAATGAATTTCAGAAGATTGTTGTTATGGTTCCTGATATGATAGAAAAACGAGTAGTGATGTTGTTTATTGAAGGATTGAATGACAAGACAAAGGGTCTAGTCAAGGTGCTTAAGCCTAGGACTCTTCATGATGCTATCCAGTTGGCTCTAGATCTTGATACTCCACCTTCTACATATCAGCCACCCAAGAAAAATTTCAAAGATACTAAACCATATGAGAAAAATGACAATCAGCCTAAGTTCACACTTCCTAAGGTGAAACAAGAGGCAAGAATGAGTTAAGGAAGAAACTTTGCTTTTCTTGCAAAGAGCCATGGGAACCAGGACATAGATGTCTTGGGAAAGGCAAAGTTCATCTTATTGAGATCACTTCTGATTTGGAGGATGAGAGTATACATGATACTAGTTCGGAGGATAGTGATCATGAGGAGCAGCCACCACCATTGGAGCATAATGACATAGCACAAGGTACAATTGATTTCCTATTAGGTGTTCCTAAGCATTATCCTTTTAAGGTAAGGGGAGTTATGAAGGAACAAAAAGTATTATGTTTGGTGGATAGAGGTGCAACACACAATTTCATTTATGAGGGTTTTGTGGTCAAGAAAGGACTACAAGTAGAGGAGTTTCTTGGATTCAGCATCATGTTGGCAGATGGGTTCAAGTTGAGTTGCACACGTAAGATTTCACAGTTGAGTGTTCAATTGGATAACTACACATTTATTGATGATTACTATGTAGTTGGTATTGGAGAATCAGAAATTGTATTAGGGATCCAATGGTTAAAATCTCTTGGTAGGTACATTCAAGATTTTAACAAGATGGAGCTTGAGTTCACTTCCAAGGGTAAGCAAGTGGTTTTGAAGGCCATAAACAATGGTACACTTAAGGACATGACAGCCAAGATGATGGATGTTAGAACCAGCGTTAAGACATGTGATTTTCAGCTAGGCACACTATTGGGAGCAGCACTTGTTAAGGAACAACCTACCATTGAAAAAGATGCAAGAAAGATTAAGGAAGATACTACAAGAAGGTATGAGGTAAGCTCTAATTTTCTGATTTATAACAGCAGTCAATTGCCTTCATACAATCATGAAATGGCAGCCCTTACACATGAAGATGATAGTGGCAATAAATTTTCTAATGTTGGCACTCAAGTTTTGGATATTAAACATGAAGAATACATTGTGGATTCAAGCCACAAAGGGTCTGATTTTGTACGTCATACCATGGAGGATGTTACAAAGACACAAGATGAGTGTGTTGGATGGCTACAAAGATCTAGGTAGGCAAAGGTGTTGGCTGCCCAAGCAAGACAACACCTTCAAGAAATCAAGGAACAAGTCAAACATATAGATCAATCAAGACAATGAAGAGAAGCCTATCTTCGGTCACTATTTCTTCCTAGGGAAGAATGGGTAGAGGTTGAACATGCAAAGGAGTCTTTGGAGGTAAGCAAACAAAAAGAACATTTAGAGTTGCATAATCATGAAAAGAGGTATGATTCAGAAAATTTTGTCTGGATTCATAACTTACATCACGGGGTTCATGAGTTTCTTCTTTTAGAAAGCCCATTGAATGCTGAAATCATAGATGAGGATGGGATAGTTGATCACTCACTGGGTGGATCAGCCCCTAAAGTTATACTTACATAGGTAGAGGGTGACATAAGTGATTCAGATTTGATTGGGCCTTTGGTCATTCGTGGAGAGATTGAGGAGTTGACTCATGATGAGATACCTTCCCACCATGGAATCCATGGTTTTAAATTGCAAATGTTTAGGTTTCATCTAGACTATGGCATATGGAATAGATATGAGCAGGAGAGCATGGATGTTCAAGCCCTAATTCATGATTCATTACCTCAAGCATTGATGAGAGATGGTTGTTTTACACTGCTGATCATGAAATTTTCAGAATTTACATTGATGAGTACAGCTGATTGCATGGATTTGTGTGCATGGGATTGTCACTACAACACTTGGAGGTTGAGTAATGATGAGTTTGCATCAGTTTATGACAGCAGAAGCGGTCCCAGGTTGAGCTTAAATCAGATATTCAGTTTTAACATTGCAATTATCTTTTACACCAGCAGCTTTGAGGAAGTAGGTGTGAGTCTTATGGATGTTATGATGATAGATGTCCCTCATTTCATGTTGAGCATGTATGGTGATACAAGAATGATATGGGATCTTGGTATTTTGTGAAAGTAATCAGCCATGCATATGTGATTGCTTGTGAGCAAGCAATCTCCAGGAAGGGAGGACTCTAATGTCCCCAATTTTCGGCCAAGAATAAATAAATTAAATTAATTATTTATAAAGTTGTCCACAAAAATTAAATCAAAAGGATTACTTTATTTTTAATTAATTTAATTAAAAATGACTTAAATAAAATAATAAACTATTATAAAGTCACTTTTTGAAAATAAAATATTAAAATCACTTTTAAAAAAAAAAAAAATTATAAAGTGACTTTATAAGGGAAAAGGGGAAAAGTAAATTAAAAAATAAAATATTTATTCCCCAAAAGTGGACACTTATGGAAGGGAAAAAATTCATTAAAAATCACATAAAGTAATTTGGGGTCCAAAAGTGGTGAAAAAGGCATTATAGAAGTTTATCCCTTCCAAGGCTCATTATGTTGATTTGGTAAACTTGAGATTTCTCCACTTTCAGTTGTTCATGACAGGTGCAGCCATTTCTAAGGACGAAAACCCTTGGAAATAAGTGGTTTGGACGAAAACCTAACTCTACATTGAGAGGTGGATCCATCTAGGGTTCATCATTGAGCATATTTGCAAGTTTATGGTGAATTTGGAGCTACAAGGTGGAGTTTAATTGCAGATTTCTCATACAAACTTGGTAACTAGGGTTTGAAAACTTGTTGGAAATGTTATGCAAGCAATAATCTCAAATGGGGCTTCATATTTTCAGGAGATATTGAAAGAATAAGGCAACTAGGGTTTATGGCATCAATTTGACTAGGGTTTTGAGGAGAATTGTTTGCAGATTTGATTTATCTTGTTGGTGCTAGGTTTTGGAAACCCTTATTTGGTGATGATATTGCTGATTGAAGACATTCAGAATTTTATATGAATTTTCTTTAACTAGGCGATTGGTTTGGAGCATTTTGGAAGTATTTTGATGAGGGTTTTAGAGCCATATATGCAGGGATCTATTTTATAAAATTAATTCAAGGGCAGCCATGGCATAAATCAGATTTTACAGTGAGTATTAGATTTGCACTTCTTACTTCAGTCATTTCAGTATTTGGAGGTCATATGCCAACCCCATCATTGCATAATTGGAGCCTCCACCATCATATTGGTCTGGGTATGCCATTTCCAATGTTATTGTAATCTGAAATATTGTGTATCAGACCTAATTTGCATTGTTATCAGCGTGTTACAATGGCAATAAATCATTTTGAAGGGTTGAATGTTCATTATTTGTTTATGCAAGTTATTGGTTATCATTTCTTTGTATTGGTATATGTTTTGGCATTGTTAATCATTCAAAAACAAACACATATACACTCAGAAATCAGAACTTAGTCACCTTGCATGCTAAGTGTTTGACAAAATGTCAAACCATCAAAACTGAAAAAAAACCAGGGCATATAGACAAGGGGTTCTTACAAAATTACTCAATTCTATGACCAAAACGACTTGTATGGGTACAAATGATGTAATGTAACAACTTGGAATGGTGATGATATTAACCCTAAAGCTGAAAATTATGATGACAACAGTCCCTGATATGTTTCCTTTGCAACATAATTGCAATATGTTATCACTACTCTTCCCCTTTATGCCTTGTTTGTAATCTTTCACAAGCATATCTGAATGTGAATGATATTCATATGAACTGCCCCTTGAGACCACCTTGTAGTGCTTAAAACTTCCTCAATAGAGGATAAATCCAACACAACTCCTTTCTAGCTTTTGTTGGTGCTCTTTACTTAATGGCACTCTTGAAAGTGCAAACTCAAACATCATGCAAAGTTTCATGATGCAAGAAATGGTGAAACAATCTTGTGGTATCCCAACTTTTGTGAATGCTCCACACATCCAAGGCTGGCAAACATGTATGTAGCTTAATTCCAACAACACCATACCATACTGATCCAAAATGGACCAAATGCCATCATGATCAAATGTCTCACCTATTGATGAAATCATGGTTATCATCAATTGATATTCCATCCATTTAGCCATGACAACTCTTGGAGCTCCATCAATGCCTCGAAACACTACCATTTTTCCTTTGGATTTCAACTCCATAGTGAACTTTCCAATAGAATGTAACCTTTGCATGCCCAATGCTATGCCCTCTCTCCTATTTTGTTGTTACATTGATTACCTTGGACTCCAATTGTTGCTTCCATGCAGCCCCAAGCTATTCTCTTCAAGTTCACATCAAACTTTATAATTGTTGATAAGTGTAACAGTCATACATTACCCTAAATCTCCTTCCAAACAATACTAAAAATATTGGGATTTTAGAATTAATTGACCTCAACAAGTGAACCCTTTTACATCTAACATTAAGCCAAAATAAATTTTCAATATCTGCAAATCTATGGCTATTTACTGAAGATACTATCAGTCCAACACCTGAAACTAGGAAGAGCATCATATCATGGCTAGAGCATTGCATTTTCTTACCCAATATCGGAATTGTAGTGGCTGGAAACCATCTTCTATCAGTTGCAAACACTCCACTAATGACAATAGGTAAGAAATACATTTTCATTGAGATATAATAGTCCTATATGGCTGCAAATTAAATGTTGGGCAAGCTGGAAATAAGGGGGACAGCGGTTCTAAAATTGGAGACAGCTCCCATATTGATCCATGTCTCGCCTAGACCAATGATATAGGAATCATTATATATCTCAGGCTGACAACATACTGTAAATGTTCCAATATACACTTCTTCAATCTTGTCTCCAAATGTGGGACTTAGCTTCAAGGAGTGATCTATGAATTGTGAGCATTGATCCTTTACAACTTCAATAGAATGCACATCATATTCTATATGATTCCTCATGATCTTCCTTTTTATCCAAATGCATTTGATAAAGAATTCACGATAAATAGTAATATTAATCTTATTAAATCTTTTATCCATTTTGTAACTCATATATATATATAAATCAAGGACTCACTTGATAGTGGACTTGGCACTTATCTGGTACACATCTATACATTATTGCACATTGAACAAAACTACCATATTCCTCCCAATTTGCAAATCAATCACTAGGGGCAGTCACAAGCCAAGTTTGAAACATACCAAAGTGAAGTCAAAGCAAGCATTGTCAAGTATCAAAGCCATATCATTATTTGCATTCATATAGTGAAGGAGCACAATTGCACAATCACACTAAGTAGAAAAACTACATCTGGCTCAATTTCCCTCAGAGTATCGGATACATAGGCAATAGTCAATCATTAATAGTGGTGATTGTAGTCAACTCGGCCCATTACACTTTCTCAAGTTTTGCAAGTTTATTAGCCCTCACAGGCACACCTAGGTTTTCAAGGTGAAGAAGGTTGATTTATGGAGTTGTGCGCATCATCAAGGTTTGACATCGGACATACAAAGCTCTCAGAGATGGGCAAAGGTGACCATACTATCACAAACCCTCTATTTTGCGCAGGTCACCATCGACCACTACAAGTCAATATCGACAGACGATACTAACCCAAATTTGATAGATTTGACCTTGGATAGAGAGAAATACAATTCCGAATGTGGACGAATCACAAACTTGCTTCAGTTTGTTTTAAACTGTCAAAGCATAGTCACAATTAGACAGTTAATCAGAAAAGCTAAGTACTTATCCCTTTGTACTTACAATATTTAGCATATACCACTTGTCAAATCATTGCAATTTGTTTCAAGCTTTAACTTTCATATTCATGCTTAAATGTCATATTTAATCATTTGAATTCACATACTAGTTGCGATCTTATTATGGTATTTAAAACCAAATTAGAATAAAACATATTGGTGAACTTGAATATCGTTCGAACCGTGCCAAACCCTAAGTTTCTCTAAGGCTACTTCCTTTGTCACTAAGGTCTCAGATTTCTATATTCAGATTTGCTTGCAAATCTAAATTTTTGTTTCCCCATCATATGTAACCTTAAACCTTAGTTCCTCCATGTTTGTTTGCGTATTCCAATAAGGCCTTGCCTCTATATAAATAACTTTTTTAAGGTCTAATAAATCTAAAAAATGGAGAACCAATTAGAAACCCCTAGTAGCTCTTATCCTGTGGATTTGTTATTGTCTAGCAACTCCATCCCCTATGTTTGTGATAATAAATGGACTAATAGACAAACACATGAGATTGATGATGCTAGCTATAAAGATGAGGAATATGCTTGACATGGAAATGATTATGATTATGATCCTAATTATGAAAATAAAGATCGGTACAATAGTGAAGATTATAGTGAGGAAGAAAATAAACACACTAATTCTGAAATAGAAGAGCCGACTTCGCCTACTTCTTTACATTCTTCTCTTAATCATACACTAGAAAAAGAGGAACATAATAATCGTGAATATATTTTTGTTCCCAGCATGTCACATGGGCTACAATGTAAGGACTCTCCCTTTAGTACACCCCATTTATCTCTAAAATCCGCCACCGCAATTCACCTCATTAACCGTTATCAAATACAAAGGCATGAGCCCTAAATAGAAATGGAAACTAATACAAAATAATGTGATATTCATTCTCTCTAACAATGGAAAATGACACAAGAATGTGATATTCCTTCTTTCTCTAGAACCGGCAAATGATATGAAATAATAAGATATTTCTTCACCCTTTAGAAATGGCAAGACTATTTTTTATGAAGTCTTTGTGAAGCGTATGGAGGAAATCATTAAGGTAACCTTAAAAGCCTAAACTGAATTATTATTTTTATTTATCATTTATTTGTTATAATTTTTTCTTAATTTTCATTTTAAATTTGTGTATTATTTTCTTATAAGTGTCAAAGCCTTTGGTTCGAGTTCACCAGTTGGTGGATGGGAAGAGAAACCCAATGGGTTATTTGTATGAGGCCATGGACGTGGCCAAAGAAACCATAGCCAAATATTATGGGCATAATCAAAGAAAATATGAACCCATATGGAATTGATTGTAGATGGAACAAGACACTCCATCGACATATTCATGCAACAACCTACTATTTGAATCCTAAGTTTTTCTATTTTGATTCATTTAAGGCAGATGAAGAGGTTATGGATGACCTCCATACATGCATATAGAGGATGATCCCTGATGATGAGACTAGAGATGCAATTATTGATGAGCTACAGATTTAGAAGAGTGTAACAGGGAGACTCTTTCTTTGGCTCTATGCATTAAAAGAAGAAACATCTCTCAACCAAATAAACTGTAAAAACAAATTGAGTCATTTGTTTATTCTTTCTAGTAGATTTATTTTATTTATTCAAGCTTAGTTGACTATTTCCTTTTTGCAAATGTGTGGTGGGAAGATTATGGTGCAAAAACACCAAATTTTCAAAAGCTAGCAATCTGCATTTTGTGTCAATCGTGTAGCTCTTATGGGTGTGAATGTAATTGAAGCATGTTTGAAGTTGTTCACAAAAAGAAGCACAACAGGTTGACGACACAATGCATCAATGACCTTATTTTTGTGCAATATGATCTTCATCTTTGCGTGAGACAAGTGGAGGGGCATGATAACTATGATGTATTGACTTGGATGAAATCGATTCATATGGTGCCTAGAATCAGATCCCATGTTTACAACGTAGGAGATTGCAGATTTAGAGAGGGAGGCAAAAGAAGTAATAGCATTTGGGGTAACAAAGGTATCAGGAGGTGTTGGTGAGGATCCAAATGATACATTTGTCTTTGCTGACGATGTTGGCATTGGAGAGGAAGAATTTTTACCTTCCACTTCTATTAGGCAGCCACATCAAACTTATTCTAGGCGCTAGACATGAAAGACTATGTATATTTGATATTTCATGACTTTGAGCATTGCAGTTTATAAATTTCTACTTTGTAGTTTGCAGTTTGCAACTTTGTAGTATTGTAATTTGTTACTATTGTACTCTTTTTTTATCTCACATTGATAGAAAATATACTTACAAGCCTATGGCATTCTCTGCATTCATTTCTCATGTCATGTCATTTAACAATGTTTTACATTTAATTTAAGTTTATTTTATGAATTTATATGTTTTTTAAAGTAGCAATAAAGTTGCCGAGAAATTCCCGAGATCTGAGATATGGTTCAAATTTTGCCCTTCCGAGGAATCGCTGAAAAACGATATTTTGAACTACAATTAAAATCACCCAAACAAAACCAAAATCCTTTTTTCCAAAGGAAAAGCTTGCAGCTTCTACAATCACTCAGAGAATGAAAACCCTCAAATTTATAAGTACGAGAATGAAACCCTTCATACCCATTTGGTACTTCCATCTAGGGATTACAACTGCGTAGCCAGTTTCAAGAAATATCAGTTTTAGAGGCATATTCTACTAGGGCACCATATATCCAAGGTTGGCGTGAAGGTTTACATCCAACTACCATACATCGCATTTGCAGGCCAGCTGTACAACATAATCATTCCAGCATAGCAAATAAGGACAAAAAGTGGTATTTATTATTTGTAATCATTGATATTTGTGTAATTTCAAAAGAGTTTGATCTAGTTAATTGTAATCAGTAGTGGGGCACTTTCCATAAGTATTTTTATAAGAATTTCTACGTATGCAAGTTGAAAATCCTATTGTATATATTGTTTTATTCATTTGATTATTTGTTATCTTGGTGAAAGACATATCCTATGCCCCAACGAATATTATGTGAAATTAACGAACAGATTCAAAAGGTTGAATTTATTTCTTCTAAGGGAAATCTGATTTATTCTATGAGAATTTATTTTTTATTTTATCCAAAAAGGGATATTTCATTGGTATCAGAGTTTTTATTTTGCTAGCCTGTTGGAGAAAATTAATATTTTGCAGATACTATTTGATGCATAGCCTGTGAATCATGGCGTTATTTTCGGATGAGAGAACTATCGTGGATGATGTTAT
The DNA here is from genome assembly GCA_037957365.1 of Torreya grandis. Lineage (NCBI taxonomy): Eukaryota > Viridiplantae > Streptophyta > Pinopsida > Cupressales > Taxaceae > Torreya > Torreya grandis. The sequence goes on along the minus strand of JARHVA010006377.1, from coordinate 474,404 downwards.
TGTCAGCTATGCTGAATATAGAGCTCTTCCAGTAGAGATTTAGAAAGAAATATCTTTTTCAAACTTTATGAAATTGACGAAGACAAGAAGTGGACAAGTACACTATAAGGATGTGTTGTCAGATGAAGACTCAGAAGAGCAAGAAAAGAAGACCATAGAACCAGGGAAAGTGTTGGATACATCAGAACCTCAAGAAGAAGAAATTGAGAGGAAGGAGCATAAGAAAGAAGAAAAACCAGAGTCACAATAAATTGTAGAGATCAATGAAGAGCAACAAGAATTTGGCATACAAATAGAAGTTGGAATTAACCTACCAGGCAGCAGTGTGGAGAAACATAAAATTGTGGAGATGGAATTTGGCTTCACTAATATTAATGCTATAGATTCAAGTCACACGGATATGATCACAATCAGCCAATGTCATGAGGCTGAAATGACATGCATAAAGGCAACTGAAGAAATAGCCAATGCTTCAAAAGCATTAAATCGTAATGCAAACAACAATTTATATGAATATCAAATCAGAGTAGTGCAACAAAAGTAAAATGGAGAGGTCGTTCTTCATGAAGAAAAGTTTTCAGAAAAGCTAGAAGTTGTAGATACAGATTTGGGCACAACTAAGAAAGTTTTACAGGGAATTGAAGATCAACAAGCAAAGCAACTTCAGGGGCTCACATTGGACGGAAATTAGAAAGAATAATATGGGATCCTAGTATTTGTTGGGACAGTTCAAGCATTGCTTCAGGGCAAACAATTTTAAGAAGGGCGGACTGTAATGTCTCCTTTTTCAAATTAATTAAATCGAGGACTCAAAGCGTATTTTTATTTCCTATAGGCTAAGCAAAAATTAATATAGGAATAATCTATTAATAATTTATTAAGTTGTCCAAAAAGGTATTTTAAGTTATAACTTTGGAAAATGGCAATTAATTATTATTGAATGGGACCAAAAGTAATTATTGGAGATATTTCAAAAAATTAATTAATATTTATTAATTAAAAAAAGTGAATATTAAATTAAAAAGTAATTTTAATTACTTTAGAGTTAGAATGGAAAATGAATTTATAAAAGGACAAGCGAGGCAATGAAGAAAGGATTATTAAAATCCCCCGAACAAAACCAAAACCCTTTTTTCTAGAGGAAAACCCTGAAATTTTTGCAATTATTCAAAGGACGAAAACACTCAAATTTACAGATATGAGGACGAAACTCTTCATACTCATTTGGTAATTCTATCCAGGGATTACAATTGTGCTACCAATTTTAGAAAATATCAGCATTCAAGGAATATTCTATCAGGATGCCACATATCCAGGCTTGGCATGAGAGTTTACATCCAGCTGCCATACATCACACTTACAGGCCAGCCGTACAGCGTAATCATTTCAATGTAGCAAATAAGGACAAAAAGTGGTAATCATTAATTGTAATCATTGGTATTTTTGTAATTTCAGAAGAGTTTGATCCAGTTAATTGTAATCGGCAGTGGGGCACTTTCCATAAGTATTTTTAGAAGGGTTTCTACGCATGCAATTAACTGAAATAAAGAAGAGCACTTGTATGTGGTTGAAAATCCTATTGCATGTATCGTTCTATTCATTCAATTATTTATTATCTTGGTGAAAGACATACATCTTGTGCCCCAGCGAATATTATGTGAGATTAACGAACAAATTCAGAGGGTTTTGAATTTATTTCTTCTAAGAAAAATCTGATTTCTTCTAAGGGTATTTATTTCTTATTTTATCTAAAAAGGGATGTTTCACAATGGTTGTTGTTACAATAACTTGTACCCTTGCATTCTCTAGATTCTTCTCATCCAACAATGCAAGCTTTGCATTCATCTCTCATTTTGCCTTTTATGTGGTGTTGAGACATGGCATGACGTTGTGACAAAAAATGGATGTGATATAGTACTTGAGGTGATTGATGCCTCCAGAAACATTCTTCAAGCAAAATGTACAAATCACAATCCCATGGGACGATCCAACTGTATTGCATACTTCCAAGCAATGATACCACTTTTAGCGGGACAACCACTACTTGTCGATGTTGACCCTGATGCAACGCTAGATGCCATTGTATGCTAACGGTTAATCTTCAGCATGTTTAAATGCCAAAAAAAATAGCATTTAAAAAAAACCTAAACCATAAAGTTGTAAATGTAAACACTAAACTCTGTACATGTAAAAATAAAAAAATAAATAAAAAACATCTAAAAAAACTCTAAACCATAAATTTGTAAAACTAAACCCTATTTATGGGGAAAAAACTAGCGTAAATCACAACTAAGAATTATGGAATTGAATGAAATTCATTTAAATTTGACAAACATCTTTAGAAAACTAATATTAACAATTTACAAAAAATTTACATGCTTGGAAAAAAAAAATTGGAAATTGAATTTCCTCAAATTTACTAAAGAAACTTGCTACAAGCTCCCTCCAATTTGCTTAAAGGATGCTCAAACATTGTGTGATGAGTATGGGGGCATGTGTGCTTAAAAAGGAGAATTTTGTGTTTTTCCACATTTTTTGAATTTTTCAATGATTTCACCACGTTGAATACGTGATCCAAATGCAAGCAAGTTTGTGCACAGTACTAGTGAGTACTCGAGATGAGTACTATGCAAAAACTCACAGCCTTGGCCAAAAAAACCCGCAAGTATAAGTGCAATATTTCACGGGGCATGATTTTTGGTGAGCACTTGTCAAGTATGCTATCTATGGTTGCATTCATATAGCGAAGGATCACAATTGCACAATCACTAATTGAGAGAACTACGTGTGGCTTGATTTCCCTCCTTGGAGTATAGGACACATAGGCAGTAGTCAATCATTAATGAGGGTGATTGGGGGCTAGCTCAAACCATTACAATTTTCTAATTTTTGTAGCTTTCTTAGCCCTCACAAGCATACCTAGGTTTTCAAGGTGCAAGGCGCTGATTTCTAGAGTTGCACGCATCATCAAGGTTCAACTTCGCATGTACAGAGCTTTCAGAGACAGATGAAGATGACCATACTATCACAAACCCTCTTTTTTGCACAAGTCACTATCGATCACCACAAATCAATATTGATAGTCGATACTAACCAAAAATTGATAGAACTAACCCTACGCAGATAGAAACATAGTCTTGAATCTAGATGAATCATAGGATAGTCACAGTCAAACAATCAATCAAAAACATTGAGTATGTATCCCTTTGTTGTACTTACTATAATTATCCTGTGCCACTTGTCAAATCATTGCGAACTGTTTCAAGCTTTTACATATAGATTCATGCTTCAATGTCATATTTAGTAATCTGAATTCACAGACTAGTTTTTATCCTATTAGGGTTTCTAAAACTAAATTAAGATAAAACAACATCGAACAATAAATCGTGCAATGCCCTGATGCAATGACTACCTCTTCCTAATGCCTATCTATACTATCAATCATTCCTTTAGAATGAGGAGATCAAAAGGCATGTCTATGAACTGGTGGATAAAGGACACATCAAACCCAATTCTTTAACTTGTGTCATCCCCATTGTACTTGCAGTTGCACCAAATAAGGATGACACGTGGAGGTTGTGCAATGATTACAAAGCTTTCAACAAGATCACTATGAAGAACTACTACCCTCTTCCCAGGATAGAGGACCTTTTGGACTAGCTTTGTGATGCCAATTTTTTTACAAATATTGATCTCCAACCAAGGGGCCATAAGATTCCTATTGAATGCTCAAACATTTGGAAAACATTCTTCAAATTCAAAGAATGTATATCTGAATGGTTGGTTATCCTCTTCGGCTTAAATAATGCAACCGCGACATTCATGCGGATGATGAATGACTTCTAGCAACCATTCGTAACTTTTTTTGTTATGTCTACCTTGATGACATCTTGATTTTCAACAAAACATGGGAGGAACTCATGCGCCATATTCGATAAGTGCTCAACACAAAGCAGCAACACAAGTTATATGCCAACATAGATAAATGTTCATTTTTCATGGAGTTTCAGGATCTTGGGTACTTACTTGATGCACATGGAGTTCATGTGGACCTAGCCAAGATCCGTGTTATTCAAGAATGTCTTACATCAAATAATCTCACTAATCTTCATAGTTTCTTGGGGTTAGCATACTTTTAAAGGAATTTTGTGCTTGGTTTCTCACATGTCACTTGGCCATTGAATCAAGTTCCCAAAGGTGGCGCTAAAGCAATTTTCACCTGCTCAATCACATAACAAAAAGCATTCGAGGAATTGAAATAAGTACTTTATTCCGCGGCAATGCTTGTGTTACCTAATCTTCAAAAGCCATTTGAGATAGAGACTAATGCATATGAACATGCACTTGGAGTGCTCCTTACTCAATTTGGTCACCCAGTTGCTTATCACAGCTAAACTTTCACTGTGGCAATAAAAAAATATCCTACATATGACCAAGAGCAATTCGCACGAGGGGTTCACTAGCTAAGCAATATCCAATCACACCCATTCATTATGGGGGTTTTTAAACAGAGAAACACAAAGTCAATAAAGCTTGGTATTAAGGGGGTGAAGGCTCTTCGTTGAATACATCTATGGTTTGGGATAAGGTGCTAGGAGATATATGTTTATAGTTGAAGTTATATTGATGTATATTAAAACAAATACATGCAAGAAAGTTTGCTATGGCTTGATATAAAGGAATACAAATTATGGCTTGAAATATAGGAATACAAACTATCAATACATACATACAATTAATATATATCAACTAAATGAACTTAGGTCCTTACACCATTCGTAACTAGTATTAACAAATTTTGAAAAAAGTACAAAGTTGTATATTATGAATTATGTCGAGTTACATATGTACCATGCAACCTTATAGTATCGTTAAAGATGACAATAAAGCACAAACTGAACCATAAATGTTATCTGGTATCTAATGCAGATGTAGATTTAATTAATCTTTTGTCCTTGAAGGTATATGCACACTAAACTAGGTACGTTGAAGGTTTTGTTTTTTCAATAGGCTACGATAAATCTAAATACGCTTTTAAAGTGACATGTTTAAAAATCAGATGCCAAAAAATATGTCAAATATTGAAACCAATATGAGAGGTAGAAAAAAAAAGGGATGTGGACAATATCATAAAATGTATGGATAGCTAGGACATCTAGGGAAACTAGAGCATGTTTTAATTGGAAAACTGTGTTAAGAGTGGGGTTTAAATATAAAATATTAGGAGGTAGGAATGAAACTAGGGGTATTCTTCAGTAGCCCACAAACGAGCGTGTTTTGTTTTATGTTTAATAAGTGAACATTTGTGGCGACCTGCCATATTCAAGGATTATGCTAAAAGCATGTCTCACATACTGATGAAGAGACATACAGATCCTATAAATCATGATGAGCCCTGAGATGCTATATTAGCTAAGGCAATTTTCTATACTCATGGATAAGAAATTGTCCAAAATCCAACAAAAGAAAAGGATGAATGTAAATTGTCCTCTGGATCATACCTAGAAATGAGTTCAATTAAATATGAGTATAAGGTTGTCATCAAAGGTGCAACCTTTGATGATACCATTTTCAAAGTCATAATTAACTTACTTAGAATTTGTTTAGCATCACAATCAAACATAATCTACCTGGCGGTCAACCATACACTAAATGAACCCAGGTGCTTGTTAGGAACATAGGGGGCACTTGCATTTAGTATATATTTGAGCACCAAGTAGACTAAGTTTCATCATGCTGCTGAACATATTCTAATTAAGTTAATTATGGTTTTAAAAAGGTATCATTACACTCATACTCAAGTGACGTCATTCCAAGTTATGAATTCGTCAAGCTATTGCAATATATTGCTGTTATTTTATTCCATTGCTATTGATCACTGCTGTCATACACTGCTGTGAATCTGTTGTTACTATACATATCTGTATGGCTGTTTAAGAATACAGAAAGTTGAATGTATGTTATCAAAAGCCTCATCTATAAAGGCTAACTTTTGACATTAAGCATTGTAATTTTATACAGGATTTTAAAGAAATGTGTTTTTTCATTCATTTTCCATCTTTATTTATTTTTGTATCTTTTTTAATTTTTAATTAGCAGAATCCTTTACCGTTTCCCCATTTTTAAGAGATTTGAGGGGTTGTGTTCCTGAAGGCAAATCCATTTTGGAAATCATACTCATTTTTTAGTTTAATGCAAATTCTAGACGTTGATGAATAATTAGATAGAGACATCAGTTGAATAAGTTATGACTTCAAATTAGACATTTTATTTGATGGTCATTTTGCTTATGCTTTCTCTTGCATACTATATCTGTTAAATTATTGTTTGACACCTAATTTAGAAAGAAATAATCCTCATGCACAATTATGTAAGATTGCAATCCGTCTTCAAGAATAGGGAAACCTTAAATCTGTAATATTATCAATTCGGAAATTTGGAATTCAAGCTTATAATTTGCATAATGTGCATGGATGTATCCATCAACTTACCAAGAATATTACTTGATATATTACCATCCTTCTTCAATCTTTTTTTCCCCTTTATTAATGCCCTTCTTCCTTAAAACAGACCAATCAATCTAAAGATTATTTTAATAAATAGGATGGAAACAATGAACATCTAAATGAAGCCATGCATTTGTCATCTGTTGCTAGACACCTTCCGATTTGTTATCTTGAGCAAGGGGAATGTTGGCTGTTAATGATGCCATTTCTTTCTCCGGCAAAAATGACCACAATAATCTCACCAAGATATTTGTTGATCATTTTGTCATCATATAGGGGCCAAACCATCTTGCTTTTAATGTTTAGAACAATCACTTCGCAAAATTATAATCTAACTATAGACAACAAACTTGAGACCATTAACAGAATCTCATAATCAATCAGTCATGGTAGCTCAAAGTTGTTAAGATTACTTGCGTCCATTAAACAAATGCAAAAAACTCCCACACATTAACTTGATGTATCTAATAACAGTATCTTTCTTCAAGGAAATTAAGATGATTAAATCAATAATAAATACAAACCACAACTGCCACTTACAAGGTGATAAGATTAAGAATGTTTTGATAAAATGCATGATAGGTTGAAAACTTGAAAAAAAAAATCTTATCAAATTCTAAAATGTAACATACCGTAAGCATCAACGTGAATCTAGATGCAACCATAAGCCACGCCGTTTCTTCATGGTGAACTTCATTTGCAATGTAAATTGCAATCCAAACTCCTGTGGTAAATTGTTTTAAAGGACAAATGTATTAGTTTTAGTCTATATACACAAGATATATCCGGCATAGAAAAAAATGGTGTAGACTCTTTAAGATTTTGTATAGTCTTGATGATAAAGTGATTTGGAATCCTATGTTTTGGTCTGTAATCATGAGGAGTAATAGGTTTGGTATGAGTTGTATTACCCAGGAAGGCTAATTTAGTTATTTTGTGTATAGGTGGTTTCAAGTTTCCCGTTCCTCCTAATTGTTGGTAATCAACATATACGAGTAGCAACATATTGAAGAGACATGACTATATTTGTGAGGCCCCAATTTTCACAGTGCTAGTTCTGTTGAACCTTGTTTTTATCATACACGTCCGTTGTGGCATGCTCCTTATATTATTTGAGACATGGCACACTTGTTGTTATGTTGTTGTGTGATTATTACATTACCATTGAGACTACTCAATGTTTTTAAGTATTGCTTCCAAGGGTATGATTCAGATGCCCATGATAGTTGATTTCACTTTGATTATTGAGATGCATACTACATTAGCATATTAGCTGAGTCAATACTACTTTGTCATGTGATTTGAGATTACAAATATATGGATGTTAGTATGTTGAGAGAATATTTTTCTTGTAATGGATCTATGTATACAATGTGTGTTTGTACATGTTGAGATTGTTTGAAATTCAGTTGCTTCAATTATCCTAGGATAGAGCAATTTTATGTGTGCAATGATGTGTAGGATTACAAGTGGCCAAGCAAGGGATCTTGGACTCCGTTGATCATGGATTTTACCATTCACTAAATGTGTCGTGTACCTAGTTGACACCTAGCTCTTTATTTTTTGTTATTGTGTTCTAGTCACTTGTTTTAAAGTTGGAAATGCTAGACTATATAACACTATTCATGCCCTTTTTATCTATACCTTAGATATTTGTTGAACTCTCTAGAAGGTCATAAAGTTTAAAAGAGAGCCAACTTGATGTCAGCACTTGAAATACTCCAATGGAATTGTAAAGCCAACATTAGAAGGTGAAATAAAGTGATTTTTGTGTTAAATTTAGAGTAGTTTGATCAATAGGGATGTATGGGAGTATTTAGTACCACCCATGTGATCATTGATGGCATTGGAATAAGGGAAGCATTAGTTGAGTATGGGTAAGCCATACTTTCCCTCATGTCATGTACGAAGGAGCATGGGTATCGTAAGAGAGCAAAGGCCACAAAAGACTTGTGAGAGACAAAGGCATGGGAACGGATAGGTGTCACCTTCCCATTGGCCAATGATTGAGGGTTTTCTCTATAATTAGGTGGGAAGCCACTCTTTTGCACAATTTTTTGGGGTCATTATTTCAGCTTGGAGAGAGGAGCTTGAGCTTGAGGAGGAGAAAGAAGCTTGGAGTAGAGAAGAATTACTTGTAGCAAGGCACTTTTAGAAGAAATTTGCTAAGGAACAAGTGGAGGAACCAAGGTAGGCTTCCTTATGAAAGTATTTTATCATTTGTTTATAAATTTTCTCCTTCCATTCTTGTTTGAGAGTTTCAAAAGGTTGCATGGCCTTTTGGCTTGCCCCATTCTATTGTTTGTTTGTCATGGTTGGGCTTATGGCCACTAAGTTTGTTTTTGGTCCTTCTAGGGCATGGAGATGACTAATTCCTCCTCTTATACTTGCTGTTTTGACAGTCATTTTATTGACTTAAAATTTTAATGTCATGTTGTCTAAATGGGCTTAGCTTGTGTGTTTGATATACGCCTTCATTTGGTAGGGTTAGTACATAGAAATTGTGTTCCAAAGTCCTCCTACATGGCTCTATTGCATGGGGTTTGGGTAATAGGAAAACTAACATTTTCCAAAGTCCTCCCATGGCAAAGGAGAAATGTTTGGGCAAGGAGAGTTATTCCAAAGTCCTCCTTCTCCCAACCCATTGAGTGAATAGAAGCAATACTCATCCACAATCAGTGATTCACAAGCCTTGTTTAATATTGTAACCTCTTGTGGCTGCCATGTGTTATAAAATGATGGAGATTTGTATTTTGAAATGGACCTTGTGCACTTGATTGGTTGTTAGTGAGAGCCTCTTGGAGAGAGAAGCGATAGGTCAAGCCTTCTAACCATACTTGCCACTTCTCACTTACCCACACATCACCTTACCTTACACTTGAATGGTAATCTACATGATCAAGTTGGGATTCCTTGGCTCGGGGGTGTCTAGGGTAGTCCTCTGATGATGGCAATAGGATGGGAGGCGAGCCCCTCCTTGCCTTGGCCTCATGGCTACTATTGAAGCTTGCATAAAGTCTAGTTTTGTCTTTATAGCTTGCAAATGTAAATGATGAGAAACGGATTATTGGCTAGTATTTAAGCCATTTGTTGCAATATTCTATTGTTATAAATGTGAAATAGAAAGAAAGAAAATATGATTTATGAGTAGGAGCTTTTACAAATTAGTTTATTGTCAAGTGCCAATTGAAAGAAAGATGAGTAAATGTAATGAAACATTATTTTATGTTTTGAATCAAGTTGTAAAAATTATTTGAATAGCATCATTCTCTGTATTTTATATAGTTTATCAGAAATAAAATTAAAATATTGTAAATTCTCATTTGATCTGATTTCATTAAGCCCGAAAAGGGCTAGGATCACTTGGGACAATTTTCCAATAATTTCAAAGGTCCCAATATTTACAAATTTCAATTTTAATATAAAATAAAATTAATTAAGTTTTTAATGCGAATTTATGCTTTAATTTTAGGACATATGGTTTAATCTCTACGAATGTTTAAAGTTAAAACTGCCAAAAGTGCCTGATTTCCTTCATAATTTGTTTAATCTTCTTGCAAGTTTTGTGCAGGATAAATGAGGCATAAAAAGTGCTCAAACCAATTTTATATGAAAAATTGCAATTTCTAGGACTTGTTGCCTTTTGTTTCATGAATTTAGAGTCTACAGTTTGGTTGTGGTATTTTTTTTAAGTTAGGGACTTGTAGGGTAATTTTATTATTGACATGCCCTTTGGAAGGGCACATATATTGTTTTGTCAGGGACCTCAAAAGTCTCTAATATATAATTAATTAGAAACCCATTCTTTCTTTCTTAAACTGATAGTAGGGATTCTAGGGCATCACAAGGGTTTCATAAAATATTATTTTGCCCTTTTAAAGATCAAGGTTTGCAAGAATAAGAACAGCCAATAAATTTCAGCATTTTAGCAGCAACACACTTCCCTTCCAACAGCAAGTTTAAGGTTGGAATTTCATAAATATTGTTAGCATTCCTTTGTAATCTGATTTTGGCAATAAACCCATGTTGTAAAATGATTAAAGAACTGAAAATAAAACTTATACTTTATTGTGAAATTACAATTATGTTATATCTTTGAAGCAATTGTAGAATCGTTTATTTAATTGCCAATTTAGAAAACAAGGGTTTACGTAAAATCCAAAATTGTTCAAATTTGTCCGAAAAAAGGCTAATTTCCAAATTGGTCAACAAGAACCAAGGTATGTACACACCTCTACCAGTTCAAATTAGACAGTGGGAATCCGTTTCCACGAAATCTCTCTTTGGCTATCCTACACCAAGCATGGTAATGATTGTGTTTATGTAGTAGTTGATAGATTTTCAAAGATGGCAATTGTTATACCTAGTAAGAAAGCAATATCAGCTCTGTAGACAACTCTATAGTATTTTTAGCATGTCTGGATCCACTTTGAAATATCAAAAATTATCATCTCTGATAAGCATACAAGCTTCTTGAGCAATTTCCAAAAAGCACTTTGCTCAATGTTGGACACAAAGTTGAATAAGTTTGTTGCATTCCATCCTCACACTGATGGATGAATAGAAGTGGTAAACAGGATGATAGTGCATCTTCTAACAATGTACAATTCAAAGAAACAACACAAATGGGATGAAAGCTTTCCTTTCATTCAACCAGCTATAATATAGCATTGCATAGCTCTACTACACGCAGTCCTTTGTCACCCATTGACGTAGCTTATCCTATAGTGTTGTTAACAATAACTACTTCAGCTCCAAAATAAGTTGACAACGCTGCTAAGTTCGTTCAGTAGCAAGTACATACCTTTCTATAGCAAGTTTGTAGCAGGAAATTGATAAGTACAAATAACACCATGATCGACATCGAACACCGCATACCTTTTGGGTTGGTGACCAAGTATGGATTCATTGGTAGAAGGAAACACTAATAGACCTTACCACAAGCTTCACCCACTTTGGTACATGCACTACACCGTCACCAAGCAAGTAGGAGATAATGCCTTCGAACTTAATCTTCCTTCTTGTCTTGGTTTGCATTCCGTCTTTAATGCAAAACTCTCACACCATTATTTTCCACTTTTCTTGGACATTTGTTTGCAACACACCAGTGCAATCGGATCAAGTAGTTGACGCTAGGGTCAAACAGACACATCAACAAGAGATCCCTCTCTTTGAGATTGTCAAAGCAGGTCAAGTACCATCCCAGGGAAAATGGTTTACAAAGGTGCAGGTTGCCAACCTCTTTCCACATCTTATACCGCAACTGCACACAATGGCGACCATTGCTCTTCAAGGAGAAGCAACTGTTCTAGGAGGATCTGAGCCTTTGATCGACTCACGGCATCAATGTGTTGCTCTATGGGTATGTGTTGTCTTCAGCATCAGCTTCAACATCATGCCAAGCACATGTGTGTATATCATGAAATCATAACTCCTCTTATGCAATGTCGCACAGCTCCAATAGTGTCAGTACTATGTTGTGCAACATTATAGTGGCAGTACTAGAAGACAACAAACTAATAATTGGTTATGAAGAAGTTGTTACCAAGTATTGTAATTGTTGACCAATTTTTGGTCCTGCAGGTCAAAAATTGGGCACCCCTCTTCTTTTTATTGCAAGCGTCTTTCAAGCCAGGTTCTGGCTAGTTCATCCCTCAGCTGCGTCGTGCAAAATTTTCTCTGTCAAACCATTTCCCATAAAAAAACCAAGTGTTTTCCTCTTTTGCTCGCCAAGTACATTTCAGGTTTGACAGGTGACTTTACTTGTAGAAAATTCATAAGTAAAGCCACTTGCAAACCTCGATTTTGGTCTCGGATGCTTCGAAAGACAAGTGAATTACTTTGGAGGGCTTTTCATCGGCAAGATGGACCAAGTGGAAAAGCCAAAGAGTCGTTTGCAGGATTCCCGAAGGGTATGTACCCTTGTGGAGGGCACTTAGGCGGCAAACGAGACCTTTACAATTCTTTCGAAAGGCAACTTTGGAAAAACAAGGTGTCTTTGCAGAGGGCAAGCGATGAACCAAGTGGATCTTTTCAAAAGTCCTAAGGGTAACTTTGGGTTCGAATTGCCCTTACGGAGGGCAACCGGTTGAAACAAAGGGGCAAGACAAAAGGTCGAAAGGAACTTGCCCTTCGGAACAAAATGACATGCCATAAGAGAATTCCTTCGGACTTTTTGTCTGAAGGAAAACCAAAGAAAAGAAATCAAAGGAGAATTCCTTCAGACATTTTGTCCGAAGAAATTTGATAGTCACAAAAAGTCCAAAAAAATTCAAAAACAAGAAGTCCAAAGGGTAGGTGTCTTTGCGGGGGGCACTTGGCTTTGAAAGAGGACCATTTCAATCTTTCCGAAGGGTCACTTTCCCTTCGAAAAAGTTCATTTGCAAAAATGCCGAAGGAATTGTCCTAGTGAGTGACAGGCCGTGAACGTCAAATTCAGGGCAGTAAGCTAGCCGTTGGGATTAAAATGTCCGATGACGGGCCCGTGAACGTCAAATTCAGGAAAGTAAGCTAGTTGTTGGAAAAAATCAAAGAAGAATTCCTTTGGACATTTTGTCCAAAGGAACTCAGAAAAGGAAGGCCCGCCAAAGGAAAGTTAAAAGGTAAGAAGCCCAAAGGAGAATTCCTTCGGACAAAATGTCTGAAGGAATTCAAAACTCGAAAGCCCGAAAGACGAATGAGCGAACAAGCAAAGGAAGGTACCTGGGAGAGAATAATAAGCGCCAAGAGCCCACATTGCCAGGACAAGAGGGAAATAACAAAGAAAGGGAAAACAAGGCGGGTAACCCAGAACGCGGCCACGTGCACATAAAACAAAAGCTAAAAACACTCCAGGTGGCGTAGCAAGTCAAAGCCCAGACCCAAGGATGAACCAAACCAAGGCAGGTGGCACAAGGGTTGTCAGTAGGAAGAGTAAATGCACTTAGGTGAAATAGTCTCCACCAAAAACCAATAAAAAGATTGGTTGCGAACATTGAAGAGAGCGGCCCGTGTTTTCTTGTTTTGCCATTAATGAACAGCCAGTTGCGCTCAGCATTGAAGAGAGCATGGCCCAGTCAACACAATATGGGGATGGCCTTGTCAGTTACTAGAAGAAATATCCCATGCTTCTACAGGCCCAAGACAGCATGGACAGTGACTTAGACACCTACAGCATGGCTCTTCCATACGCAATTGCAAGGAGACAGCAGCAGCATGGGCTTGTGATCGCTGCAGAAGTGTTTAATACAGCATGGATTTCCATCCCTTGACTAGTCAATTGTCTGTTTCTAAGCTTTCTATATATATATATATATTTGTAACTTCTCATTTGAGAGGGATCTCTCAGCATTGTATGGCGAAGCCTTGAAGAATTTACCTTGAATCAAAAGAAGCATTTTACCTCTATTTGAGCTTGCACTTTTGCATATGTCTATGGTCTTATCTTATGTTCAGTCTTTTCCTTTAATGCTTTCATAAGTTTATACCAACATATCTAGTGTATTGTGAATTCTTCTCTGTAGGTCAACAAGAAGTGTCCAACTCAAAGTATAGACGCAGGTGAACAGACTGTCCAATAGTGTGTCTTAGAACACCTCCGATAGTTTCTTCCTCCCTGTATCTCCATAGGATCCCCTGTTGAAACACTGATGCAAGAAAGGTTCTCATTCGAATGAAGTGTATGTATGCTTCTCTCTGGTGTAAAGTGTAGGTCAAGGCTGAGTAGACCAACCAATTTGCTACATCACCACATTAGTTAGGTTCTGTTTTTAGTATCTTTCTCTTTTCACCCCCCATTGTTAGTAGTAGGAAATCCAGGGCCTCAAGGTGCATCAAGGAGAGCTAGCCCCTAATCTAGAGATTCATCCCTCAAGTTTTCCACCCACAGCAAGAGGAATGTCTCCATTGTGCCGCGTGGAGGAAGGAAGCTGAGTCTCTTTTCAGAGGGTGCAATCCACAGTGTCAACAGTAATGATCCAACTGACGCTTCATCTTTTATATATATATATATGTACACTTTCATTCTTTGTGGTTAGAATGAAGTGAAACAAAGATAGACTAGGATGTACGTAGACATCACACATCCAACCTCTTGAATCTTGTACAGAACTTTGCATAATACAACTTTGCAATTATAGTTATAGTCTAGCGTCTATTCTCTGCTTTGCTCCTTCCCTTATCTTATTGTACTATGATATATACTTTGGCCTCTATCATTCAATATATGCTTCCATCATAACCCATTCAATCCGTTAAGTGTGGTTGTCCATTGAGGCCCCAGATCAAACAAACTAGGAAATACAATAGTGGTTAGACATCTTGTAACACATTCGACCTCTTGGATCATTGTACCTAACTATTGCACAATATAACCTTGCGACTTATAGTTATGATAAAGTGTCTATTGCTCTCTTCATCTCTCCCCTTGTCTCATAACACTCATATTTATCTTGGCCTTTATCATTTCATTTATGCTTCGACGACAACACATTTAATCTCTTAAATGTGTTTGTCCATTGGGTTCCTCCTGGGCCCCAAATCATGAATATTGCAAAGTGCACTAGCATTGGAAACTTAGGCCTAAGGGCCAATGCTCAAAGTGGGGGTTTGTCTTAGGAGGGGGGTGTGCCAAACATCTTAAGAGGATGGAGGGCATCAAGGAGCTCATGTCATCTCAAAACGAAGTGGGGGTTTGTCTCGTGAGGAGGGTGTGCCAAACATCTTAAGAGGATGGAGAGCATCAAGGAGCTCATGTCATCTCAAAACGAAGCTTTCAATGGCAATAATATATCTGTGGAGGGTATGGAGGGACGGTCATGGGCTAGGACAAAATGTAGCCTTCGAGGCATAGATTTACACTTGTTGTACCAATGATCCATAGGGCAACAGCTATTAGGACAAAGCAATTTACAATGATTAACTATGTATAGAAAGGAGTCAAGGGCTGCCTCCCAAAGCATATGGGATAGAGAATCATATTGGGCCATGATGGTAGAGAAAGTAGATAGAGAAAGTAGAATAATCAGACATAAGCTGGGAAAGTTGGGCAGCATAATCTAGATGAAAGAAATTGCATAAAGACACCTTGAAACCTTAGTGAATTGCCTTAAAAAGTTGCAAAGTTGCATTTGGACGATTTTTGTCTTTAAGCATTACTACTTTTTTGCATGCTTTAATAAACTTATCCATTTAAGATGCGGCTTGAATGAAGAGACTATTAAAGCATACTTTGGTGACTGATTCTTGTTTTTTCGTGTGGAATTTTTTACATAAAATTGCATTCTTCCCTCTGCTTTATTTTTGTGTATAACCATGCTCTTAGGTATTCAATTTGCCCTGCACCCATTGCAAAAATGTAAAATATGCATGCATTATATTTTTATTTAGAACATTGTGTTCAAAATTATGGCACTAAGACTGTATGAATCCATTCATAAGCCATAGACGACCCTTTCTTAGGGTATTACAGTCTGATCAGAGACATAACGGGGACAGCTGTCATACCTTGAATTGGTGATGAAAATGCTCATTTTTGGCCGGGGTTCATTCCAGGGCTGTTGAACTTGTTTCTATAGAAACAGCACAATTGCTCTAGGAACAACCATGGTAGTGAAGCATGACCCATTTATAAGTGGCATTTCTTGGGCAGTTTCTGACCTGAAAGAAATGGCTACCAAGATCATGACAAAACAAACTAAAAAAAATTATTTAAAAAAAAAGGTGAGCTCCACACCAAAATTATTAAATGTTCTAGAAAGATTTTACTGATTCTTTTCAGTATTATCTACCGCTGCTAAAACTGGAGGGCTTCTCCAAGTTTCTCAATTTTCTGGGCATTGGAAGCCATATAACTGCCTGGATTTCCTATTGTTAGTCTGAAACAGTGAAAGATTTTCTTAGCTTTTGCCTTGTATATCTGCATTATCATGGAAAAAATCCCAACCCAAAGTTTGCAATCATCTTCTGTTTGCAATAAATCAGGACACCTACAACCAACCCAATAAAAAGTGGCACTGCCCAATCCAAAGAATATCTAGAAGCAGCTAGGTTGTCGTCTATTGTACAAGCTAGACATTCATACAGTTGATGAGCAGGCAGGTCTACACGAACAAGGCTTGGATATGCCCTTTCTACATGCTTAAAAAATCAGGCTCAATAGCATGAGTGAGGTGGCATTTGTGCAATGTTGGGAAAAGGAAAAAATAAAAAAATTGACAAAGTTTGCAAAACAGAGAAGGCAGTCTTAATTAAACACTATTACAAAGCTGAAAATTTTAAAAATACCATTGAACTCACTCGTGCAGTTCAATCTTCACCAGGGAATCAACTTGAACCTACACCTACATGTCATGGACTTCCTCCACTCGACCATCTTTGAGATGCTAGAAGCCAAGCAAATATTGATGCATCAATTGGCCATTTTTCCTTTCTAGTGGCATAACATTTAGTGTCTTAAGTTCCAAATTGGAAAGCAACGGTACATAGTTTGATAAACATTGAAAAATTACACCCAAAGGATGAGAAAGGCTGCATCGAATCAAGACTTAAAGACATTAGAAAAACTTGGAGAGATTTCAAGATGTCCATTGCTTCAGATGTTTGGGTAGATATCAGTCATCATCCTCTCATTAAGATATTGGTTTCTAGGACAAGGGGTTATGTTTTTTAAATGTCATGAAATTGTAGGGAGGGGTATGATTGCTAAGTTCAGAAATCTGAAATCGTCCAGGAGGGGAAAAATCGAAAAAATCTGGAGTCCCAAAAAAATTATGTAAAATGCTTCAGGAAAAAATGTCTATGTCTGTGTGTGTGCACGTGCACGTATGCGTGTTCACGTGTGTGAAAAAATAGATAACCTAAACATATGTAAAATTTTAATTGCTAAGTTGAGCAAAGCAAATCAGGTGGGATGTGGATTTGCAGATAAACAATTTTTTTTATAAGATAATTAATAGAAGTCCTTATTGGATCAGAGTTACGCCTAAACAATCCAGATCTGACAAGATCTAGTTTAGATCCAGAAGGATTTGTAACTATAGGGAGGACCAAGGCTGGTCCTTATTTGCTGAGTCTATTCAAAGAGACCATCAAAGAAGTTGTGTAATGTCCCCAACTTTGATTTAGAGCTTTGGATGACCCTTAGTTTATTATTGCTCCAATAACTAAGGGTGAAAGAAGGAACTTAGTGCACCACTTGTGAAAGGATATCTCAAAGAAAAGGTACTTTATGATTATAATTTTATGTTATGTTTTGGAAAAAAAGTACTTTATATTCATTTCACTTAAGTGGAAAAATTTATGAGTCTTGGCTTATAAGACTTAAGAAGATGTTTTTAAAAGATTAACCATTTCTTTCTATTTTTGAGCACTACACTTGGAGAAGGGTATTTAAGAAGAATGAGGGCTCATTTGAAGATTATATGTATTTGGATATTTGGATTTGATAATCAAGTATGTCAAGCTTGGTTGTTAAAGGTAAATGCTTGAAGAATGTTACCCTTCAAGTTCTACTAGTTGTTCTATAACGGTGTTTTGCAACACAACCTTTCGGAAATTGTGTGAGCACTTTGGAAAGCTTCTATATGCAAATTTGCAAGTTCCTAAAGTGGACGAATTACTTGGAGGGTTCGTGAGGTCATTGAAGAGTGGCAAATTGCTTGTGAAGGGAAGTGGTGGATTTCTCTCCTTGGGCAACTTGCTTGGGAGCTTGGGATCATCTTCGAAAGGCCTTGTTATTGGTGGAAACCCTCTTCTAGGGTTAAGGTAAATTTTATGTATTTTTCTTAGTGGGGCAAATTGCCTTTGAGGTGAGATTGCATGCTTATTGGGTTGATTTATGCTTCGGAAATATTTAGAATTATTTCTATATTTTTCACAAGAGGGGCAAATTGATTTGAAGGCTTGGGAGGCATTGTTGAGGGTTTATTTCAAGGGTTTGATATTCAAAAAATTATTTGCATAGTTTTGGTTGAAAAACTAGGGTTTTTAGAACTTCGGGATATCATTTGGAGGACCTCCCATGGATGGAAAATTTGGAAATTATTTTTATTGGATAGCTGCTATTTTTGTGTTCATTTTGAGTCCTCACTCATTAGAATTCCAAGTATTTCCAAAGTTATGAATTTTTTAAGTTTCAGTTGTTTGAGGTAAAATAATAAATTATTAAGGGCAGATTTGAAAAGAATAAAGGTCAGAAAAAATATTTATATTATTTTCCATAAGTTGAGTGACTTGTGTGGATGGTTTGAAGTGTCTCTATTAGCTGAATTTTGCTCTTTGAAAGCTTTGACAATTTGTAGGGTGTTTGGCCTAATTATTGGAAGGTCATCCAAGGGTTTCAAGGCTGTTGTTACAAAGCATATGACTGCTGTACCAACGCTTAAATATCAAAATTATTGCATATATTTCCAGCAGTTACATTCTTCATTCATGCTACAAGGTACACAATTATAGCTTTATATTTGTCACATATTAAAGCTATTGTGAAGTTTTATTGTAAGAATTTGAGAAGATTATTGTGGCTAGGGTTTGTTGGGTTTTTAGGCAGCATAGAGTTTATTTTTAGATTGACTCAGGGGTTTAAAGGAAATTACTTATTTTTGCTTGAGATCCTATTTGGGGTCACTACAAGTTGATTGGGATAATTTTGTTCAAAGTTTAGCACATAGTGCAGCCAACAACATATTTGCAAGTGGTATGATTAAGGATGACTACCCAAATGTATTATGTTGTTCATTGGATTAATCCTCTACTTAAAGATATTAATAAAAATGCATGGTTTGGACAGAGAGTAAATGAAGTTGTTGAAAAGTTATGTTGTCACTTGTTTATCATGCAAAATCTTTGGTAATGTACAATAAATATGCCACCTCGTAATGTCTCCAATGCGTGCACACCAGCTTTTCTTCTACCATTATGCCGACAGTTTCAACATCTCTTAAAATAGTTAAAAGTGTATGATTCACTTGTAGAAATGATACCTTCCCTGAGCAGCAAAGGTGGAAGGGGTCTTAGTCTAATTTATGTTGAGAGGCACATTTTAAGATCAACATCAACGAGGACTTTTGGTGGGTGTGTGTAAATATGTCCGAGGGGAGCATGTTTCATGTATTCTCCACATTGGCCCTACATTTTAATGTAATTTGAGACAAGCAAAGCACATTTATTGCCTTGAGTAACGTCTCCTAGGTGTTTACTTGACTAGGTCTTTGACTAAGTTATAAATACTTGGGTCTTTATATTTAGTAATTTCGAGACTTAGTTATAAATACTTGGGTCTTTAGATTTAGTAATTTCAAAAGTTGGTTGTTTTTCCACCTTGGGATTCAGCATTTAATTTTCATTTTCCTTGCCAAGGGTTGAAGCCCCTCTTTGAGAGTTACCTTTGAATAGGTGTGATATAATCATTTATCCTTGTATGAGCTCATTCTTACTCCAATCATGAGGATGTAAATTCTAAAAGTTCTTTGGGGTTCCATATTTATGATGTTCTAAGGCTAACAAAGAGATTTTCAGCTCTTTTCTTTACAACTCTAATGTTTATTATGCTTTTCAGTATTTTCTCATCTAAGTACCCAAACCATGGAAATGAACCTTAGAAACCTATAAGCCTAAAACTTGGAACTCGAAACCCTAGAACCCAAAATATGGGAACCTAGAACCCAGAACCACGACCCCTAAAACTTGAAACCCTAGTTTTTGGAACATTGAACTGTATAACCATAAACCCTTGACCCTTCGAATCCTTAACATGGCACCTTGAACACTAACCCTTGGAACCCTAAACGTTGAACATGGAACACTATATACTGAACCTGGAACCATAAACCCTAAATTTTGAACCTTGAACCCTATCACATGTATGTTATAATTATTGTAATATTGTTTGTTTATTGAATTATTCAATCAATATGACTAGCATAAATTCATCTTAACATAGATCTAATATATGCCAAGAGGTATCCAAAAGACTCAAGGTATCAATCCCTATGATTTTCCATTTATGTTGTGATTATGTTATCATGGTCAATTTTATGAGGATTTGTGGAGGAAAGTGGAGGATGTGACCATGATGGTCCAGTTATTTATGTTTGCATGTTTGACAAGAATAAACCATGCTTAGGGGATGAATACAAGACCCTTGTTCAAATAAGGGAGAAGCTTCATCAAATAATGTTGATTGCACATTTCAAGATTAACGACATGACTAGGGATGTACTATAGGATCTTAGTCACAAGATGTGATGTCCCCAAATTGAGACAATGATGCAAAAGAGGGTTTTCCAACAAAACCCTAAATAAATCCGAAATAAAATTTGAATTCTGAAAATAAAACCAGCCAACCCTAGGGTTGTATTTGCACCACCAAACTGAAATTATTACACCTCCAATCACTCAACAAATAAATAGAAAAACACCTTGTGAAGTTTAGCCAACCATGGCCCACACGCATGAAGAAAGGAGCTGAATTGGTATGTTTTCCATTCCGAAACCCTCAACGCCACCAAGCTGATTTTAATGTCCTCTTTTTGTCACTAAATCCTACTCAGAAAACCCTCCACGACTGAAGATAAAATGCAGATAAATTTCAACATGCATATCATATAAAATTTGGCCAATTGTTAGGGCCTAAAACATGTCAAATCTTCTCCAAATCAAGTTGCCAAAATCAAGAATAAATAGTATGTAATAACTCAGAAAATCAGAGTTGTAACCATGCAAACCTGCTGAAAATAGGATATAAAATCCACCAATATTTGCAATAAAAATACTCTATTGTTTAGGGCCAAACAAGGCGCCCAAAAGCCTTGTATACCTCCTTCAAGTGAATCGCCCAACTCAGAGATTAAGGGCAGAATTTCATAATCAAAACCCTTGTCTTAACCTTTTGAAAATCCTTAAACCCTTATGATTTATTACCAAATAAATTAGAGAAAATATAACAAATGTACCTTGTCAAAACGGAGTCTAAAATCCCTCCAAAGATGTCCAATTCTTCCCTAAACTTATTTGCCCCACCTCATGAAATAAAATAAAATAAATCAGATTATTTTAACTTACCAATGGTCCACCAATTGACCTTGAAAATGCTCATAGGGCAAGTTGCCCAAGCTGAAAAAATAATATAAAATATTATGCAATATTTTATGCTTCAACAAACACTTCAAATCAGCTCCAAGACCATAAAACCAGCTCTCAATTCAAGTCACCAAAGCTGGAAAATCATATAGAATATTATGCAATATTTTAGGCTTCAACGAACCCTTCAAATCAACTCGCACAACCCTCTAAGCAAGTCACCACTCAATGAAATGACTCTCAACAACACGAACAAGCTCCCAATGCAAGTCGCCACTCTCCAAGACCTGCAATTTCTTTAAAACCCAACTTTCGATAGAGTTTGCAAAATTCCTCAATGTAGGTGGTGTCCAAAAACACACTTGTAGATCTACTTGCATATAAACATGCAATTTTGAAGCTCAACTACAGCCTTTGAATAGAGTTGCCCAAGTAATAAAAATGGAGGTTTTCATCTCCAAACCCTTGACACTTATTGAAGGTTTTCATCCTCGAGATGTGGTAATCAAGCTTGACATACTTGATCCAAGATTCCAATTCAATATTCAACATACATTTCCAAAGACTCTTCAATTGCTTTTTATTATCTTCCCCCAAGGGTGGCACCCAAGTTGGAGGGATGTGTCTTTTAAAACATAAGCAACTTATCTTTTTAAAACTCCCTTTTGAGGGTTTAGGCTCTCATGACCCTTTAAGGTCCTCAACTTAAGTGAGCAGTAGATCAAAAGGTACATTTTTGCAACTCAACTAAAAATTAGAATACTTAAGTACTTTTCACCTTTTTGCTCATAGGTTAGCCCCCCTCAATGTTCCCTTCTCTTTCCTTCCCTTAGTCTTGTGGGAACAACCAAGCTAAGGGTCCATAAGCAAGCTCTGCCAAAAAGGGGGACATTACACAAGACGCAAGATTTTTCATAGCCATGCTCATTTCATAGCATTTTTACTCAGCCCCAAGTGATTTCATGAGAAACCAAAGGAAGATGAAGAGGTAATGAAAAATTGGAATGCCTCTTGTAAAAATTGTTAAGATGTTGACCATCATGCGTAGATATAGATCGAGTTAGGAAAATATTAGAGATCAAAGGGCTACCTTGTAGATAAAAACTATTCACATAGCGGGATGATAATTGATCTCACAAAATTTTGGGGAATTACGGACAACTCCCTTGGTTTGTCACCTAACTATTTTCTTTTTTCAGAAATTACCTCCTTAATTTCAAACCAATATTGGATAATTTATTTTAAAGTTCAAAATTTTATATTAATTTTTTTTTCAAGTTTATATTTTTGAATGTCATTTACACCATCCCCATTTCGCTTTGTAGGTGACTAGTTTATCAACAAACAAGTAAAATCACTAATATTGAAGTCGTGTGGACTATACATTGGATGGCTATTATATAGTCAAAGAACCTACTACATCTAAGCAAACAAGTCTATCTATAACAGCCAATAAGGGGGACATTACACAAGATGGAAGATTTTTCATAGCATTTTTACTCAGCCCCAAGTGATTTCATGAGAAACCAAAGGAAGATGAAGAGGTAATGGAAAATTGGAATGCATCCTGTAAAAAGTGTTAAGATGTTGACCATCATGTGTAGATATAGATCGAGTTAGGAAAATATTAGAGATCATAGGGCTACCTTGTAGATAAAACTATTCACATAGCAAGATGATAATTGATCTCACAAAATTTTGGGAAATTATGGAAGTGTAACTCCCTTGGTTTGTCACCTGACTATTTTCTTTTTTCAGAAATTACCTCCTTAATTTCAAACCAATATTAGATATTTTATTTTAAAGTTCAAAATTTGATATTAACTTTTTTTTCAAATTTATATTTTTGAATGTCATTTTCACCATCTCCATTTCGCTTTGCAGGTGACTAGTTTATCAACAAACAAGTAAAATCACTAATATTGAAGTCGCGTGGACTATACATTGGATGGCTATTATATAGCCAAAGAACCTCCTACATCTAAGCAAAGAAGTCTATCTATAAAAGCCAATAAGCTAAACATAGCTCAAGCAACTACAAAGCTACAAACCAACAAGTAGCCATGAATTAAGCTTTATTGTAGATTGACAAAGTCTATAGATCAATACTCTAACTAATCTATAGACCTTATTACTAACTTATTCTAATTCCCTCCCTTAATGACTAAATCAAATACAAACCAAACATTATTACAATAACATGATTAAGTCCAGACACGAACTTAATCAAAATGTAATCTCGATGCCAATGCAGAAAATGTCATTGACCCTATGGTCACCAATCCATCTCACTCAAGTACATGTGTAATTAGCTATACAACCTCAGAGAAACATAGGAAGTGGTGTTGAATATTGGGTTCACTGGATTCTCTTTGAAGTGTTGTCTGTCTTTAATGCTTCATGTTTCACCTATTTGTTGTTAGAATGATCAATTCCAACAAAAAACTAAAGTTTATATCACAACATGGTATATCCCATAAGGGATATTCTTTCATCAATCTCATGCATGGCCGGCATTCTGGGACATACAATACATACACGAATATTGTGTCTTATCTGCATGCCCCTAGCACCTATACTAACCTTTATGAAAAGCTTCCATTCAGGTTTGACTGTGGCCTTTGTAAGTGTTCAAGACTTGACAACCTACGAAACAAAAGAGAAAAAATTACCTCCTCATCACCTTGCACCTTTTGCCTTTCTAATCTTGTAGATAGTCCTTCCATTAACTTAGGCAATTCAACTTCTCAAGCATCCTTCAAAGTGGTGTGGTACCACTTTGATCTCTTGTGTTGGCCCTCCTAATCTTGCTGTGAAGACTAAGAAACAAACTTTTCACCACCAAATCCCTCCTTGGCCTCTAATTCCTTTAATGTTTTCAACTCTAAGCCGTATTTAATTTTAACACTAGAACTTGTTCCAGAAGTATTATTAGCAAGTATCCATACAAAACTATTTTTAGATTTACCACTAGTAAAAAAGAATAGTGTTTTCTTATCTACAACATCTCTACTTACCACAATTATGTTTGTAGAGACATCTAATGATATGCATGCCTTAGACTTCACATGATAGCCAAAAAACATAATGCAAAAGCAACACTACTGAAAACACTTTAGTTACTTACATCAAGGGTTTTGCCTAACCATGCTTCTTCAAGAGTAACATTCTACAAGGCTTTACAAAGAATTCTATTAAAGATATAAACAGTGGTATTCACAAATTCTGCTCAATACCGAAAAGGCACATTCTGACTCTATTGGGTGAATATTTTGTCACCAGCTAACTGATGAGTAAAATAGGTCTCTTCAACCACAACATAGGGAGATCAGTTGGCCATATGTACAGGTTTACCACATCAAAAGGGGACAGATCTCTCCTCTCATCAAGGGGAGGTTCCTTGTAAATAGCAGGAGGCTATATACTATATATATAAGTAGAAAATAACACTCAGGGATAGGATTACACCATCCATCTCTCTTTTTTCAGAGATGACGTTCACAAACAAGGAGAAAATCCTGGTGAAAACATTGAAGGCACTTCTCTTCTTTCAGAAGTGATCTTGTAGGGTATAGCAGTTCTTTCAGGTAGTGACAAGTAACTGGTAACAAATGGCTTAGTAACCAGCAGACTGAGATGTAGCACGAAGTCTCCACCTCAACTGCCCGAGAGTGAAATACGAAGGACAATGAAGGCACAAAGTCGTCCCAAGGTCATTTACACAGAAACAGAAAACAGACAAACACACTAAAGACAATTGTAGACAGCACAAAGTCTCTCCACAGTTAGCTTCAGGACACCTTCCTGATTACTTCCACTAGTTCTGCTTGTTAAATTGAATAAACAAGAATACATTCAGGAAACAGACATAAGAACAATCTCCTAAAATGACACAAGCTATAACAGCACAAAGTCTAAAAGTAATTTGTTTTCTCATTCAAACAAAGAAATATGATAAACAATCTGAGCTCAAAGTCTCAATAATCGCCTCTCAATTTGGGCAGAGTTTCGCTTTTATAATGAAAAAATCTCTTTTTGCATAAGACCAGAGATTACAATATATAGTAACCAAGAAAGGCTTGGTGCTTTGTTCCATAGAATGGCCCATGCTGCATTCAATGCTTTGAATGCATTTTCAGTTTAGTCAAAAAGAGGGCCATGCTGGAACAGGGTGGCTGCTTTAACTGTGGCGTGTCAATTCATCTCAAATGTCTTCTCCTGGGCCTGAGTCATCTGGTCTGTCACCTAATGTCTGCGCAACTGTCCACCTCGCCTTTACTCCAAGTGAGACAAACAGGTCGTGCCTTCAATGTTTTCAAGCCAAAATATCTGCTTGGTGGACTGTTCCACCTACTGGAATAACTTCTGCGCACATATTTCTGGCTTTTCCCTCTTTGTCTCTCCCTGATTTTTGTCTTTTCCTGGCATTTGAGCTCTCGAGGCTGATCTCCCAGCTTTGTTGGCTCTTTCAGCTCTCTCCCTTCGCGGTTCTTCCTTTTGGCGTTTTGGCCTTTTGCATTCGAGTCTGCGTTCAAGCCTTCAAAGATCAACGGCTATTTCATTTCGGTGAATTTGACGGTTTCGGAGACGTCACTAGTTGAACACCAACGGCTTGTTTATGGCCTTGAATTTGACGGCTTCGGGAACGTCACCAGACATCTATATCCCAACGGCTAGTTCATGGTGCTTAATTTTGATGTCTTCGGGCCCGTCACCCTCCTTGGCAATTCCTTCGGCTTTCTTGTTTGATCCTTCCCAAAGGGGACCTGCCCTTTGGGGTCTCGAGAAAGGTCCATTTTGCTCAGCGAGAGCCCCCCGTAAGGGTATCTGCCCATCGGGGTTCTTCGAGTGATCTTCGGGGTCCTTCGGCTTCAATTCCTTCGAACAAAATGTCCAAAAGAATTCCTTCGGACATTTTGTCCGAAGGAAATGTTCCATTGCCTTAGCTATTTTTGCCAAGCCTTATTCTTTCGGGCGAATTCCTTCGGACTTTTCCTTCGAACTTTTTGTCTGAAGGAATTCGCCTTATCTTTTGCCGCGGGAAATCTTCCCGAAGGAATTCCAACTTTACTGCCTTGTTCATTTTTTCGAAGAAAATCTTTTTGTCCTCTTTTGCTCGCTGCCCTCCACAAGGGCACTTGGCTTTGGTTCGCTGCCTTCCGCAAGGGCACTTGGTCTCTTCGCTTTGGGGCACTCCTTTGAACCAGCCGATTGAGCCGACCAATTGAACCAACTTTGGTTCAACGGTTCAACAGTTCAATCTTGTGTTCACTTGACCGCTTGAACCAACCGCATTGAACCAACCACTTATTGAACCTTTGAACCGTTGAACCTGTTGAACCTTTGAACCATTTTAGTTCAAGGTTCAACAGTTCAACGGTTCAAGCCTTCTTTTCTTCGCTAAGTCTTTTGAAGCCGTTGAACTTGCCGAAGCGGTTGAACTTTGAACTTTTGCTGAAGCGCTTAACTCTTTAAGCTTGTCGACATCGTTGAACCTTTGAACCCGAAGAACCTTTGAACCTTTTAGAAGCGGGGTTCAACGGTTCAATGGTTCAATCCTTTGTTTGAAGCTTGCCGATGAACCTTTTGGTTGAACCTTGGCATTGAACCAACCTTGAAATTGCCTAAGTGTTGAGAGCTTGTTTCTTTCCTACAGAGTCCGTAGAAATCAACCTGCGAAGTCCATAGAACTGAGTCCATAGAAATGAGTCCGTAGAACTTACCCTGCAGAGTCCTTAGTTTTTTCTAAGTCTTTCGAGCCTTGAAAGAGTCCGTAGAAACATATCTGCAGAGTCCGTAAAAATAAGCCTGCAGAGTTCATAGAAATGAGCTTGCGAAGTCCGTTAGCTGAAAAAGCATGAATAATGAAGAATTTGAATGCCCAGAACAATTTTTGAGAAGGAAAGAGATAATTTTTTGGCCTGCAGGAACAAAATAGTTCATGTGTTGTCCCAAAAAGGAGTGAGATTTTGGGAACAACAACTAGCTCCAGTTGGGGAACTTCCTTCAGTTGAAATTTTGAGGCAGCTGAGGGGAGTAGAAACCAGAATCTCCAGTGCCTTTAAGTATGCCGTTGGGCTACGGAGTCATGCTACCCAAAAAAAAAAGGAGCCAAAAACGAAAACAAAAAGCACAAAACAAAACTAAAGACTATACAAATATACATATGTACAGATGATCTTATCTGATGCTTCAAGAATTGAAGCGCTTCAGATGCCGCCCACTCTGAGATAGTGAAAATGACGTTCCATCCTGATAAACCAGTAAGAAACTATTTTCTCCTCAGAATCGATGATGTGCGAATGGAACTCTCCACCAGGAATCACATTTTCTGTGTACTTCTTTTGGTTTTCTCCTCTTGCCCCATGACAAGGCATGGTCTCCAATCTGAAAACCATAAGTCTTTGCTCTCTTGGCGAAAAATTCATTTTCTTGACTTTGGCGTGCAGCAGTATGGTCCACTACCATAGCTTGTTCTCCTGTTTCAGTCCAGCACATGATTTGATTGTCATCATCAGATACCTGCCAATGGTTGGCATTGTCAGGCACACTTGGTCACAAAACCAGTTGATAGTGTACCTATTATCTTTGAAATCGGGGTGAGGAACCATGAAGGTTGCAGGGACAGCGAATGATTTTGCACGATTATGAAGCTCCCTGGGTACTACAGATATATTGAAAGCATCAAAACTTTCAATATAATCCCATATCAGATTGTGGTAGTGGCGCAGTCTTTTGTTCCTGGTTTGACACAGGTTCTTCACCTGACAAACCATCAGTTTGGCATCTCTTTTAGCATCAAGGAGTTTAATACCTCTGTTTTGAGCTGCCTTCAACCCGAGTTACAGAGATTCATACTCGGCAGTGTAATTGGTGTTGCTGAACTGCAACTTATATGCAGGAAAAATATCTCTTTGAGGAGATATCAACACAGTCCCAGCTCCAGCACCAATAGAAGAATTGCTGCCATTGAATTCTAGGATCCAAAAATCATCAGAAGCTGATCTTCTATCAGATTTTTCTTCATTAGAGAGGGAAGATCCTTTTTCATCTGTACTGCGCCCTACCAATTCTTCTGATGTCTTGTTTGAATCAATTCCTAGATTGCTAGCTACAGGACTTTCATCTTCAGAAACACGAACATCCTTTGTGGACAAAAAATAATTATCCCTGCCTGAAGACTCAAATAGAATTTGAGTTTCAGGTGCTAATGTCTGAGTGACAACATATTTTGCCTCCTCAAGAAGCAATCTCTGCATAATGCCTTTGACTGGGATCCTCGCCTCAGACAGGTCCATGCTCAATTCTCCGCCAACATCCTTGCAGAAATTTCTCCCAAGAAGAATGTCGTATGACGCTGGGACGTCGGCCACCAAGACTGTCATCTTGATCCTCTTTTCTGAAAAGGCGGCAAATGCAAATTGGGCGTCCTTGATTTGTCCCAACAGTGGCACTTGTTTGTTCTCCATGGAGAAACATCTCCCAAATGTCTTGGTCAGTGTGAGACCAAGAGATTTTGCCACTTTGGCAGGCATGACATTGTCTGAAGCTCTGGAATCAATGATGCAGTTGCTCAGCTTGTGAACGTTTATCAACAGGGAAACATAAAAAGGCTCTATTCTCCCAGGGGCAGCTGGAGGAGTAATGACAAGATTGTTTGGGATGGACATGTTCTTTGGGGGATCATGAGTTACCTTCTTAGCATCTTGTTTTGCAGGGATGGTTTGGTTCTTCACACACTCAACCAACATGTCCAACTGCTCAGGGTTGGCTTGTAAGAATTCAAATTCAGACATTTGAATTTTGGTTTTCTTGACATGGTCGACTATGTCAAATGTTTGAAATGAATTATGAACAGGGGAAGGGAGTTCATCTTTCTGGTTTTTGAGAGGAAGGACTGATCTACGAATTTGAAGTTAAAGGTGAAGGCATGTTTGATGTACTAACCTTTTTTGCAATCACCGGGTCCTTTGGCTGGAAAGGCAGAGTGGTTCTCTGCTTAGCAATTGAAATTGCAGGCTGAGATCCTTCTCATGTTCTTTCTTTATCAGCTTGTTGGGCTGACTAGTTCTTGGATTGGGTGAATACAACGTAAATTCCCTCAACTGCCCTACCTTCACTTCTGGGTTCATCCTGGTAATTCAGAAAATCAATGTTGGAGTCGCCAGCTAATTCTTCTCTTTATGTGAAGAGATTAGCGTCATCTTCAGGGTTCGATTCAGGTTGGAAGGAGAAATCTGATTCTGCTTCAAGATATCCAAATGTTGAATTGGTTGGAGGTGCTTCAATGGCAAGGTTCCCCCGTGGGGGAGGAAAACGATTTGGCTGCCCTTGATTTCTAGCAGCATTGCCTTGGTATGACTGATTCTAAAATGTCCTCTTTGGCATATCCCGATAAGGAGGAGTAGACATACCTTGGGCCATTTGTCTTTTCAAGGCTAGCAATTCATTTACCAGCTTTTGCACCATTTAATTCATAGTGCCTGTAGGTGGATATTCAGAGGATGAAGAAGATTTACCTCTGTTAGGATCTCTTCTTATCTTCCCCGCCACAATGAGATCATCTTCCATCTCAGTGGCTAAATTCTGAGCAGCAGCAAGGTATATGTAGCCAGCGCGTTTCAGCAGAAAACTCACTTCAGGGAGCTGTGAGTTGATGAAGAAGCATTTGAGGTTCTCAGGTGTTGGCTGAGCAATTGTAGGAATTCGGTTCCTCAACTTGTCAAACTTTGCTATGAAATCCCTCATAGGCTCATGAGGTTCCTTTTTTATTTGTGCGCTGGGCCAGCAAGGCGTGTGCATCTTCTACAGGCTTGAACATTGCTTCGAATTTGGCTTTGAGAGTGTCCCAATCGGTCACAATATGGGCCTATAGATGATAGAACCCGTCTGTAGTAGCACCTTGCAGTGTTTCAACAAACAGCCTAACTGCTATGTCCTCATATTCCACGCCTATCACACCACAAGCTATGCTGAAGGCAGCAATATGTTCATCAGGATGAACTTTTCCATCACCAAAGAACTTAGAAAAATTCTTCCTTGAACTGCGTGGTAGCTCATGAAGAGGTGGAGAAAGATTGAGTGGAGCAAAAGAGTTACCCCAGGGGCCTTGAGCTGCCATGATTTAATTATGGAAAAGGGGGATAACAAATCTGGGTGGAGTATGTATAGGCAAAGCTCTGATAATAACAGAAAAAGAAGCTCTGCCTTGTGTTGGTGACCTGGTACGGGTAGGAGGAACACCCCTGGATCGTTGAACTTGAAGTTGGGGAGGGAACAAATCGAAATTCCCCTGCTGCACCAACTCAAAAATAGGGTCAACAACACCTTGGGCTCTTTGGTTTTTCGTATAGCGTGGAGTTGCCAGAGTATAAAATAAAAATGGATAAGGATAGGGACTGCTTCAATCTGAAACTTGAGGCTTCAGACTACACGTAATTTCCCCAGCAAAGTCGCCAAAAACTGTTGGTGTGGAGTTGGAGGAAAGTGGTAAGGGTATAATGATAATAGGTAAGACACAATGAATAAAGGTAGGGACTGCTCGTCGCTCCCCAGCGGAGTCGCCAAAAACTTTTGGATGAATATTTTGTCAGTAGCTAACTGATGAGTAAAATAGGTCTCTTCGACCACAGTATAGGGAGATCGGTCGGCCAAATGTGCAAGTTTACCACATCAAAAGGGGACAGATCTCTCCTCTCATCAAGGGGAGGTTCCCTGTAAATAGCAGTAGGCTATATACTATATATATAAGTAGAAAATAACACTCAGGGGTAGGATTACACCATCTATCTCTCTTTTTTCAGAGATGATGTTCACAAACAAAAGAAAAAATCCTAATGAAAACACTGAAGGCACTTCTCTTTTTTCAGAAGTGATCTTGCAGAAAACAACAGGAGTTCTTTCAGGTAGTGACAAGTAACTGGTAACAAATGGCTTAGTAACCAGCAGACTGAGATGTAGCACAAAGTCTCCACCTCGACTGCCCAAGAGTGAAATATGAAGGACAATGAGAGCACAAAGTCATACCAAGGTTCTTTACACAGAAACAGAAAACAAACACACTAAAGACAATTGTAGACAGCACAAAGTCTCTCCACAGTTGGCTTCAGGACACCTACCTGATTACTTCCACTAGTTCTGATTGTTAAATTGAATAAACAAGAATACATTCAGGAAACAAACATAAGAACAATCTCCTAAAATGACACAAGCTATAACAGCATAAAGTCTGAAAGTAACTTGCTTTCTCATTCAAACAAAGAAATATGATGAACAATCTGAGCTCAAAGTCTCAGTAATCGCCTCTCAATTTGGGCAGAGTTTCTCTTCTATAATGGAAAAGTCTCCTTTTGCATAAGACCAGAGATTACAATATATAGTAACCAAGAAAAGCTTGGCGCTTTGTTCCATAGAACGGCCCATGCTACATTCAATGCTTTGAATGCATTTTCAGTTCAGTCAACAAGAGGGCCATGCTGGAATAGGGCGGCTGCCTTAACTGTGGCGTGTCAATTCATCTCAAATGTCTTCTCCTGGACCTGAGTCATCTGGTCTGTCACCTGATGTCTGCGCAACTGTCCACCTCGTGTTTATCAAGGGAGACAAACAGGTCGCGCCTTCAATGTTTGCAAGCCAAAATATCTGCAAGGTGGACTGTTCCACCTACTGGAATAAGTTTTGCGCACATATTTTTGGCTTTTTTCTCTTTGTCTCTTCTTGGTTTTTGTCTTTTCCTAGCATTTGAGCTCTCAAGGCGAATTCCCAGCTTTGCTGGCTCTTTCGACTCTCTCCCTTCGCGGTTCTCCCTTTCTACATTTTAGCCTTTTGCATTTGGGTCTGCGTTCAAGCCTTCAAAGATCAATGGCTATTTCATTTCGGTGAATTTGACGGTTTCGGGGACATCACTAGTTGAACACCAATGGCTAGTTTATGGCCTTGAATTTGACTGCTTCGGGAACGTCACCGGACGTCTGGATCCCAACGACTAGGTCATGGTGCTTAATCTTGACATCTTCGGGCCCATCACCCTCCTTGGCAATTCCTTTGGCTTTCTTGTTTGATCCTTCCCGAAGGGAACCTGCCCTTTGGGGTCTTGAGAAAGGTCCATTTTGCTTGGCGAGAGCCCCCCGTAAGAGTATCTGCCCATTGGGGTTCTTCGGGTGGCCTTTGGGTGGTTTTCGGGGTCCTTCGGCTTCAACTCCTTCGGGCAATATGTCTGAAGGAATTCCTTCGGACATTTTGTCCAAAAGAAATGTTTCATTGCCTTAGCCATTTTTGCCAGGCCTTATTCTTTCGAGCGAATTCCTTCAGACAAAAGTCCGAAGGAATTCCTTTGAACTTTTTGTCTGAAGGAATTCGCCTTGTCTTTTGCCGTGGGAAATCTTCTCGAAGGAATTCCAACTTTTCTGCCTTGTTCATTTTTTCGAAGAATATCTCTTTGTCCTCTTTTGCTTACTGCCCTCCACAAGGGCACTTGGCCTTGGTTCGTTGCCTTCCGCAAGGGCACTTGGTCTCTTCGCTTTGGGGCACTCCTTTGAACTAGCTGATTGAACTGACCGATTGAACCAACTCTGGTTCAACGGTTCAACGGTTCAATCTCGTGTTCACTTGACCACTTGAACCAACCGCTTATTGAACCTTTGAGCCATTTTGGTTCAAGGTTCAACGCTTCAAGCCTTCTTCTTTTCGCTAAGTCTTTTGAAGCCATTGAACTTGTCGAAGCCGTTGAACTTTGAACTTTTGCTGAAGCACTTAACTCTTTAAGTTTGCCGACGTCGTTGAACCTTTGAACCCGTTGAACTTTTGAACCTTTTGGAAGCGGGGTTCAATGGTTCAATCCTTTGTTTGAAGCTTGCCGATGAACCTTTTGGTTGAACCTTGGCGTTGAACCAACCTTGAAATTGGCTAAGTGTTGAGAGCTTGTTTCTTTCCTGCAGAGTCCGTAGAAAGGAGTTCGTAGAAACCCCTCCTGCAAAGTCCGTAGAAATCAACCTGCGAAGTCTGTAGAACTTAGCCTGTAGAGTCCGTAGTTTCTCTAATTCTTTCGAGCCTTGAAAGAGTCCATAGATTCCAGCCTACAGAGTCCGTAGAAACATATCTGCAGAGTCCGTAGAAATAAGCCTGCAAAGTCCGTTAGTTGAAAAAGCTTGAATAATGAAGAATTTGAATGCCTAGAACAATTTTTGAGAAGGGAAGAGATAATTTTTTGGCCTGCAAGACCAAAATAGTTCATGTGTTCTCCCAAAAAGGATTGACAAATTTTTGGAACAGCAGCTAGCTCCAGTTGGAGAACTTCCTTCAGTTGAAATTTTGAAGCAGCTGAAGGGAGTAAAAACTAGAATCTCCAGTGCCTTTAAGTATGCCGTTGGGCTACAAAGTCATCCTACCCAAAAAATAAAGGCGCCAAAAACGAAAAACGAAAAGCACGAAACAAAACTAAAGACTATACAAATATATATATGTACAGATAATCTTATCTGATGCTTCAAAAATTGAAGCGCTTCAGATGCCGCCCACTGTGAGATAGTGAAAATGGCATTCCATCCTGATAAACCAGTAAGAAACCATTTTCTCCCCAGAATTGGTGATGGGCGAATGGAACTCTCCATTAAAAATCTCATTTTCTGTGTACTCCTTTTGGTTTTCTCTTCTTGCCCCATGACAAGGCATGGTCTCCAATCTGAAAACCATAAATCTTTGCTCTCTTGGCGAAGAATTCATTTTTATGACTTTGGCGTGCAGCAGTATGGTCCACTATCATAGCTTGTTCTCCTGTTTCAGTCCAACACATGATTTGATTGTCATCATCAGATCCCTACCAATGGTTGGCATTGTCAGGCACACTTGGTTGCAAGACCAATTTGATAGTGTACCTATTATCTTTGAAATCGGGGTGAGGAACCATGAAGGTTGCAAGGGCAGCGAATGATTTTGCACGATTATGAAGCTCCGTGGGTACTGCAGATATATTGAAAGCATCAAAACTTTCAATATAATCCCATATCAGATTGCGGTAGTGGCGCAGTCTTTTGTTCTTGGTTTGACACAGGGTCCTCCCCTGACAAACCATCAGTTCGACATCTCCTTTAGCATGGAGTTTAATACCTCTGTTTTGAGCTGCCTTCAACCCGAGTAACAGAGATTCATACTCGGCAGTGTTGGTGTTGCTGAACTGCAACTTGTATGAAGAAATAAAAATATCTCCTTGAGGAGATATCAACGCAGTCTCGGCTCCAACACCGATAGAAGAATTGCTGCCATTGAATTCCAGGATCCAAACATCATCAAAAGCTAATCTTCTATCAGATTTTTCTTCATTAGAGAGGGAAAATCCTTTTTCATCTGTATTGCGCCCTACCAATTCTTCTGATGTCTTGTTTGAATCAATTCTTGGATTGCCAGCTACAGGACTTTCATC
This sequence comes from Torreya grandis, assembly GCA_037957365.1. Classification (NCBI taxonomy): domain Eukaryota; kingdom Viridiplantae; phylum Streptophyta; class Pinopsida; order Cupressales; family Taxaceae; genus Torreya; species Torreya grandis. The sequence continues at coordinate 439,424 of JARHVA010006377.1, read as the reverse complement.
TGCAAAAACACGAACATCCTCTGTGGACAAAAAATAATTACCCCTACTTGAAGACTCAAACAGAATTTGAATTTCAAGCGTTGATGTCTGAGTGACAACATATTTCGCCTCCTCAAGAAGCAATCTCTGCATAATGCCTTTCACTGGGATCCTCGCCTCAGACAGGGCCATGCTCAATTCTCCTCCAACATCCTTGTAGAAATTTCTCCCAAGAAGAATGTCGTATGAGGCTGGGACATCGGCCACCAAGACTGTCATGTTGATTCTCTTTTCTGGTAAGACGGCAAATGCAAATTGGGCGTCCTTGATTTGTCCCAGTAGTGGCACTTGTTTGTTCTCCATGGAGAAACATCTCCCAAATGTCTTGGTCAGTGTGAGACCAAGAGATTCTGCCACTTTGGCAGGCATGACATTGTCTGAATCTCCAAAATCAATGATGCAGTCATTCAACTTGTGACCATTTATCAACAGGGAAACATAAAAAGGCTCTATTTTCTCAAGGGCAGCCAGAGGAGTAATGACAAGATTGTTTGGAATGGACATGTTCCTTAGGGGATCATAAATTACCTTCTTAGCATCTTGTTTTGCAGGGGTGGTTTGGTTCTTCACACACTCAACCAACCTGTCCAACTGCTCAGGGTTGGCTTGTAGGAATTCAAATTCAGACATTTGAATTTTGGTTTTCTTGACATGGTCGACTATGTCAAATGTCTGAAATGAATTATGAACAAGGGAAGGGAATTCATCTTTCTGATTTTTTGGGGGGAAGGACTGATCTGCGAATTTGAAGTTGAAGGTGAAGGCATGTTTGATGTACTAACCTTTCTTGCAATCACCAGGTCCTTTGGCTGGAAAGGCAGAGTGGTTCCCCACTTAGCAATTGAAATTGCACGCTGAGATCCTTCTCATGTTCTTTCCTTATCAGCTTGCTAGGCTGACTAGTTCTTGGACCGGGTGAATACAGCGTAAGTTCCCTCAACTACCCTACCTTCACTTCTGGGTTCATCCTGATAATTCAGGAAACCAATGTTGGAGTCGCCAGCTAATTCTTCTCCTTCTGTGAAGAGATTAGCGTCAACTTCAGGGTTTGATTCAGGTTGAAAGGAGAAATCTGATTCTGCTTCAAGATATCCAATTGTTGAATTGGTTGGAGGTGCTTCAATGGCAAGGTTCCCCCGTGGAGGAGGAAGACGATTTGGCTGCCCTTGATTTCAGGCAGCATTGCCTTGGTATGACTGGTTCTGAAATGTCCTCTTTGGCATATCCCGATAAGGAGCAGACATACCTTAGGCCATTTGTCTTTTCAAGGCTAGCAATTCATTTACCAGCTTTTGCACCATTTGATCCGTAGTGCCTGTAGGTGGATATTTAGAAGATGAAGAAGATTTACCTTTGTTAGGATCTCTCCTTATCTTCCCCGCCAAGATGAGATCATCTTCCACCTCAGTGGCTAAATTCTGAGCAGCAGCAAGCTCTATGTGGCTATAGCCCGTTTCAGCAGAAAATTCACTTCAGGCAGCTATGAGTTGATGAAGAAACATTTGAGGCTCTCAGGTGTTGGCTGAAAAATTGTAAGAATCCGGTTCCTCAACTTGTCAAACTTCGCTATGAAATCCCTCATAGGCTCATGAGGCTCCTTCATCTGTGTGAGCTGGGCCAGCAAGGCATGTGCATCTTTTGCAAGCTTGAACCTTGCTTCGAATTTGGCTTTGAGAGTGTCCCAGTCGGTCACAGTATGGGCCTGTAAATGATAGAACCACTCTGCAGCAACACCTTGCAGTGTTTCTACAAACAGCCTAACTGCTATGTCCTCATATTCCATGCCTATCACACCACAAGCTATGTTGAAGGCAGCAATATGTTCATCAGGATGAACTTTCCCATCACCAAAGAACTTAGAAAAATTCTTCCTTGAACTGTGTGGTAGCTCATGAAGAGGTGGAATAAGATTGAGTGGACCAAAAGAGTTACCCTAGGGGCCTTGAGCTGCCATGATTTAATTATGAAAAAGAGGGATAACAAATCTGGGTGGAGTATGTATAGGCAAAGCTCTGGTAATAGCAGAAAAAGAAGCTCTATCTTGTGTTGGTGCCTTGGTACGGGTAGGAGGAACACTCCTGGATCATTGAACTTGAAATTGGGGAGGGAACAAATCGAAATTGCCCTACTGCATCAACTCAAAAACAGGGTCAACACCTTGGGCTCTCTGGTTTTTGGTATAGCGTGGAGTTGCCAGAGTATAGAATAAAAATGGATAAGGACAGCGACTGCTTCAATCTGAAACTTGAGGCTTCAGACTGCACGTAATGTCCCTAGCAGAGTCGCCAAAAACTGTTGCCGTGGAGCTGGAGGAAAGTGGTAAGGGTATAATGATAATGGGTAAGACACAGACTAAAGTCGCCAGAGTCTATAATGGATAAGGGTAGGGATTGCTCGTCGCTCTCCAGCGGAGTCGCCAAAAACTGTTGGGTGAATATTTTGTCACCAGCTAACTGATGAGTATAATAAGTCTCTTCAACCACAGCATAGGGAGATCAATCGGCCAGATGTGCAAGTTTACCACATCAAAAAGAGACAGATCTCTCCTCTCATCAAGGGGAGGTTCCTTGTAAATAGCAGGAGCCTATATACTATATATATAAGTAGAAAATAACACTCAGGGGTAGGATTACACCATCCATCTCTCTTTTTTCAGAGATGATGTTCACAAACAAAAGAGAAAATCCTGGTGAAAACACTGAAAGCACTTCTTTCAGAAGTGATCTTGCAGGAAACAGCAAGAGTTCTTTCAGGTAGTGACAAATAATTGGTAACAAATGGCTTAGTAACCAGCAGACTGAGATGTAGCACAAAGTCTCCACTTCGACTGCCCAAGAGTGAAATACGAAAGACAATGAGGGCACAAAGTCTGAAAGTAACTTGCTTTCTCATTCAAACAAAGAAATATGATGAACAATCTGAGCTCAAAGTCTCAGTAATCGCCTTTCAATTTGGGCAGAGTTTCGCTTCTATAATGGAAAAGTCTCCTTTTGCATAAGACCAGAGATTACAATATATAGTAACCAAGAAAGGCTTGGCGCTTTGTTTCATAGAATGGCCCATGCTGCATTCAATGCTTTGAATGCATTTTCAGTTTAGTCAAAAAGAGGGCCATGTTGGAACAGGGCGACTGCCTTAACTTTGGCGTGTCAATTCATCTCAAATGTCTTCTCCTAGGCCTGAGTCATCTGGTCTGTCACCTGATGTCTACGCAGTTGTCCACCTCGCCTTTACTCTAAGGGAGACAAACAGGCCGCGCCTTCAATGTTTGCAAGCCAAAATATCTGCTTGGTGGACTGTTCCACCTACTAGAATAACTTTTGCGCAGATAATTCCGGCTTTTCCCTCTGTCTCTTCCTGATTTTTGTCTTTTCCTGGCATTTGAGCTCTCAGGGCTGAATTCCCAACTTTGTTGGCTCTTTCGGCTCTCCCTTCGCGGTTCTTCCTTTTGGCGTTTTTGCCTTTTGCATTCGAGTCTACATTCAAGCCTTCAAAGATCAACAGCTATTTCATTTTGGTGAATTTGACGGTTTCGAGGACGTCACTAGTTGAACACCAACAGCTAGTTTATGGCCTTGAATTTGACGGCTTCAGGAACGTCACCGGACGTCTAGATCCCAACGGCTAGTTCATGGTGCTTAATCTTAACATCTTCGGGCCCGTCACCCTCCTTAAAAATTCCTTCGGCTTTCTTGTTTGATCCTTCCCGAAGGGGGCCTGCCCTTTAGGGTCTTGAGAAAGGTCCATTTTGCTTGGCGAGAGCCCCCCGTAAGGGTATCTGCCCTTCGGGGTTCTTCGGGGGGCCTTCGGATGGTCTTCGGGGTCCTTCGGCTTCAATTCCTTCGGACATTTTGTCCGAAGGAAATGTTCCATTGCCTTAGCCGTTTTTGTCGGGCCTTATTCTTTCGAGCGAATTCCTTCAAACGAATTCCTTTGAACTTTTTGTCCGAAGGAATTCGCCTTGTCTTTTGCCGCAGGAAATCTTCCCGAAGAAATTCCAACTTTTCTGCCTTGTTCATTTTTTCGAAGAAAATCTCTTTGTCCTCTTTTGCTCACTGCCCTCTGCAAGGGCACTTGGCCTTGGTTCGCTGCCTTTCGCAAGGGCACTTGGTCTCTTCGCTTTGGGGCACTCTTTTGAACCGTCCGATTGAACTGATCAATTGAACCAACTTTGGTTCAACGGTTCAACAGTTCAATCTTGTGTTCACTTGAGCGCTTGAACCAACCACGTTGAACCAACCGCTTATTGAACCTTTGAACCGTTGAACCTGTTGAACCTTTGAACCATTTTGGTTCAAGGTTCAACGGTTCAACGGTTCAAGCCTTCTTCTTTTCGCTAAGTCTTTTGAAGCCGTTAAACTTGCTGAAGCGGTTGAACTTTGAACTTTTGCTGAAGCGCTTAACTCTTTAAGCTTGTCGATGTCGTTGAACCTTTGAACCTTTTGGAAGTGGGGTTCAATAGTTCAATGGTTCAATCCTTTGTTTGAAGCTTGCCGATGAACCTTTTGGTTGAACCTTGGCATTGAACCAACCTTGAAATTGCCTAAGTGTTGAGAGCTTGTTTCTTTCCTGCAGAGTCCGTAGAAATGAACCTGCAGAGTCTATAGAAACTAGTCCGTAGAAAGGAGTTCGTAGAAACCCCTCCTGCAGAGTCCATAGAAATCAACCTGCGAAGTCCGTAGAACTTAGCCTGCAGAGTCCGTAGTTTTCTCTAAGTCTTTCGAGCCTTGAAAGAGTCCGTAGAATCCAGCCTGTGGAGTCCATAGAAACATATCTGCAGAGTCCATAGAAATAAGCTTGCAAAGTCCGTAAAAATAAGCCTGCAGAGTTTGTATAAATAAGCCTGCAGAGTTTGTATAAATAAGCCTACAGAGTCCGTAGAAATGAGCCTGCGAAGTCCGTTAGCTGAAAAAGCTTGAATAATGAAGAATTTGAATGTCCAGAACAATTTTTGAGAAGGGAAGAGATAATTTTTTGGTCTACCGGACCAAAATAGTTCATGTGTTGTCCCAAAAAGGAGTGACAGATTTTGGGAACAACAGACTCTACACCATGCATTGTGCTATATCCATAATAGTTTCATTTCTCCTTTCCATGACTCGAATTTTCTGGAGTGAAGTGGTATATTATCTTTGTATACCTTCTTTCTTGCAAAATTCTTTGAACTGTTTTGAGACGAACTCACGTCCGTTCTCTAATCTGAGAGCTTTCACTTGTCTACCTATTTGTTTCTCTATTAAATCTTTCCATGCAACAAAATTAGAGAAACAATTTGACTTTTTATTCAAAAAATAAACCCCACATTTTTCTATAAAATTCATCAACAATTAACAAGAAATATTGAGCTCCACACACTATATGTGTTTCCATTGGACCATGCAAATCCACATGTACTAGGTCTAATATTACTTTGGCTCGCCATGCCTTACAAATATCAAATGGATGTCAAATCTCCTTTACTATTTGACACCCTGTACACACATTCTGACTTTCTTAGATGGATGGGAGTTCATTCACCATGTTAGTCTTAGTACATTTAGATATTGATAATTGAGGTGACCATACTATTGTCAATCAGACCCTGCACCTTTGTGAAGGTAGTTTTAAGTCTTCACAGTCTGCTGGAACATGAAAACAATATGAGGTTGTGGGTGACCTGCTAAGTGGATTGAGTCTCTAGATTATGAGGGCTAGCTCCCTTAGGTGTATCAATGAGGATCTCTACTCTGTGTTGCGGGCTACCATGGAAAAGGGAGAAAGAAACTTAAAAGGGAAATCCTACTTAATGACGGTGATACACCAGAATGTTGATCCACCCTACTTGGAACCTTGAACACTGAACAAACAAGGGAAAAAGAAGACCTTTGATTTCAATTGATCACTATGCATAAGTCTTTTATAAGAAGGTTCGATCCAATGACAAAAACGTGAGAGAAAACGATGGAGAGAGGTCTGATACAAGACACTATGCAGCCACCTAACATCCACTTACAACTTCAGCAAAAGACATATAAAACACTGAACATGACCTGCATAACATGATAAGCTAGCAACTAGGTATGAATTAGAATTTGGGAAGGGAGAGAAATCTACCACGTATGCAAATTGATGAATGAATGTACACTATGCCAATGCTTGAAATCTGAAAGTACGGTCCTTCTATTGATTAAAGAGGTTACACAACTCACCAATGTTAGACTCTGGTCTTACCAAGAGAGGGATCCTTTTTACAAAATTGAAAAGCCATTAATATAGAAAATTACAAAAAGCCAAAAGCTTGGCGTTGAAAAATAGAAAGGGAGTAAACTCAAACCAACTCAGCGTTTACAAAAGTCTATTTTGTCTTGCATAAAAATTCCCTGCGTTGAAAAAGAAGACAAGCTTTGGATGCATGAAATCTACGAATAAATGTCTTGACTTGAACACCAGTCAACTCCAAAACAAGAGTAGTCAAATCCACTCGAACTGCTGGAATGTTTGAAAGTCTCCCCTTTGCATGATATCAATGCAAATGCCAAATTAAGAATTACGCTTGAACTGCTAGAACATTTCAAGCTTTGAGACAAACGAGAGTGCGTGCATGAAATTTCTTTTGTTTAAGCTTTCCACTATTCCACTACTCGAGTCCTCATGCAAAGCGAGCCTCTGTTTAAGAATTGAAGGTGACGTGTTAGAACGGTCAGATATGGACGTGTCTATTCCTATTCATCGTTGTTGCATGCTCTTGTATTCTTGGACTATTTAGGCATGTTCACTGTTTGTATTTGTCTTTTCCACGAATCTTCCCTTATGCCATTGTTCATGCGCATGTTCATCTTGTATTTCTGTCGGGTTTCTACGTCTAACATTTGTTTTTTGATTCTTTGGGTCATCTTTTCCCGCGGATTCTATTCTCTGTGTTTGTCTTTGCTTTCGGGTGGCTTTTCTTTTCATGGACTCTTCTCTGTCTTGGCTTTGTTCACGCTTTAGCCTTCAGGCTTTTTGTCCCTCTCGAATTCCTTTGGACTTTTTGTCTGAAGGAATTCATTTCCTTGTACCTTTGTTTTATTTCTATCGGACTTTTCCCAGTATATCCTCCGTCGGGGCTTTTTTTGAATTCCTTCGGACTTTTTGTCCGAAGGAATTCCTTCGAACAAAAGTCGGAAGGAATTCATCTCCTTTGGTTATCTTTCCCCAAAGGGCATGTGCCCTTTGAGAATTTTCGAAATGTCCCTGACACTATGAAGGCGCCCTCCACAAGGGCTTCTGCTTCCCAAAAATGCCCTTCAAGCTTCTTGATTTGGTCCTATTAGTCACCTGGGTGCCTTCTGCAAGGGTAAGGTTCTTCCATAAGTGCCCTTCGGAAGAATGGAAAAGGTCCACTTCACTGCAAAGTGCCCTCCGCAAGGGCTATGCGTCCTCAAAAGTGCCTTTCAAAACTTTTAAAAGGGCCCTGCCACCAACCAAGTGCCCTCCGCAAGGGCAGGGGTCCTTCGAAAAAATTGATTGTCCTTCGGAACTTTTGACAAGGTCTTCTTCGTGCTTGAAGTGTCCCCTACAAGGGCACATACCCTTCGGGGTTTCTGAAAATGACCCTTCGGGGTTTCTGAATAAAAGGTCCTCTCGCTGCATGAGTGCCCTCCACAAGGGTAGTTGCCATTCGGGCTTTTTGAAAGGCACTCGGGCTTTTTGAAGGGCACCAGGGCTTTTTGAAATTGTCCTTCGGATGAATTGTCTGCATCTTTAGAAACATAAAGTGAACCAACCCGAACGGTACATACCCTTTGGGACTTTTGAATTGGACCTTCCTGAAGGGCAGGTGCCCTTTGGGTCTTTTCAACTGTGCTTTTCCTTTTCCTTCGGACAAAAGTCCGAAGAAAATAAACTTTGAACGACTGCCACTTAGTCATTTTTTCGAACTTTTACACAATCCTTTGAGAGCTCTTTCTCTCGGACAAAATGTCCAAAGAAATAGTCCACCTCTTATAGCCCGAAAAAATCCTTGGGAAGACAAAATAAATGAACTTACAGGTTGTATGTCTTGGCTTTTGGCTGTACGTGATGCTTAGAAGAGGAGGAAAACCCTTTCAAACTGCTGTAGATGACATTTTTAGAAGGAGAAAAACCCTCTTAAAATTATTGCATGTGTCCTTTTGAACGAACTGTATGCTTTATATGATGGCTGTAGGAGTCCATCAGAATTAACATGGCCATAGGAGACCTTTTTGTCATCATTTGCATGGTTGTATTTGCACATTTAAGAACCCCAAAACTGATTCACAAGACAAACTTGGCACCATAGCAAAGTTCTGAATAGTAAGGGTGACACTTTGCCCTGTGGGGGCAAAATTGTCAACACATACCTCTCATGCCAAAGTACACTATAGATTTCAATTGCAGCTAGTGCATGTTCTTTTTGGGGGATGGATTAATCATGTTATACAACCACTTATGACCAATTCCAACAAAAATTACTTTATTATCATGAAGACTAGTTACCATACATTTTATTCCTTAAAACTTTACAAAAATATTAGGATTTGTAATTATCTCACTTATTAATAGAAGATTATTGTTCATATCTCGCACATACCAAACATTCTTGAAATTTTAATTTAAGGAACTTTTCTTAGTAACATGAACATCTCCACACCCTCTAACAAAGTGATTCCAACCATTACCCAAAAAAGCAAATTCATTACTACTATTGTCTTAAATAAAATTAACATACCAGTCTTTGTGACACATGTAGTGTTGAGATGCACCTGAGTGAAAATACCATGTTATAAACTCCACATACTGGTTTTGATATCCACAAATGCAAAATCACATGTTGCACCTTGTTCGTCTCTTTCAACAACATTTGCATATCATGATTGCTTTCAACCATTTGCTAGGTCATATTGTCTCTTTCGACAATCTTTCTTGAAATGCCCTGACTTCTTACAATAGTGTCATTTCCATGTGACTTGTTATCGCTTTTGAAAGCCTCATGACTTGTCAAATTGCTAGCACTAGATTGTCTATCTCTCCTCTTGAACTAACGTGTATTGAATTCACTCTCTGTACAATCCAAAGTTGTTTCCTCTACATGATCTTGACTTTGCTATTTTTGCATGAGAAGTGTTGACAACTTCTCGAATTCAGGAGTTTGTGTCTCTGCAGTCAAGTGCAATGAGCCAACAAGTGAATCAAATAATGAAGGTAAACTTTCCAATACCAACACAAACTCATCCTAATTATCCACCGGCTTCTCAATGGCAGCAAGTTGATCACAGAGATCCTTCAAACACAGGCGGTAATCTGAAATAAAGCCTCCTTCCTATAGCTTAATGGAAAATAACACATGTTTCAAATATAACATCCTTTCGGCTTCCAATGCTTGATTCTTTGTAGATAAAGTTTTCGACAAATAAGACACTACTAATAGCATTTCTAATGTCTGGTACTAGATTATCAGCATCTGACAGTTTTCTGTCTTTTATCATATTCTTCACCATTACTTCTAGGTCATCATTTTTTACCTAACACAATTTGATCAATAATTCTACTCACATATCGTGAATATTTTGTGACAACACAAACTATAGTTTATACCAGTTAAATTTTATGTGTCAAACAGTAACAAATGTTGGATCCATGTTTTTACACTTACAAAAAAACCATTTTGACCACAAAAAGAATTGTTTTGAAAAAACTACAAGACTTCTGACCCAAAAAAAATTCACCGGTAGTTTTGTTTCCCTTAACTGGAAAATACTGCGAATTTTCAGGTCTATAAACCTCTTTGTTTACTAGATACAAAATTAACTTGCTCCCAGGTAACTTAAGGCAATTAATTAAAATTTATATAAAGTTTATGACATAAAATTCAAAAATATTAAATAAATCTAATAGTTTATATATATCTCAGCTTGCCCTAAATTTTTATGAAGTGAAAATTATTTAAAACTTTGAATTTGACTTTCCTTACGCCTGTATGCACTACACAGAGCTTCTTTTACCAAGCTCATCTCTCTTTTTCCACGCCCTTTTATGGAATTGCAAGTTTAGGCACCCTTCTCCAGCCCAATGGAACACTCGAATCAAAAAAAGGGTACACTCCAGTTATTTTCTTCTTACCATGCCTATTATGGCTACTCAGAGGTTATGCCTAAGTTAAAATTTGTCTTTGTTGGAGTGTCACAGTAACACTTGATGTGAAGTCCACCTTAGGTAGATGCGTTACCAAGATGTGATTTATTATGTGCACACAATTATTCAATGCACAATTAATGTGGTAGTTATCCTCACGTGTGTGAGAACTTGAGAAGGGTTAGTTGTAACTTGGGGAATGATCCCACCTTTTACTCCAATAATAATCTCTCACTCATATCGTACTTTTCTTATATAAAAACCCTGTGTGTTCTTCTGAAAGGTAATGGAGCTTGAAGTCATCTCCTGAGCTAGGGGAATGTAGTCTTTTAGAGAGTCATGTTATAGTGCAACCATTTCTAGTTGCACACATACATTGTATATTGCTCATAGTTAATACGTCTTTTTTAGTGAATCTCTCTCTTGTCTATATACTTTATGTTGATGGTGTCTGCATTGAAGATCCATGGGCAATGTTGTCATTTTTAATATGATATTAGAGCCATTTCTAATAGTCTTTTTCAGGCAAAAGAGTTCAAATTATGTGCCCCACTCCAGATCATGCAAAAAAAATAACGTAATGCTCAACCTATGCACAAAAGAATAACCACAACCAGCTTTGAAAAATCCATGTGCAGCTTCTAAATGTCATGCGTAACTTTAAATGCAAAAAGAAGAATGTTTTGGCCCCTAGGTAGTTTGAAAAATGCTTCGCGTTGTGGTAAAAAAAATCCTCTAGGCATCTCTAATTGTCCCTACATGCCCCTCCTCAGCAGCTGCACTTATCTAGGTATGCGCCCAGCCACAAGTGCTCAACAAAAAAATATACTCACACTCAGGTTGAAATAAATCAATGCTTCAAGGTGAAAAAAAATTGTCCACACCCTTCCTCTCACCAACTGGATTCCATTTACACCGTCTATAAGCTTACCAAGGTAAAACCAATTTCATAAACCTCCAGGTAAATCAAGCAGATTCTTCAATAATGGCTCTGATACCATAAAATCACTAGTATTGAAGATGTGCATATTACATTATTGGAAGGCTATTATATAGCCAAAGAACCTCCTACATTTAAGCAAACAAGCCTATCTATAACAACCAATGAGCTAAACATAGCTCAAGCAACTAGGAGCTACAAACCAAGAAGTAGCCATGAATTAAGCTTTATTGTAGATTGACAAAGTCCATTGATTAATACTCTAACTAATCTAATGATCTTATTACTAACTTATTCTAATAACATGCAAATTTTGACCAAGCCTCCATCCATCCATCTCAAAAGGCTCAAGAAATGCTGTGTTTGCTCAAATCTTTGCCTTCTAACTTGACAATAGGCTGTGTACTATATTGTGTCCATTATGATAGATTTCAGTGGAGATGATGGTGATGAGAGATGCCTTTGCAGGGGTTTTCAAGTGTATGTAAGAGAAATTGGTAGGCATACTAAATCTTAAGAATATTTATGGTAATCAAAGTAGTGGATTTGGGTCTTTCTCTCTAGATGAGCCAACAAATAATATGGATGAATATTCTCTATCAAATGATGCCATCTCACTCTTAACCTTCTCTCTCGTGTGCATGTATTAAAGTAAAAAGGAAGCCATCTGTAAAAGGAATATTATCCAAAATGATAGCCTAGATCTACAAAAAAAAATGGATTCGATGTAGGAAACTAGATACACCTAGAGACACGTCTTTGGCCAAGAAAAAACTATCCACTTTTCCCTACCAAGGAAAGAAAGGATGTAATAGCCAAGTAGTCATGGAGGATTTGCAAAAGATAGTGATGAGTGCCAATGGAAAAATGTAATAATTGGGGAAAGCAAAGAAACTTGAGTCAACAACACATGTAAGAAGAGTAAACAAAGAGACACAAGCCACCGTGTTAGTGGTGGAAGAGAAAACCAAGACCATGTAGACAAAGGTACAAAATGCCACATATCAAATGTTCCTGGCCATAGACTTTGCCTAGAAAGGCCATAGACAGAATAACTGTAGCATTTCCAAGATAAGTAGCACAACTGGGAAAAGTTGATCCAGATAAGGAGCTAGAAATTACCTTAAAACAAAGTTGAATTCTTTTCCATGTTCAAAGGCAATGTGTAGGGTTGGAGATCAAGTGTTGCAGGGAAAGAGGCCAATTTATTTCTCTAAAAGTATAGATGTTCATTTTTTTGTGATCAAGCCTATTCAACATGGTTGGACTTGTTATAAAGAATTAGAACCAGTTGAAAATTTTATATATTTTCATTACTTTCAAGTCAGTAGAAACTCTAGAAAGAGAAGAAATTTGCACGAGGCAGCTTAATATGAATTCTATATTATTCCAAATTTCTTCTAGTACTTTTTTCAAATGGGAATAATGACTTTGTCATGTCCCCATTCTGGCTGACATCGTTTAGCGTGCCGGGATCAGTTTATTATGGACTCTCGTACACTGATGGTCGTGATGAGAGAGTCATTTAGGTGTTTATTTGGGGATCGGATGGCCTATTTTGCTCTTGGAGATATGATTTTTTAATATATTTTATTATATGGGGCCAAATGTTATATTTTTAAATTGAGGTGCACTTTTTATTTTATTTACTTTTTAATTTATAAAAAAAGTGCAAGGAGATTTTATAAGAATATTATGGATACTTCTAGAAAAAGTAAGTGGCTTCTAGAGGAAGTTTTCGAAAAGTGAATAAATAGGCCCCTTGGGTCTCTCGTTTGGCATCCAAGTTTATTTTCTCATTTTGGCTTCTTGGGCATTTGTAGAACCTGATGGTCTGCAAATTTTCAGTCTAATCTTTGAGAACGATACCTCTCAAGTGATTGCATAACTGAGGAGGTGAAGATCCTCTGAAGGGTTGCTTGGAGGAATTGGTATTCAGCTAATTCAAGTGTGCTAAATTGGAGAATTTTGGTAGTTTATTCTCAGCTAAGAAATCTTCAGTATTTCAACATTTTCGGGCAAGGAGAAGCATAATTTTGGCATAGAAAAATCGAACCCTTGGAGGAAGCAATTTTTAATAATTTTTGGTAGCATTTAGGAGGATTTTTGAAGAGGTTTCTGAAGTTTTTTCACAAATCCGTACGGACGGGATTCTCAACAGCAGCAAGTCAAAAAAATTGCAAAGAATTCGCAGTTCTGGGTACTGCGTTTCAGGGTTTAATGACAGTCATCAGCAGTCAAGAAAGTAATGAATTTGCCACACCAAAATCGCAGTCATTGGTGCCCAGTTCCAGTTTCAGCAAGTAGTCAAAAATCAACCATAACTGTGCCATTCAGTTCGCAGAGGTGCTAGGGGAAAGGTGTTTTCAGTTCAAAGGATTTTAGGCACTCCATCCAGGGATTTCAGTTTCAGTACATCTTCAGCCCTGGCAACTATCAGTGAGCAACATTTTTGCAACTTCAGTCAATTCCAGCTGAGTGCATTTGGTAATCATTTTTACATCAGCCTGTTGTGGATTTGTTGCACAACAATTTCTTAAGTACGGAATTAGTTCTCAGCTGTTGTAACCGGGTTATAAAGAACAATATTAAAAATCTGAACTGTTGTAAGCTCATTCTGAGCATTGTATTCGTGCAATATATTGGAGTTCGGGGTTGCATGACAATTGTTTGTCATAATGTCTCCTAGCTGTAATTGCTAATTACTTTCATCTTCAGTTATAATGGAGTTAGACTTGGCAAGACAAATGTTTGTTAAAATTACTGTTGGCTGTAGATGCACATTAGTTCAATTACAATTCATTTTCAGACCTCATATAGTTTTTGGGAAGTCAGAAAATTACCAGGCCTTGCATCCTAATTTCATTTGCAGTCATCTATGATATTTAGTTAAGTTTTTTTTCCGTGCATGGTATCCTCACTCAAAGAGGGAGAAACAAAACAAAACAACAATTTCCAGTCAAGAGCAGTTTGCAAGACAACTGTTTGACAAAATTCCGTAAGTGCAATATCAGAGTTTTGATGATCCTATTAGTGAGGGTCATTACAGAATTATACCTAAGAAGATAAGGGTAATAGTTACTCCCTTGACCAACTCTTTGAATTCGTCAAATTTAAATTCAATGTTTCGAATCGTCCATGTGATACCAACAAGTACAGTTAGATAAAACACATGCAGCATTGCTACTGGTATAACCCACAGCTTTGCCAGATGACAATAAAGGTTGAAAGGTCTTTTTGCCTGAACACCTGTTGAGAAAACAACACATTAGACAATATTGTCAAAAAATATACACCGAAATAATTCAGAGTCCATAGTATAATACATTTTGTACATCTAAAAAATCTCTCACGAACACAAAAATGTCTTATTCTCCTTCAACTGCCAATAATCTACATCAAAATCAGTTATATTCAAAAAAATAAAAAATAAATAGAGCTTCAAGAGATTACTACTTCTCAGATCAATAAAAATCCATCAAAAATGTCTCCTAGAAGGTTTTTATTGATTGCTAGTTCTCAAAAATATCCACCACAGAGAATGAGAAAACATAAGAAAGAAAAAAAAAATGGACAGGAATAGTAAGAAAAATCTTTAAATGTGTTCAACACAAACTGAACTGTTCGTTTTTGGCTACAGATTTAATTCTGAAAAGTCTATGTTTTCACCTTATTCTATCTCTAATAAATTTAGGCATGTTTTCAGTATCATAAGGCCTGCAATAGGTATTTGACAAGGTTCAAGTAAAAGAAATGTTACCAGTTTTTCAATGATATTAGAATTATTCTTGAATGTCAATGTTCAGCTAGAGATGATTGAAGATCATTATGGTAGTTCAAAAAAAGAAGCAACCAGAATACCCATACAATCCTCCTTGCAATCATGCGACCACAATGGACCCATCAAAAAGTTCTTAACAAAACAAAATACCCAGAGAAGTAATTAACAGAAGAGTTGAAAGTTTAAGTCACATCCATCCAAAAAATTGAGAACTGCTAAGGCAAGTTCACAGCTTGTCACTTGACTGAAACTCACTGGCAAGCTTGAGTAGAAGAAGCAAAGAAAGTGAAACAGCATGATGACCATATTGGTAGGAAAAGAGTCTGAAAGATAAAGTGTGCAACAAAACCCATGCAAATCATAAAAGCTATGTAAGAAAGAGTAGAATCCAATGAATGTTTAAAAGTGAATAATTTTGATAACGAAAATGAATCCTTTTGGTAGTCTGCGTGTGTACTAATGTTATCTCACTAGAAGAAGTGGAATAGATCTTAATGAGATATATATATATATATATATATATATATATATATATATATATTATAGAATGTTTAAAAGTGAATAATTTTGATATCGAAAATGAATCCTTTTGGTAGTCAGCATGTGTACTAATGTTATCTCACTAGAAGAAGTGGAATAGATCTTAATAATATATATATTTTAAATATAATATATTTAAAAGTGAATAATTTTGATATCGAAAATGAATCCTTTTGGTAGTCAGCATGTGTACTAATGTTATCTCACTAGAAGAAGTGGAATATATATATATATATATATATATATATATATATATATATATATATATATATATATATATATATTTAAAAGTGAATAATTTTGATATCGAAAATGAATCCTTTTGGTAGTCAGCATGTGTACTAATGTTATCTCACTAGAAGAAGTGGAATAGATCTTAATAATATCAAGATCTTACTATTATCAAGAAGTGGAAGTGGAATAGATCTTACTAACATCCCTTATGCAGATGTTTGTGAGTCACCGGTGGTTGGAGTCTTCCTATGCTAGGAAGGCCGATGGGGAAAGGGTCATGAAGACCATTTTTTATGATGTGTTTGCACAGTGCGTAGAATAAATCCTTAAGGTAACCTTAAACTTAACTATTTTTTAATTTATCATTTACCTTTTCGGAAAACAATTCTTAATTTTGATTTTAAATTTGTGCATTATTTTGTTTTACATGTCAGAGCCTTTAATTCGAGTTCTAAAGTTGGTCGATGAAAAGAGAAACCCAATGGATTAAATGTATGATGCCATGGACGTGGCCAAGGAGGTCGTAGCCAAATATTATGGAAAAAATCAAAAAATATATGAACCCATTTGGCACATAATTGATTGAAGATGGAAAAAAAATACTCCACTGACATATTCATGCAATGGCCTACTACTTGAACACTCAATTTTTCTATTGCGATTCATGTAAGGCCAATGAGGAGATTATGAATGGCCTCAATACATGCATAGAGAGGATGATCCTTGGTAATGACACTAGAGACATAGTTACTGAAGAGCTACAGATTTATAAGAATGCAATAGAGAGACTCTTTTCTTCGACTCTATGCATTAAAAGAAAAAACACCTCTTAGCCAAGTAAAAACAAATTGAGTCATTTGTTTTTACTTTTTACTCGTGATATTCGTAGATACTACTACTAGACATATTTCATTTATTCAAGCCTAGTTGACATGTAAAATTATAAATGTCCTATTTACAGATGTGTGATGGAAATATTATAGTGCAAAACTCCAAATATTCAAAGGTTAGTCATCCGCATTTTGTGCCAACCATATAGCTTTTTTTGGTGTGAACATAATTAGAACATGTTTGAAGAGGTTCACACAAAGTGTATTGTCCCCAAATGAGACAATTTGACCAAAATTAGGGTTTTCTACCAAACCCTAGAAATATGATAAATAACCTTGAAAATTCCAGAAAACCCTAACTGTAACACTGTTCCAAAAATACACAAACAAAATTGCAAACCCTTGGGAACAATTTGTCAATCCAATAAACAAGTTATTGAACCTTTGGAATGGCAAATCGTCACTCAACTCTAGGTGCCAACTTTGAAGGAAATAAATAAAAATTTGCAGTTGTTATTTCATTCCAATCCCACCATACAAAGCATATGAAAATTGCCAAAAATAATTCCAAAAATGAGATGCAACAACAAATACCTTTGTGGCCAAATATGATGTCACGCAACCATAATATTATAAAATAATATTATCAAATTAATTCTGATTTTTATAAATAATATCCAGGCCCGAAATAGCTTGAAATCCTTTCTTGACAAGTCTCCCTTATGCAGAAATTATAGTAAAAATAATATAATATTTTGTCATCAATATGCCTCACAAGGCTGCCCAAACCCTATGACAAATATCCAAGTATAAGTCAAATAATATTCAAAATTATTCTTGACCATTAATGGCCCGATTAGGTCACAGAATGACCTCCACAATGTCTCCAACCCTAGTCGCCTAGCTGCAATAATTGGCAATAAAATCCCCAAAATCCTAGAAGAGGGTTTCCCTTTTGTAGCGCAGCCCTTAAAGGGGTCTTCTACCCTAGTGGCCAAGTTGCCACCCTTCACAAGCTCACAAAACATGTTAATGGCCTCCACAAGCAAGCCACCAAACCATAATGCCCAAAACCACTTGCCAAGGCAAGTCGCCACCCTAGGAGAGGGTACAAATCAACAAATAACTATTTTGAAGCACAAAGACAACCCTTCAATAGAGCTGCCCTATGAGGAATTATGGAGGTTTCCGTACCCAAACTCCTTGTGCACTTGAAGGGTTTCATCCTCAAGTCACTTGTTCAATCTTGACATAGTTGAGCATATATTTCAATATCCAAAATATGCATCCCTTCTAATAGAACCTTCAATTTCTTTTTACATCCAACACCCCAAAAGTGGCGCCTAAATAAGGAGGGAAACTCTCCCTTTCAAATATTAAAAGAGCATGTCTTATAATTCCCCTTTAAGACTTGGGCACCCATGCCCCTCAAAAAGGCCCCAACTTAAATGGAAATTAGAACAAGGTACTTTTCATAACTCAAGTGCAAATTGGAATTTATAAAGTACCTTTTCAATAATTGCTCAAGTGAGCCCCCAATGTTCCCATTTCCTTTTTTCCTTTAGCCTTTTGGAAACAACTTAAGGTTAAGGACCCCATGTGTGCTTATGTCAAAAAGTGGGACATGACAGTCCTCCCTATCCAAAATTGTTTGTCCTCAAGCAATTACAATATCCAAAGGGGTGTCCCAACACTCCTTATGATGCATTGTCCACCTATAACCTCTTCCCATGGAGGAGAAGCTCCAAACGAATCCTTCATACTGTTGTACCTATGTTTTGGGGGCTGCCCCAAAGAGCTAGAAGTATCATTACCACCTCCCCTATTCCTCTTACATCCCCAACCTACCAACTCTTTCAATACCGAGTTGTAGATGATGAAGCTCCTTTCCCTTATGCCCTTATGAAGTACAATATATAGCCAAAAGCGATAAAAAGAAATGCATCCAAGGACAGTTACCTTGCTGCCCCGGATGAAAAAGTCCCCTTGTCCATCTTTTGCTTGCACACTATGGTGGCCATCCTTCAACAAACCTTGGGTAGCTCCTACATTCCAGGGATGACTCACCCAAGCTTGAATAAAAGAAACAATAGCGAACTCATTTTGAATCATGCCTTGAAAAGAAACCTTTACAATTTGCAATCTTTTTGGATGGCACCTCTTCTGTCCTTCATGTGCTCAACCATTGCTGCCCCTTCTCATTGTTCTCATGTATGTGGAAAACAAAATAAGAGTCAAAAGAATACTCATGTACCAAGAAGTAGTTTTGTTTCATGTTCACAATCTTTGCCTTTCTCTTATACAACTTGTGCCCCAAAGCTTGGACACTTCCAGAATTCAATGACAGCTGTATGTAGACGAGGAAATCAGTCATCTTGCTTATGTATGGTGGCTGGAATAGTGCCCCATAACCTGATTTTTTTGAGTGGGATAAATCAGATTGGATTAGTATCTTCCCCCACCTTGCCCAAGGCTGCAAAATGCTCCTATTGTCAAATTTTTTACTCGCAATAGGTGGCTGAAGTTACCCCTATGCTCAAATTTCTAAGACAACAAAATCAGACTTAATCCAAAAAAATTCAGAACTTTTACTTGGTTGTACCATGCCAACAAATTTGTTTTCTATGTAGGATATGGGCCATGAAGGTAGCAAAACACCTTCAGAATTTCCCGGTAAGAAGAGGGACCAAAATTCTTTCAAAAACATATCTTCCACCTAGCTGTTCACAACTTAGGCCTTTGCCCAATCCAAGAGGGGGGTCAAGCCCTCAACCACACATCCAAAATCATCCATACAACTTGGAATAGGATGCTGCCCATAGCAAATTTGGGGCTGCCTTTGCAAACTAAAATTTCTACCCTCTCATCCAAGCCACGTACAATAAAGGCCATCATCATTAGTGCTTACCACATGAGTAGTACAATGCCCTTCCTCTGTCATAGTTGGCTGCCCATGATCAAAATTGGCAGCTCTTGCTCCCTTCCTATCTTCAAAAAATTCAGAATCATTCAAGCTCCTCCCACATGGAATTGAGTGGTTTCTACCATCTCCAATTGGCTGCCCATGCATGAAAATTGCCCCATTCCTTGCCTTGCTCCTAGTCATTGCAAGTGTTCTCCCAAACGAATCTACACATGGAACAAACAAATTAGTAAAAACAATGGTGTTTAATAACACCCTTTTTATCACCTTATCAAGTCCTAGGATCATGAAGTGCATCCCTTCTTGATGCTTTGATTCTTTTTTGCAGTGTTGTGTTCATGTTATTATTGTCATGGCCGTAGCTACTTATTTTCCTCTTCACTCTTCCCCTTATAGTGGCTGGAAATCCACTTATATATCCTTGAACCACCTTCATGGTGTTGCGGTTGAGAGGCACACCCTCCTAGGACCAATACACACTATATGCACAAAAAATCTTAAGGGGAACGAACTAAAAATGCTAAAAACAGCAGTCAATGAGTCATTTACAACCCTTGCAATGATTCATAGGTCATAGCACTTGTCATCTACCATCATTTTCATGATTAGCCAAATTGTTCCCTTGGTAAGCCCACATAAAACACAATATAAATGGGTTGTACAAGAACTATAACAGCCATGAATGGCTTGTTCTTCCCTCCAAAACAGAGATACATACCTTGCCAAACTTGCACCTTGTGACCCCACACAACAAGTTTTTACCATCCCTAAATAGGACAATGGATTCTCTCCTATGGCATAGTTGTGGGAGTGTGTTTTTCTATATGAAAATTGAATCATCAAAGCTGAGGTTAATTTAATGACAACATATGCCTCTACCATTGCTATTTGTTGTACCTTTCCTCCTTGCATTCTTCCTTTAGTCACAACCATTCCACCTTTCCTCGCATTCTTCCTCTAGTCACAACCATTCCATAAAATACAACAAATAAATTGTAATGCTTACCAATTTTATGAGTTGTTTGCATGCTTTTTAACATGCCCTTCACCTTGTCTCCATTCTTGTTATGATCCTCAAGAGGACGAAAATGTTGTGGGAGCATAGGAGGGTTATGCCACAATTCCTTGCCATGAACACAATTAAATTGCTTACCTCCATGTGCTGTTGCAGAAATTACAGCAAGCTGAGAATGAGCATTATCATTTGTAGTGTTGATCTTGTTCACCAATTTCTCCTTTCTAATGTGCAAAATGGATTTTCCTTGGTTGTTGCAATTATCATATTGGTGTTTAAGGAACTCACCTTCCCTTTTGAATGCCCTTAGGTGTTGCCTAGCTTGGAAGGCCACCAATTTAGCCTCCTTTACCCTCCTTAGCCACTCATCATACCTTCTTTGGGTCCTTGCTATAGGGGTCAAATTTCCTTCCTCTTTCCCTTCTTGGTGTGTGGTATGTTTCCGTTGACAAGTGGCTGCCCCACTTGACTCTTCTTTCTTGGTGCCATATAAAATTGCTTCTCTTGGTTCAACCATGTCTTTGCCTTCTATTTGCAGCTCTTTTTGTTGTTCCTTAAATTTCAACAAACCTTCATCTCGTTGCCTCTGAATTTCTGGTTCTTGTGGTTCAGAAAATTCAGACTTTGGTTGCCCTTTAGACAACTGAAAATTCGCCATTGGCTGCCCCAGACTTTCTGTTTTTAAGGCTTTAAAAAATTGATTCCATAGCTGCCCCTTGTATAGTTGGAAAAGCCTATTTGGTTATTCCAACAATTTTGATTTTTGAAACTCATACTTCCTCCTATTAGGCTGCCCTTTGTGAAGTTGTATGTTATTTTTTGGCTGCCCTACAAATTCATATCTTTGAAGCTCCCTATTTACCTGTAACTCAATCTTCTCTCCTCATATGAGAGACTCTTGGGGTCCAGGGCTTAATCCCATAGACTTAACCAAATTGTTGAGCCTTAATGCCCTTGGTTCTCTTTGAAAATCTTGCATAGCTTGTAACACATTCTCCAAATCTTCTTCCCTTGTCCTCATTTTCATTCCAACATTTTGAATGGGAACTTTGTAATCTTCTTTTGGAAGAAACCTAGGCTTTCACATCATTGTGTAGAATTTGAATCTCACAGTTGGCTAAGAAGTTGGCTCTGATACCCCAAATGGGACAATTCGACCAATATCAGGGTTTTATGCCAAACCCCAGAAATCTGATAAATAACCTTGAAAATTCTAACCAACCCTAGTTGGAAAATCGCTCCAAAAATACACAAAAATATTGCAAAACCTTGGGAACAATTTGTCAATCCAATAAGCAAGTTATTGAACCTTTGGAATGCAAATCGTCACTCAGTGCTAGGCGCCAACTTTGAAGGAAATGAATAATAATTTGCAGCTGTTATTTCATTCCAATCCCACCATACAAAGCATATGAAAATTGCTAAAAATAATTCTAGAAATGAGATGCAACAATAAATACTTGTGGCCAAACATGATATCACACAACCATAATATTACAAAATTAATTTTGATTTTTCTGAATAATATCAAGGCCCAAAATAGCTCTAAATCCTTTCTTGACAAGTCTCCCTTATGCAGAAATTATAGTAAAAATAATATAATATTTTGTCATCAATATACCTCACAAGGCTGCCCAAACCCTATGACAAATATCCAAATATAAGTCCAATAATATTCAGAATTATTCTTGACCATGAATGGCTCGATTAGGTCATGTAATGACCTCCACAATGTCTCCAACCCTAGTCGCCCAGCTACAATAATTGGCAATAAAATCCCCAAAACCCTAGAAGAGGGTTTCCCTTTTGTAGCTTAGCCCTTAATGGGGTCTTCTACTCTAGTGTCCAAGTTGCCACCTTTCACAAACTCACAAAACCTGTTAATGGCCTCCACAAGCAAGCCACCAAACCATAATGCCCAAAACCACTTGCCAAGGCAAGTCGCCACCCTAGAAGAGGGTACAAATCAGCAAATAACAATTCTAAAGCGCAAATACAGCCTTTTGAGAAATTATGGAGGTTTTTGTCTCCAAACTCCTTGTGCACTTGAAGGGTTTCGTCCTCAAGTTACTTGTTCAAGCTTGACATACTTGAGCATATATTTCAATATCCAAAATCCGCATCCCTTCCAATAGAACCTTCAATTTCTTGTTATATCCAACACCCCAAAAGTGATGCCCAAATAAAGAGGGAAACTCTCTCTTTCAAATATTAAAAGAGTGTCTTATAATTCTCCTTTGAGACTTAGGCACCCATGACCCTCAAAAAGGCCTCAACTTAAGTGGAAATTAGAACAAGGTACTTTTCATAACTCAAGTGCAAATTAGAATTTATAAAATACATTTTCAATAATTGCTCTTCAAGTGGGCCCCCAATGTTCCCATTTCCTTTTTTCTTTTAGCCTTTTGGGAACAAATGAAGGCTAAGGACCCCATGTGTGCTTATGTCAAAAAGGGAGACATGACATAAAGAAGCACAACAGGTTGACAACACAAAATCTTAATGACTTTGTCTTTGTGCAATACAATCTTCGTCTTCGTGTGAGACAAGTAGAGGGGGTGGAAAATTATAAGGCAATTGACTTGGATGATATTGATCCATATGCCGACTGGATTGTTGATGATATGGAACCCAAGTTTATCATAGAGAAGATCGCAAATTTGGAGAGAGAAGCAAAAGAAGCAATAGCATCAGGGGCAGTAGAGATATCAAGAGGGGTTGGTGAGGATGTAGATGAAATATTTTCAAATGATGTTGTTGCAAAGGAGGAATCTTTACCTTCCACTTCCATAAGGCAGCCGCAACAAACTTATACTAGGCGCTAGAGATAATATGTGATTTGTATATTTAATATTTCATATTAGTTATTATAGTCGATGACTATATGAGCATTGTAGTTTGTACTTTATACTCCTTTTTGGTCGATAATTAATAGAAAACATACTAATGCATTCTCTACATTCATTTCTTATGCCATTTAACAATGTTTTACATGTTATATTATTTTATTTTATGAATTTATTTGTTTTCTTTAAGTAGCGATAAAGTTGCCGAGTAATGTTGAGTAATTGCCGAGAAACGCCCAAGTCAAACTTTGGGCTGCCAAGTAATCTCCAAGTACGAGTTTTTGAACTATGTCAATAAGTACAGTTTTACAAAATAAAATATGCAGCAATCCAAATCAATTGAAAAACTACAGTTTTACAAAATAAATTATATGAGATAATCCAAATGAAAGGAACAAAATCAGTTGGACCATAACTGTAATGAAATAAAAATATAGTAGAAAAAAGCATCAACAAAACACTGCATACATTGAATAGCTGCATATTAGCAAACCAGTTCTTCATTTCCCTTTCTTACTGTGTTTTGTAGGATACAGCATAAATGACAGCCATGATTCCCCTGCTGAAAAATAGACAATGGATGAGCAATGGCTTGTGGATGAGAAAAAAATCCCATATGGTCCCCTGCAGCTTACCAGTATCTCCGTTGTATCCCACCATCCTCATCACCAAAGGAAATGTGAAAATATTTCTCTCAACCCCGGATACGTGTCCACATGTAGCACTGCTTACCCGAGAATTCATATATGCGGGAACTGTAATTGAAATCCCATATTCTGAGACTCTAGATTTTAGTGAGAATTTCTAGCTCATCTCTAGACTCAAGATTCAGAGATTTCTATTTTAGGTTTTGCACATCTATATCCAAACACTCAAATAGACCTTTCCTGAAATTTAGGCTTCATCTCAGAAGAATCGATCTATGCAGTTTCTCCTAAACTGTCTCTCCAAATATTTGCCTTTAATAAGATTGAGTATCAAAGACTCCTGCAATGGAACCTAGTGTGGATGCCATCAAAGGTGAGCTCTCTTTGAGTATTCTCAAATAACAAACTAGACCACATTTGAGCTTCAAAATTAGCAGTGGCATGCTGCAAATACATGGGAATCCTATGATATGCAAGCATCAAACTAGGAATGTCCTGGATAACCTTGGTGGAACTAACAAATGTCATTTTGAATATTGAGTGCATTGTGGGTGAATGAGGGTAGCGCTATCAGTATACCTTGCAACCAGCAGTGAAAAATGGATAATAAATTATGTTAAGTTCAGAGCAAAAACTCTCCAACAATGGCCCAACAAAACACAGAATCGCCATGACATGTCCCAATGAAAGCATCAAAACTCCAATTGCAGGAATGAAGAATATAGGCCACTAAAAAGCGCTGCTGAAGGGAGAACAGTTACGCCCATGGCTAGAACTATACTCCATAGACAAACCATTAACTGCATGCCCGAATATATGATGGAAAGTGTACTCACAAAGATGAGTAAGAGAATCCAAGTTCAACCAAGAAGAAAACTAAGGCATCACTTATGCCATCATCAATTCAATTATGCCATCATAAATTCCTCTGTGACATCGTTATCTGACTTATTTAAAAAAATCCATGTTTTATAGCATTAACATGCTATTTTCTCTCTATTCATAAGTCCAGAGATCTCTCTATCCCTAGTAACTATAGGACCATTATGATTGGGCATACATTTGCCAACCTTGGGCCATAGTGTTTGACATGCAGCTATCATAGTACTTGGAAAGGAATAATATCACGGCTACGGGGTAGGCTAGCTTCAAGAGGGACCATCCAACTATTGACCACATCTTTACACTATGGGCATTATTGAAGAGACTCATCACAAGTCTTCCAAAGTCTTTTGTTGTTTTGTCAACTTTAGGAAGGCCTTTGACTCGGTTCCAAGACACCTACTTTTCTAGAAGTTGAGAGATATCAGCGTCCCATATTCTCTAATTACCGCTGCATGGAGGTTGTTAAAGACTTAAAGTTATTAATTGGCTATTAGTTAATGTTTAACTAATGGGAGGTTATCAACCCTACCAACTAAATGTAACCACTTTCTTCTTAATAAAAAAGACAGACACAAGTGTGTAAATGTGTCATATGTCTTCCATTTCTTTTCATTATCTTAGCATTCATTTTCTAACATTGGTATCATAGCCAATTGTTTGAGGAAGCCCTAGTTGGGTACGAACGAAACACGTTCAAAGAAGCCCTAAGAGAAGGGTACAAACAGTCTAAGGAAGAAGAGGTTTAACCTTGACATAAAAGTTAGTTTGTGATTTACATAGGGAATCGTGAGGATTCCGCAGAAGACATGTAAAAGAAATGCACGCACACTCCAAGAGGTGAACGAAGACCAAATCAAATGGGAGGTCATGGTAAGACCAAAATAAAAGTGAAAGGGCATCATGAAGGAAGCCGCAGTCCTAAAGAAAAATTGTGGTATTTAGAGCACGCATTTTGCAAATAAACTGTTGCCAATCGGACTTGCACCTCTGTGAAGGTAGTTTCAAGCTTTCACAGTCTGCTGAAACATGGAAACAATCTTACGTTGTGGGTGACCTAATCAGTGGATTGAGTCTCTAGGTTGTAAAGGCTAGCTCCCTTTGATGAATCGATTAGGATCTCTGCTACAAACTGCTTGGAAAAATAGAAAAAGAGAACTTCAAAGGAAATCCTACCTAATGATGGTGATACACCTGAATGCCGATTGATCCACTCAATTTAAGCTCTTAAAAACACTGATTCAGATAAGAAAAATGGCTAAACTTTCAACTTCAATTAATCAATATGCATAAATATTTTACGAAAAGGTTCTATCTTGCGACCTAAGCTTGAGGGAAATATAAAACAGCCCTGATTGAAGGCACTAGCAGCCACTAACTTCCACTGTAGACTCAGCGAAAAAGATGTTTAAACACAGAACATGACCTGCATAACATGACCAGCTAGTAACTAGGTAAGGATCAAGACTTGGCAAGGAAGAAAAAAATCTACCACTTGTGCAAATCAATGACATAATACATTATACCAGCTTGCTGGAAATTGAAAAAACATTTCTCTTCTATTACTCTGAAAAAAGTTATAGCACAAACTTTGGCAGAAGATTGTCTTGCCAAAAGAGAGGATCCTTTTAAACAAAGCTGAAAGCCAACTTATAGAAAAATTATAGCAGCCAAGAGATGGCGTTGAAAATAAAAGAAGAGGTAAACTCATTCATTAGCCTAAGTCAAACTTGCGTTGCATGAGCCTTCCTCTTTTGTCTTTTCTTGTCTTCGTCGTGCATGGAGTTCCTTGGCGTTGAAATGAACGATAGCTAAGCTTGGGCTGTCTTGTTTAAAAATAATCATTAATTAAAGCATGCATGAAAAGTTTTGGTGTTTGGCATATGGACAGTGGAACTCAGGTTTGACCAGTCAACTTCTCCTTTGCATGAAATGTTACGCCAATCTAAAAAAGGAACTTCGTTTGACTTTGTTTGAAGACTGAGCTGGAAGAAGAGATCACACCACTTTGCATGTAAAGCCACGTCAAGAGTCAATAGATGAGCTTCTTTTTTAAATTGGCATAACATTCCATGCAAAGGAGAAGTTGACTGGCCAAACCTGAGTTCCACCCTCCATATTCCAAACACCAAAACTTTTCATGCATGGTTTAATTAATGATTATTCTAAAACAAGACAGCCCAAGCTTAGCCACCGTTCATTTCAACGCCAAGGAACTCCATGCACGACAAAGACAAGAAAAGACAAAAGAGGAAGGCTCATGCAACACAAGTTTGACTTAGGCTAATGAATGAGTTTACCTAATCTTCTATTTTCAACGCCATCTCTTGGCTACTGTAATTTTTCTATACGTTGGCTTTCAACCTTGTTTAAAAAGATCCTCTCTTTTGGCAAGACAATCTTCTGCCAAAGTTTGTGATGTAACCTTTTTCAGAGTAATAGAAGAGGATTATTTTTTCAATTTCCAGCAAGCTGGTATAATGTATTTTGTCATTGATTTACACAAGTGGTAGATTTTTTTCTTCCTTGCCAAGTCTTGATCATTACCTAGTTATTAGCTGGTCATGTTATGCAGGTCATGTTCTGTGTTTAAACATCTTTTTGGCTGAGCCTACAGTGAAAGTTAGTGGCTACTAGTGCCTTCAATCAAGCCTGTTTTACCATTTCCCTCAAGCTTAGGTCGCAATATAGAACCTTTTCGTGAAATACTTATGCATATTGATTAATTGGAGTTGAAAATTTAGCTTTTTTTCTTATCTGAATCAGTGTTTTTAAGAGTTTAAATTGAGTGGATCAATCTACATTCAGGGGTATCACCATCATTAGATAAGATTTCCTTTCAAGTTCTTTTTCTCTCTTTTTCCAGGCAATTTGTAGCAGAGATCCTAGTTGATACATCAAAGGGAGCTAGCCCTTACAACCTAGAGGCTCAATCCACTGATTAGTTCACCCACAACATAGGATTGTTTTCATGTTTCAGCAGACTGTGAAGGCTTGAAACTACCTTCACAGGGTTGCCAGTTTGTAGCAAAGATCCTAATTGATACATGAAAGGGAGCTAGCCCTTACAACCTAGAGACTCAATCCACTGATTAGGTCACCCACAACCTAAGATTGTTTTCATGTTTCAGCAGACGGTGAAGGCTTGAAACTACCTTCACATGGGTGCAACTCTGATTGACAACATAAACCCAAAGAAAACCTGTGGTATTTAGGGCACTTGTTTTATAAAAAAAATCATGATTTGAAGTGTTGGGGCATGACAAAAAAGAATAAAACAACGTAGACAAAGAAAAGCAGAGAAGCCTGATTTTTAAGTCACAAAGCAACAACATAAAGTCACGATTTTAAGTGGTAGGGTTTGACACTATTTTACAATCTGTGTTTGTTGTTTATCATTGTTTCCTGCGTGATTTTCAATGGACAATTTTAATCCAAGGCAGGAAAAAGAGATTGTGTAGGGCACAAATATGGAGTCTACTTTCAGTATTGTTATTTTCATGTATAGCCAGAAGAACATTCTAGAAGGGTTTTGCAGAATATACATCTTGAAGGACAGTCCTAAAGGGTTTGCAGAATATGCAACACAAATGAGTTGTTTTGGTAATCAATCTTCAGACTTGTACTAATTTCAAGCCCTGTACGCAGGTAATTAGACCTGTACACAAACTTTGCATTTATTTTTATTTGATTTCCAAGTCAAAAATTGTATTTTTATTTTGCATTGATTTATAGGTCAGCCCTATACTCTACTTTTTCTAGTCAAGTCAAACATCATGTATAAAATGGCCAACATTCAAAATTTGGTTCTGTTGGAAGCATAGAAGTTAACTGGTCATAATTATAATGTTTGGAGTCACAAGATTTTAACAATCATGGAATATCGTGATTGTGATAAAAAAATATTCTCGGCTCTAAAGCGAGACCTCTTACAAATTTTGCGGATTATGACAAACATCATAAGGAGGCCTTGTTGTTAAAGTTATGCATTGGATGACATGATTCTTGAGATCTGGAATGCCACTAAGGCAAGTGATTTGTGGACCAGTTTGAAAAATAAATACCAAACTTCAGAGACAACTTTGATTTTGTACCTAAAAAATATGCTATTTTCCACAAATATTTTGGAGGATGTCTCTATCAGAACACCTTCAGATCAAATATCTTTGAGACCAATTAAGCGTCGTTAATAAAAAGATGGATGATGATGATATGGTGGCATTCATTCTGAATAATGTGACACCCTCTTATGAATCTTTAGTGGATGATCTACACTTGATGGCGAAAACCTTGAACCTGATAGTTGATCAAGATAGTTCCTACTTGATGCAAAAGGGATGCAAAAAGACACAAAATGATTCCAGTGTTGAACAAATAAAGAGTGCATTAGCTGCTCAATCAAAAGGAAAGTGGAAACATATCCCTTCTAATTCATCTTTTAAGTATCAAGTAAAGTTTTTTTTACTGTCATAACGCTGGGCATCTCAAAAAGTATTGTCAAGAGCAATAGTATGCATTTTTCCAACAAAGTATTCAAGCGGCTAATATGGCAGAAGTTGAAGAACGGGATTCTAAATAGCAGTATGCCCTCATGGCATCATACTCGAATGATTGTGCTAACAATGGCTAGCTCATTGATTTTGGTTCATCCATGCATTTCACATGTCGTAAGCACTGGTATGTCACATTTACTACAAGTAAAAAAAATTCTAATTTTGTTTTATTCGTTGATGAGGAGTCACTTGCAGTAGAGGGGATAGGATAAGTTTGCATAGTATGGAATAGTGTGAAAACAATTTTAGTAGGTAGTGTTAGTTATGTTCCTAGCCTAAATAACAATATCTTATCATGTTAGTCAGTTAACAGAAAATCCCAACATTGTTGTACATTTATTTAGGAAAGTGTATTGTGTCTGATGTCAAATAAGATAGAGTAATTGCCCTGGGTATTGGGAAAGATGAATTGCATAGGCTCGTTGGCCTTGCCACAATCAACGTAAATGTACTTGTGGAGGGATACTCCACCATACAAGGCATGTTGGAATATGAAATTCCTCACAAACTTGTTGACCCTGCTCCAGTCAACT
Source organism: Torreya grandis (assembly GCA_037957365.1). NCBI lineage: Eukaryota > Viridiplantae > Streptophyta > Pinopsida > Cupressales > Taxaceae > Torreya > Torreya grandis. Next base: position 409,548 of record JARHVA010006377.1, on the reverse strand, counting down.
TACATGCACTAGTTGTGGAGAGAGTATCCACTATAAAGGATGTGCAGGAGGATGCAATTCCTCAATCTCAATCAAATGCATGGATAATTGTGTAGGAGGATGATATGCCTAAGTTACAAGCATTGCCTCAGAGAACCAAAAACAAGGTTATTACTTTAGTAAGCATAGCCATTTTGCTCTCGCTTTTGACCTTTGTATTGTACCTATACAAGTGGTTAAACAACCCATCGGATGCAAATGGGTATACAATTTTTTTACTTCTAACAATTACATAACTCAATTGCTGAAAGTCCGAAGAAAAACAGAGGAACAACAGGCAAAAGCGAAGGAATTCGGGGAAATTACAAGAGGCCCTTGCAAAAAGCCAATAGAAAAGTCCGTTGAAACAAAGACATAGACGGAGAATGAATACCTTCGGGCTTTTTGTCTGAAAGAATTCCTTCGGACAAAAAGTCCGAAGAAATTCGAACAAGGCCCCTTCCATAAAATCCAAAGGAATTAAGCCGAGACACTCAAAAGTAATAGTTTTTGGACTGTGCAAAAGAGGAAATAAGAGAAGTCCGAAGGAAATTGCCAAACAGAGAATCCCGAAGGAATAAATGCCAAAGGGTGACGTCCCGCTAGCCATCAAATTCTGACCGCGGGAAGTAACCATTGAAACAGGGGTAAAACCAGAATTCTGAAAGCAAAGCCCAATGGAGAAAATATAGACCGGATATAATTATAAAAATATATCCAAATATAGAATCCCGCCAGAAATAGACATGAACAGGTAGACCAGAATACGACATAATACATGCAAGCAGGGGCTATTTTCGAACACCGGTCAAAGCTTCAGTTGACTGGTTATTGAAGTCCCGCTCATCTCCGGGTCAACTCCACGCATCCGAGAGTCCAACCGAAGTTCCAAATTTGAATGTCGAGTTGACTGTTTCAGATTTAGAGTTGACTAATTGTTAAATGCCGCATCCACTAGGAGCTTTCCAATTCGAAGGAGAATGATCTCTTCGTCCGCCTCAGCCTACCAAACGATTAACTCAGCTTTCAAACATTCCAACTCGGCATCAAGCAGCTCACGTAGAAGTTCTAAAATTGACATTGGCGTGGATTTCCATGCAAAGAGAGGTGGGCGGTTCAGAACAAAGGCAAGTTCACTTTCCCAAGTGCAAGGAGCTTTATGCAAAGACAAAAAGAAAACATATTTTATTGAAAGGCCAAGTCAGCCTTGAGTTAGCCTAAGTTAATCCTTCTCTTCAAATTTTCAACGCCAATCTTTGGCCTCTTGTAATTTTCTATAAATTGGCTTTGAGCCTTGATTAAAATATCCAACCTCTCTTGGTTAGACCAGACTCTGCCATTGGTGAGTTGTGTAACCTCTTCGATCAATAAGGACTGTACTTTCAGATTTCAAGCATTGGCATAGTGTTTATTTCTTCAACAATTTGCATAAGTGGTAGAGTTCTCTCCCTTTCCAAATTATATTTCATACCTAGTTGCTATATTATCCTTGTGCAGGTCATGTTAAAGTGTTCTTTATTGTCTTTTGCTGAAACTTTAAGTGAATGTTAGGTGGCCGCAAAGTGTCTTTTATCAGACCTCTCTCCATCGTTTTCCCTCAGATTTTAGTTATTAGATCGAACCTCTGCATGAAATACTTATGCATAAGTGATTAATTGAAGTCTAAGGTCTTCCTTCTCCCTTGTTCGTTTAGTGTTCAAGGTTCCAAATTGAGTGGATCAAAATCTTGGTGTATCACCCCCTTTAGGTAGGATTTCCCCTTTAAGTTTTTTCTTTCTCCCTTTTCCACAGTAGTCCGCAGCGTAGAGTAGAAGTCCAAATTGATACATCATATAGGAACCAACCTTCTCTGGAGGTTCTTCTCACTGTTGAGGCACCCACCCTCGTGAGAAGATCCCATTGTTTCAGCCGGATAGAGGACTGGCTGTCTCGCGCACGTCTTCAAATCAGGGCACAGCTCTAGGTTGACAACAGTTTTCACTATGGATTATTCGTTGTCTTTTGATACGTGGCCATGGAGGTGATGTGAGGCCACGCTATGGTTGGGTGAGCATTGTTTTACATTAAGCAGTGTGACTTGTTGTTTGAAGACTCTTCAGAAATTGATGGGGTTGCTTTAGGGTTGTAATCTCAATTGAGACTTAGGTTGATGCTTCCTTCTTCAATCATCTTGATTTAGCCAAATATGGATGTAATTTTTGTTAAGGTGATAGTGTTGTTGTCAATGAGGGCATTTGGCTCTCATCATAGATGGTCTCTCTATTGCATTTAATGCATGAGTGGCGTTGTGTGTGTGAACCATCCCATGAAGACAATATTATTATGTTGACTTCATCTTTCCTTTTGAGGTTTGGTTCGGGAGGATATTGGAGGTCATTTATCTAAGGAGGGTTGACTTCGGTTATCCATGATGGTTTTGGTGCTTTTGGGGCCTATTGTGATCTTGCAGACCAAGAATAGTATTATGGTGTATTGACTTGGAGATGTTTTTTAGGGTTGTAAAGCCCAAACCTAGGGTCCTACAAAGAATTTGTGGATAGCATTCCAGAAATTATTCTCTCTTCTTGGAATCACAGGGAGCAATTAGCAATTGACTTGGTGTGTGATTCACAATCCGTTTCAGCATTGTTGTCAATTTGGAAGCTTGGTTTTTAGTGACTTGGTTCATATTTTGGGCACCCATCTTTAGATGTTGCACATTTTGGAGCTTGTGCACAAAATCAGTAGTTAAGAGTGATTAACATATTGTTCAAAATCATGGGAAGCTTCAGCATTTGGCCATCATCAATATTCGGGTAGATTCCCCACGAGATTCCTTTTTTAAGAGGAAAGTTATTCAGGGAGGATGAGACTACCATATGATGTTTCCTTTGTGAAAAAAAACACCCTTTTTCTCTCATATTGAGATGGTTATTGGTTTTATTCCTTGATGAAACATAGGGAGCCGTATGCCATTTTCTTTGTGGAGAGTGAATGCATGCTTCTGGTTTGATCTGGTCCCAATATTCAGTCATGTATGGAGCAACAATGTTGCCCATCTCTAAGGTGGAGCATAGAGAAGTATAGAACACAGAATTGTGTGCAATTCGAGTTTGTGAGTTCGGTTGATTTTGCAGATTTCTCATCCCTTGTTATGGCAAAGATTTGTTTGGTTGCAGGATTTGCTCAAGCTTTCAAGAGTTGTAATTAAAAGAGGTTGTGCAAAATATAATAGTTTGCATACTCGGACTTGACTCAAACTCGACAGACCAATAAAATTTCAACTCAGCAAATACTCGGCAACTTAAAAAATACTTAAATTTCTTAAAAAACATAAATTTTATACAAATTATAGTTACAAAATGTATCAAATGACTCTGTAAAACATTGAAAAAGTGTTCTCTATTAGATTTGAATACAATAGAGTATGAAATCACATCATCATTTATTTCAGCATTTCCTTTATGGTTTCGTGTTGATATGTATTTTTCCCAAAGCACCATCCCGCATTACACTATTGTGACACATGATGAGCTTCGGGTGGGGCATATGTACACACGAATATTTTTCAGCTTTATCATTTACTGATGCTCTCTCTTGCAGGGGCTCGTCGGTGCATCAAATCTCCTCGAATGCATGCCTTAAAGGGTGCACCAAGAATGGGGGGGATCGGCTTATGGCACTTTGCAAGAGATGTTTTCATACTATTCTATCATACCTACATACGTTCATGCAGCCTTCATACCTCCTATGATGTCTCCTTGAAATCCTAAAACCCTGAAATCTGACTAAGTTTGAAATAGAATTTGCATTATAGCTCCTAGAGGTCTGAAACCTCTCTCAAACATCCTGAAAGTATATATATAAAATATAACTTAAAGTATAAGGTTTATTTTATAGATAAATTGTCCAGTTCAACGTTTTTTCCGTGTTTGGAATCCTCGATCTAAGACTCGAGAGCATAAGTGAAAAATACTTCCCAGCAAAAAAAAAAGGAGAGTACTCGCATGCTCGCCAAGTATGTAAACTATGGGAAATATAAATCCACCTTCTTTTGGCCCTACAAATTGTGTCTTTTTTTTTTTTTTTGTTGGGGCGGGGGGTGTGTATGTTAAAGTGTAAAGCTCATCTACTTAGGTCCCGTTGAGTTACCGACGATTTGTATACCGTTGGGTTATACGTAGGTTAACGTGTAACTTACACTTTATATGTATTGGGGTTAGTGCCTTTTTATGGATTGACCTTTACATAAGTTGTTGATAGGTGTATAAATAGAGGCTATGTCTCCCACCTATTCTTCCACTTTTTGTATTCCATCCCTTATATTCCATGTCGTGATTATTCTTCTCTAGGTGTCTTTTGACATCACCACATATTTGTGTTAGATTCTTTGCTTGTGGAATCAATTATTTTCTCAATAATGGACCTATATCATTGATCGTACACAATAAGGGTGACCAAGTCATGCATGATGTCAAAGACCCAAACCTAACATGCTAGACAAGTCAAGTCAAAATTAATTAGCATTTAGTCAACATTAAATTCCTAAAATCAAGGAAAGTTAGCATTCGGTTAGGATCCCATGCATATTAGTTAAGTCATCAGATTGAGGGCGATTGATTAATCAAGGAAGATAACAACTAGTGAACTTCCTCTGCTCTCTCCTATCCACCTATGCTATAAGAAAGCTAATTGTAATCATATCCCGTGATGCATTTTGGATGAATAAAGGTTCCCTTGATTCACTTTAGAGAAATTGGTGATCAGAAGGGTTCCCTTGGTTCAATGAAGAGCTTGGGCTGACCTATGGTGTGCACTGTACCTTAAACCAGACTTTTACATTTGCATGATTGTGACTTATTCTGTTATACAAGTTAATCTATTGTTGAAAATCACTTTGCTGAAGTCTAAATTGACAGCGCTAAGGTTCAGGCATGCTACTGCATGTCTGCATGTAATTTTTTTGCTAATCATCTATGGGGCTACGTAGTCATTGTTTTGCAGCTCGAACTGTTGTATTTTTTCCTGCATTTTACAAATGGATTTGCATATCTGTCCCTCTGCATGTTCCAGTCTGACTGCTGATTTTTCCAGAATCTCACCTGCAGTGTTTTCCTGCAATGATTTGATTTTAGTTAGCTGCAACAAGGTTTTCCTGAAGCAAATTTCGCAAGTTCAATTCTAGAACAGCAGGATCATTTCAGAGGGAATGTCAAGCTGGCCTTGTCTATCATGTGCCATGGGAATATAAACGGAAGAGTTTTGTGAATTTTTGTTTACTTTATATTTTAATGCCGATTATGCACATAATATTGCCATTATGGTTAATTTTGGTCAGTGAGGCGGCATTCATCTCTAGACAACACTACTACAAAGGTGCCCTAGCACATTGGCTCTCGGCAACGAGGATCTGCCCCTGCTCAGTGTTATGGATCTGCTCCTCAGCATCGTGGAATCTGCTCCTTCACAACCGCTTCCCAGGCCACAGGGACAAGCACACATTACAAATTCATTTGTTGCCATGGGAGTTTCTTCAGCCTTGGATGTTAAGAGGGATTCTAGGGGGAGTGCTTTTCTTCCTCCTAGGAATACCCAACCTTGCCCCCTCAGCCCTAGACACTCCCTGATGAGCATTATCAGACCCTGCATTGGCTCTTTCACAGTAATAGATGGTGACATTCCTCTATCCTGAGCACAGTCAGAGATGTTTGATGTGACTACCATCCAATCTTTCGGACCTTCATCAATGCATGTTGTTGGGGGGTCCTTACTCCCCCCTCATGGCTATTTGTATTGGTAGCCTAACCACATGGGTTGGGGGCTTTACTACATCCAGTTTAGCCTTCATTCATTTTCAGTGTTTTTGTTCATTTTCTTTTATTTAGTTAGTTGTTGATCCTAGGGTCCTTTTACGCTAGCACTTCGTTTTGTAATTGGATGTACTCTCAAGCACCATTGTCCTACTTTTGGTCATTTGTGGGCATTAATATAATTCTTTCTTTCTTTCTTTCTCTATATTTTTAAATTTTTGTAAGGACATTCCCAAGACGAATCAAACCCAAGGTGCCAAAAAAGGGCAATTCTCGAACCTAAACCCCTTTCCATGTAACTTAGCTCAAGACCCTTCCAAAACCATACAAATCAGTATATACCCTTTAACTTATATGATTTAAACTAAAATTTGAAAGGCATCTTTGATTGATATCTTTGTATAGTGATAATTTTCAGAGCTATTAGACTCTTCTACTTTCTGATCTAGAGAAACATAACATGCAATGGCTGATTAGGATTTCTTATTGTATCTAACTGCAAATACTGTATCTCGTAGATGGATCAAGATATATAGCTCACCATTTGAATACAGAGTCATCTAATTTAACCTAGTGTTATAAAACTTTGAGTCCGTGCAAAAGCTCACAAATCTGAGTCCATGGCAGCCCTTGGAACTCACAAGTCTGACCAAACTCTCGGTAAGTTGCCACATTTGGCCATTTTAATCCTTAAGATTCAATATTTGCCCTTTTCTTAGGGGGATTGATTAAAGTTCAGCTAATTCGGCAATTTAATTTTCCCATTTTGAATGACATGTCATGAATGGATGAAAAGTGAATAAAACCCCTTTCTAATGGGTAAAAGCATCCAATATTTCTTTAGTCTGACAACTGCAGCTAGGATTTTACAGTTGCTTTGAGTTTCCTAACAGCACTCACAAAATATCCGCCGTACTAGCATCCTGTAGCCCACGCTGGTCTGTTGCTTACACTACCATCAAACTCCACAAAGTCATGGGTTCAGCAAGGGATTCTCTTTAATTTTTCCTATTTTCCATGCTTGTTCTGCTCATTAGTACCCTTGCGATGGCTAGTCTCCTCTTGTCATCAATGGTCGAGCAAGGTTAATATTTATATAAGGACAGAGAGTCAAAAATAATAATTTAACTTATTTATTAATGATTTTTGTGAGATTTTAACAACGCATGTTTAAGTCATCTGAATATGACCTATGTGAGTAGTCATTACCCTAATGACCATTTTCCTCAAATATTTTTTGGCAATAATCAGAAGGTAAGGAGACCCACATATCACTCAAGCATCATAAGCATTGCTAGCAAAGGGGAGGAACAATGAATGTAATCAACTGCTTGGGGCTTCTCACCCTCTAGCCTCTTTTCCCATTTGCAAAGCTTTTGAAGCATGAAATGCCTTATAATCATTGCTTCACAGAGACGCATCCCCCATCCCCTAGAACGCGTCTCTGGAACTGGTACACGTCTCCAATACGAGAGATGGGTACAAAGACATTTCCTATACCTAGAGACGTCTACCAAAAAAATTCAACATCTCCTTGGCATTTCCTCATAAAAAACAAGCCATTCCTGTAATAAACCCTAAATGAGCAGTCATTGGATAATGAGTCACCATCATCAGAGATTAACTAGTTTTGATCGGAAATCACAATTAGTCGTTGTAATAAGGTATGAATCGACTATCATATAAACTTTGAAGCAATATAAATTATTTTCAATTTCACTGCTAGTTTTAAAAGTTAGAATTTAAAGCAGCGAAGCTTCAGCCTTCGATTAAATATTTTTGCCGTTTTGGATTTATTGTTAGTGTTTAGTGGGGTGCAGGGCATTGCTCTCCGCGTAGTATTACTGTATTAGAAATACTAATAAATAGATTGGGGTTTTCAAATATATATATATAATTTGGTTTTAGTTTTTTATATTTATAATTTATTTAAATTATAGTTTACTTTACACTTTTTATTTTTTGCTTTTACATTCTATTTTAATTTTTATGTAATATTTAATTTCACTTTTAATTTTTATTTTATTCAATTTTTATTTTTATTTTATATAATTACTCATCTTTTGTTGACATCTAATATCCTTACTTCAAAAACCTATAAAGTTATTTTTAATGTATTTTATTTTTTTTAAAGTGTTGTGGCCATTACATAGTATATATTTCTCTAATTTTTTCACATATATATTGCCGTCTCCCTGTACCCGTCTCCTATTTTTCTAAAAAATGGCATACCGGTACCCATACCCATCTCCCATACCCATACTCGTACCCATCTCCTAGCAACTATGCTTATAAGTCACTCTTGCCTCATAATTGATTTAATTTAACTTCTATCATTTTATTTTGTTTTTAGCAACATTAAAAATTTGTTACAAGTTATAGTACTTGCTTTTATTAATTTATAAAGTTTGATATAATAAATCTATCAAAAGCAATCATTTTTTGAACTTCTGGTTAACTTTTAAGTTTACAATGTTTATTTTTACCATAAAGTAAACTTATGAACTACAATATGTTTCTTAACATAAAATGTCAAAACTATAAAAATTTATTAGAATGATAATTTACAATTTTAGAAAAATTTATTTTACCATTATTTTTATAGGGAGTTACAAATATAACATATAACTTTAAGATTGCTTATTTTATTACAATGTTATAAGTATACGTACAACTATATTATGGTTATAATGAGGAAGTTTATTTTATAAAGGAACTTTATGTCAAAGTTATCATACTTTTCTTTTATTTTTTTAATTTTATTCAATATTTAAAAATATTAATATCTACACATACTGAAAATATTTGGTTGCCTGAACTTAAAGCCAAATTTCATCAGCTGTTTCTGCTATTTTTTAATGATTTTTTAAAACTATCGAGGTTTGCCAAGTTTTTCACCGAGCCCGATTCCAAGTCAAAAATAGGCTTTCAAGTCCAAGCCTCAACACTATGGTTCATCATGTTTTTTCATATTAACACCGTAACTAATAAGCTGCATAGAAAAAATAGCCAAGAAAAAGCTAATAAATCAACTCGTCTTTTTGTTCACATGCCATGCAAATTCTAAATTCATCATGTATCCGATGAAATGAATGGAGACTGAAGAAAAAATGCAAAATTTCCACAAGTGGTAAGAGTATCTTAATATATGGTGTTGATAATTTACTAGAAGACCAACAAAAAAATCATATGCTAAAGTAAGGCCCTTTTGATGAAGAGAAAATTGTTCTCAAAATATGAGCAGAATTGTAACTTCACAATAACAATTATTAATATAAACAAGGAAAAGATATGAATAATGTGATGCGAAAAATCTTACAGGCAGCTAAACCTAGCCATGGTATAAGTATCAAAGGAATCAGCTGATATGACTTGATCGGTGGTAAACGCCTCCTACATAATTCAGAATAATAATAATAATAAGAATAATAATAATAATAATAATAATGAAGGAAAGCGGGGCATATAAAATAAGCTAATAATGAACTTTGCCAGATGTAGTTTGATTAATTTGAAAATTGTAAAAGGCCAAATTGAAATCTTTTCAATTAAATGTTGATATATCTTGCTCTATCAAAAATGACCATCAACCCTAACTCCAACCCAAAATGAACACAAGTCATTCGATAACAATTCGCCAACATCTTACGTCATTATAAAAAGGGAAACAAGATATTTTTGAAAAGATAATGTTGAGAAAGATTTACTTCACAAACAAATAATAAAGTCGATAAGCCTGAGCAATGCGGCCGCTCATCAGCAAACCAAACCCACATGGGCCTTCCAGCCATACTGCACACATTGTTCGAAAAGAAAACCTTCCAGTTTAGCATACTTGGTTACTGGCCTTCAAAAGAGCACATATTTCAAGCATTGTTTTGAAAGACGATTCACATATAGTCAAATAGTACATATATGATTGAGTGTGAGAGATCCCAAATAAAGAATGTAAGGAAATTGTCGTTGAGAAGGACTAATAAAATCTTTATCGGAGCCCTGTTTCGAATTTTACCTGTCCAAAGATAACAAGACTGCCAGAAATGTCTGTGTCCAGATTTTAAAAGGTTGATTGACATCTGCACACAAAAGTTTGTACTTGTACCCATTAACATCAGTTTTCTAGCGATGCCCATAACATTCAAACAATTATTTCAGATTCCATATGTGATCAATGAAGCATACCATTAGTGATAGCAAAAAAATGATGCTGGCAATAGTTTGTAGAACAAAGAGCTGAGCTTGATTTGTTTTGATCTTTGGGACTTCATGAACCATGCGAGCAATGAATGAACCGCAAAGGAGTCTGCAACAAACATTAGTTTGCAAATCACTACTCTAGTAGTCATTCCACAGCAACCTGAGCAAATAATTGATTTTTTTGCTACATAAGATAAAACTATATTAGTAGCAGGCAAATGCCAGAATAGCTCACATATAATATAAAACGCAGGTATATCAAGTCCCATTTCATTATTACTGCATGTGAGAATTAGTGGTGAGCTTATCTTGTTGTAAACTAAATATAAAAAATACAAGACATTGATGAGAAACCCGTGCCTATTGATGTCAAGGAACTCTATGTAGAAAAAGTACATGAAGTGGCTGTTAACCAAATTTTGGTCCTGCAGACCAAAAAATCGGTCTCCCGTTTCTTTCCCTGCTGTCCTAAGCAGTCAGTCTCTGATGTCTTCACCTTACTGCAATTGTGTTTTTTCCCTTTTGTAATAGGCCTATTCTTATAAAGAGCCGAGTGATCTAAGTCCTGTAGGTTTTCAGGTTGATCTGGGGCTTATTTCGCTTTGAGCAATTACCTTGGACAAGCTTTTTTTTGGCAAAGGAATGGGACAGTTTCAAAGAGACGCAAGTCTTTCACAAAGCTCAAAGGTCAAGTGCCCTTATGGAGGGCAGTCAGGTTACAAATGGGACCATTCACAAAGCTCCAAAGGACAACTTTGGACCCAAGTTGCCCTTGCGGAGGGCAGAGAACACATTTGAAAGAGATCAAGGCCGAAAGCCAAAAGGGAAGTTCCTTCGAAAAAGTGACAAGGCAAAACCAAGGATTTCTTCGAACTTTTTGTTCGAAGAAAATCCATGTAAAAAACTAAAGGTAAATTCCTTCGGACAAAATGCCCGAATGAATTCCTTCGGACTTTTGTCCGAAGAAATTCACAAAGAGAAGGCCGAGACATTGAAGACACATTTCCTTCGGGCAAAATGTCTGAAGGAATTCGAAAGACAAGGGAATCCGAAAGAACCCGAAAGGCAGGTGCTCTTGCAGAGGGCTCTCGGCTGCCAAAAAAGGACCCTCTCTTCTTTTCCGAAAGGTCACCTTCCCTTCAGGAAGGTTCATTTTGCAAAAAGCCGAAGGAATTACTAAAGTGATGACGGGCCCGAGCACGTCAACTTTAACATGGTGAACTAGTCGTTGAGGGTTCAAACATCCGATGACGTGCGCGCGAATGTCAAATTCAAGGTAGCAAAAGAGTCGTTAGTTTTCAAACGGTGACGGGCCTACGAACATCAATTTTACGGTGATAAGATAGCCGTTGATTTTCAAATGTTTAAGGACGGGCCCGTGCATGAAATGGGTTAACAATTGAAGAAAAGGCTAAAGGAGATTTCTTTCGGACAAGTGTCCGACAGATTTCCTTCGGATGTTTTGTCCGAGAAAATTCGAAGGCTCGGAGACCCGAAGATAGACTCAGGGGCCCGCTAGGAAAGGACCCGGGAGGAGACAAACAATAGCCCCGAGGGCCAAGTTGCCAGGAAAAGACAAGAAGTAGCGTAGGAAGACTAGAGCAGTCCAGGTGGCACAAGAAGCGTCGACAGGAGAAGTTATTGCTGCAGATGAAATAGTCTCCACCAAGCAGTCATCAAAGGGAGCGCAAGCATTCAATAGAGCGGCCCGTTTTTCTTCGTTTAGCATTAATGAGCAGACTGTTGCGTAAGCTTCACAGAGAGGCGGCCTTGTCTTTCAGAAAACAAAGCGACCCATGCTTTAGCAAGAACATTTAATACGGTTTGAGCAGCAAAGTTAATACCTGTGACATCCACAGCATGGTTCTTTCAGGCCATTTATGGAAGGATGACACCAGCATGAGCGAATTCCTCTTTCCTAGGTGTTCAATATAGTATGGGCCGCCTGTTCTTGAAGGGACCAATAGTCTTTCTCTTAATGCTATATATTGTAACCTCTCAGCTTGAAAAGGATATTTCTCACTTGTGTAAGGCAAAGCCCTGCCAAATTTTACCTTTGAATCAAAAGAACGTGTTTTACCTCCATCTGATGTGTTATACTTCTAAATATCTCTGTGTATCGATTTTGTGTTTAGTCATTTTATCCTGATGCTTTCATAGATCGACACCAGCATATCTAGTATATCCCAGACCATTTCTGCAGGTTAACAGGAAGTGCCCAAGTTGGAGCATAGAGACAGAAAAGCAATTATCTGACAGTGTGCTTCTGCAGCACCTATGGTAGGTTCTTTCCTTTGTATCTCCATTAAGCCCCTTGTTAAAGTGCCCACACAGTCTGGTCTTTTGTTCAGATGAAGTGTCTATTTGCTCTTTTGGTATAAAGTGTTGATATACGCTGAGTAAATCGGATCATTTGGTGCATCACCGTTTTAGGTAGGTTTTACTTTTGTTATATCCTTCTCTCTTTTCACCCCCCCCCATTATTAACAGTAGTAGTTAAGGACCTCAAAGATGCATCATGAGGAGCTAGCCCATATCTGGAGATTCATTCCTCGATTTTGTCAGGCCCACAACAGGAAGAATGTCTCCACTGTGCTGCGTGGAAGAGAGAAGCTAAGCCTTCTTTCTAAGGGTGCAATCCACAGCGTCAACAGTGGCTATTATTTTTATTTCCTTGGAAATAGGCAAAACTTCCACAAGAGATGATGTAGCGTACCTAGGCACAACATAGCATTAGGAGTATGTTATGGCCTATTTTGTCCTTGGGTATGTGGCCTATGTATTAGTTTAGTGCATATAATATTATATTATGTTTAGATTAGTAAAGGATTAGGTCATAATGTAATTAGGGTTTCCTTCCAACTTGAGTATAAATTGAGAGAAAACCCTAAGCTATGTGTCTTCTTCCATTTGATATCTATCTTGTATAGAGAACTGTCATTTGTGACCTTTTATGTGTTTTCAGCCAAAATTGTTGGAGTAAATCCATATCGAGTGTGCAAGAGGCCCCGTCATCTACATTTCGGCATTTTATCTTCAAGTTATATTTTGCAAATCGTTTTCCATTTTCATTAAGAATGCTGCAAGTGCTGTCAAAGCCACTCAATTTTTGCTGCCACTGCAAAAATACCAAGGGTTAATTATCCAAGAAACCAGTCAAAGCTTGCGGCTAAAGAGCTAAAGAGATAACTTGCAAATTTTGTTGGAAGCACAATCACGAGGGGCGGGGGGGGTGGTGGCGGTGAATCAATGATTCAAGCAAATCAACTTCAATTCCTCTTCTTTAAACTCTTAACCATTCAACATAAGCATTCATGAAGCATATAAACCATTCATTGCAAAGAACAAAAAAAACAATGCAAAGTCAAAGCACATAACACATGAATTATGTGGGAACTTGCAACAAACACTTTCAGACCCTTATCACATCTTCAACATGATTTTCCGATAGATTCCATGGCCTCTTATCCTGCTGCAAACTCTCATACCATTCGCTTCATTCTCCCATTGTCTAACTAGCTCAAACAAGCTTAATTAACCCTCCTTTGTACTTGACACTTACTCAAGCAATCACCTCTATCAGCCAAAGCACATTACATACTTGAACCTACACAAAAAGATCAATTAGGACACGTTACATATCCTAAACCACCCCTCTCTAGGTCAGCCATACTTCAAATGGCACTAACCAACACACTAGGCCTTAATACATTAGCCCTCATTAGCCACATGTTACATGTGAACTCTTTTACAATACAATAGCCCTCACTAAAACAAGAGAAACATTTTATATACTTAACCACAAGGTCTTTCATGCCCTCTACATGCTCAACTAGTCATACACCACAAGTCTTCATTAGGTCTCATGGAGACCTATTCATCCCTTTAACACTTCACTAAGCAAAATAGAAACATAAGATCACTTCCAAGAGCATGGGTCCATGCCACATGACCCTTAAGACATCCTCCAAAGATCAAAACCATCTCAAGAAACCTCTGCATAACTCAAAACCTATCAATTCAATGCATTAACCATGATCACCATGATGGACGAAGGAAAAGACAACTTGCAAGCAATGGTTCATACTAAAGATAGATTGGTCAAACCTCCAAAATCCATACAGATGATCCTCAGAGAGTCTACAACATTCTCCAATAAGATGAAACATCCAAATCTCATCAATACAAACTAAAACACCTTCTCGGGTCACTTGCAGAAGAAAGTCAAACTCTCAATCAACTTTGAAGCTCCATAAATGCACTTGTACGACCAGTCAAAGCTTGAAACTATATTTGTTGGATAGCCCTTGGATTTATTTACCACTTTGTTTTTTACTCTATCATCAAATTCATCCATTATCAAAGTTATAAGCAAAATACTACAAACTGGTTTTCCATTGTAAATTCAAATATTTGAATTCCAATGGTCATATTTTTATGCAAAAATGGCTAAGTATGGAAACGATGAAATCAGCCTGTGAAGCCCTGTTTGACCTTTAATAACTTTTGCTATATACATCTAATGGAACTGAAACTTGAAACATATGTTCTCCTTTCATAGAGGATTCCATCCATATGTCAAACTACTCCTGAGACCTTCACACGTGCAAATTCTAACATCACCAACTTGCTCTCTCAACCTGATTTGACAAGTAGACTAGGATGACCTAGACAAGCACATAAGCTTTCCAAAGTCTTCCTATCATCTCCAATGGATTCTCAAACCTTCTAGAAACATCATGAAGCCTTTCCATCATACATTAAACGTATGAAGCATGCATATACTCATCATTCAAATGCATTAAACCTTGCTTATACCATCTTGCTCAAACATGTCACATACCTTGCACAAGAACATATTTATCACAAGAATATTCTTAAGGAATCATTGTTAGACCTATGGAGCAAGTCACATACACCCTTGGTCCTTCTGCATACTGATGAAATCTCATAACAAACTAGGCAATTATGGCTTAAAAGCCATCAATGAAGATATCTCACACAAGATACCTTGGCACACTTTGTCATAGAACGACTAGCACACTTGACACCTCATGAACACTCTCAAACAAAATAGGGGCATCACTGACAATACTCCAACAAATTTAACCACACGAATTGAAAGGGAGACAAATTCTCTGGGAAAAAGGTAAAAGGATTTAGATCCAATGTCCTCAGCCCTTAGAAATACATAAAGAGTTAGATGAGGAAGAAGCACATGTCAACGTATACTAAGGAGATGTTGGCCATCTTGCATGCAATGGCCAAGTGGCATCAATTTCTTCTTGAAATCAAACTTTTCATTAACACTAACCACCTCAACCTAAAACATCTTCTAGCATAAGGGACTTGTAGAGGAGCAACAGAAATAGATTGATTGCAGGTTTATGACTTTGAGATCATATATAAGGAGATGATGGATGTTGTAAGAGATGCTATGTCCCGCCAAGATAGGACCCTTGTTTTTAACACCATTTCTATTAACCAACATGTCTTGCTAAAGGAGGACAACACAGGTCATCTAGTTACAATCTAGGTAAGACAAGGCATTACAGACGAAAGGAAGGGAAAAGCTTGGTCAGTTGAGAAGTATATCATCTTCTTCGAAGATTGCATACACTTCAGAACCGGAATCTGTTATTCAGAAGGTGTTGTCCCCAAAAACAGAGTTCTCATTTTTGGGACAACATGTGAACTATTTTGGTTCAACAGACCAAAATAATCTTTTCCCTTCTCAAAATTTGTTCTGAGCTTTCAAATTCCTCATTTATCAAGCTTTTTCAGTAAAGGGATTAGAGGTTCAACAAGTTCAAAGGCTTCTGCAGAAAAATTCCTTCAAAAGAGCAAGTTTCCAACGCTCAGGCATTTTCAAGATTGGTTTAGCACCTTGGTTCAATCAAAAGAATTCAATCAGCAAGTTTCTAACCACCATTGAACCATTGAACCTTGAAGCTTAAAAGGTTCAAGGTTCAACGTCGTCGGCAAGAGTTGAGCGCACCCGTCAAAGTTCAAAGTTCAACCACTTCAAAATTCCATGGCTTCAAACACTTAGCGAAAAAACAAAGGCTTGAACCGTTGAACCGTTGAACCTTGAACCATTTTGGTTCAACGGTTCAACGAGTTCAACGACCAATTGGTTCAACGCGTTTGGTTCAAAAGATCAAAGACTTAGCCAAATAATGAAGAATGAACCGATTGAACCATTTAACCGTTGAACCAAAAGGTTCAACGAGTTCACAGGTTCAAAGGTTCAACCAATACGATGAAGATCAAAGAGCTTAGAAAGAACAAGGAAGCAACGGGCAAAGGAAGAATCAATGAACCGATTGAACCTTGAACCGAAAGAGTTCAAAGTTCAATGGTTCGTAGGTTCAAAAGTTCAAAGGCAGCCTCAGTCAAAGAAAGAAGCGGCAAACAGGTGGTTCAACGGATGGTTCAACCAAGGAGCGAGAAAGCGATGGAACAAAAGAGACAGAATGAACTGATGAACCAATGTACTTTCAACGGGTCCAAAGGTTTAAGGTTCAACATGGTTCAAGCGGCTAGCGACCATTGACAGCCCCACAGACGTCAAATTTAAAGTAAGGGAATATCAGTTGAAATTCAAATAAAGCGCAGAACTTAAAGGAAGAACCAATCGACTGACCGAAAAGATAGAATTCCTTCGGATTTGTTCAAAGGCCGACAGGGAACATTTCCTTCGGACTTTTTGTCCGAAGGAAATTATTAAGTGAAAGAGCCGTTAGAATTCTTTCGGAAGTATTTTCCACGGGAAAATGACTAAGGCAAAGCCCGAAAGAATTCCTTCGGAATTTTGTCCGAATGAAATAAGCCCGACCAAAGGAATGCCCGTAAGAAAAAAGCCCGAGAGCGGAGCGCTCCAAGTGTCATCGTCCGTGTGATTGCTAGATTACGTGGAACATGCCATGTGTCCCTTGAAAAGCTCGACGGAAGCCGCCAAGTGTCAACATCCGCGGTCTCTCCATTTCATTTCATAAAAACTGTGGTGGGTCCCGAGTGAGTTGATAAAGTAAGCAGATGTTGCCACATGTCATATTCAGCAGGATTCTCAAAAGCGGAAAATGTCACGTGTCACTTGCTGAGATCAGCGGAAAGTGGCCAAAGCAAGCGGGAAAGACATGAAGGAATTGCTAAGGAGGATGACGGACTCAAATGCATTTAAAGGCCAAAACGCCAAAGGGAAGAACCAAGCGATTGGCTGAAAAGAGAGCCCGAAGACTCAAATTGCTACAGGGGAGAGAGGAACGAGACCAAAGGACCATAAATATCTTCAAAAGAGTTATTTCCAGCAAGTGAAACAGTGGATCAAGTAAGCGCACCAAATCAAGGACGCAAGCCTATTTTTCTTCCATGAAGTAATGGCAAATTGGACAGCTGCGCAGACATCAAAACAAGGACCGGACAGTCCATACTAAGAAGAGACATATTAGAAGAATGGACACGCCATAGTTATGGCAATGCACTGTTTCCAGCATGGTCCATCCAGACAGAACTGAAGGCGCATTGAATGTGTTGACTGCAGCATGGGTCGTTCCATGGGAAAGAACGTCAAGCCTTGCGTGGTTGCCATAAGATTGTAATTTCTCTCATTAGTACAAGAGATCTTCTCATTACCAGAAGCAAAACTCTGCCCAAATTGAAAGGCGAATACTGAGACTTTGAGCTCAGATTGTTGTTCATATCATTTTATCTAAATGAGAAAGCAAGTTGTTTGCAGACTTTGTGCTATCATAGCTTGTATCATTTTAGGAGATTGTTCTTATGTCTGTCTTCTGAATGTGTTCTTGTTTATTTAATTTGGCAAGCAAAATTAGTGGAAGTAATCAGGAAGGTGTCCTGAAGCCAACTGTGGAGAGACTTTGTGCCCCCACAATTGCCTTTGGTGTGTTTTCTTTTTGTTTCTATGTAAAGGACCTTGGGACGACTTTGTGCCCTCATTGTCCTTCGTATCTCACTCTTGGGCAGTCGAGGTGGAGACTTTGCACTACATTTCAGGCTGTTGGTTACTCTGCACCTTTGATTACCAGTTACTTATTCTAACTGAAAGATTCCTGTTGTTTGCAAGAACAAGCACTTCTGAAAGAAGAGAAGTGCCTTCTATCATTTCATCAAGATTTCTACTATCCAGGAAGGGATCTGGCTCTTGGCTGAATGTTACTTCTGAAAGAAAAGAAGTACCTTCACCAATCACCCAGGATTTCTCCTTTGATCTGTGAGTATCATCTCTGAAAGAAGAGAGATGGATGGCGTATCCTACCCCTGAGTGTTATTTTCTACATATTTATAGTATGTATAGCTCTTGTGTATTTATAGGGAACCTCCCCTTGATGAGAGAAGAGATTTGTCCACCTCTGATGTAGTAAACCTGCACACTGGGCCGACCAATCTCTTTTGTTGTGGATGATAAGACCTATTTTGCTCAATCAGACTGCGGACTGACAAAATACTCACCCAACAGTCTTTTTGGCGACTCTGCTAGGGATGAACGTGCAGTCTGAAGCCTCAAGTTTCAGATTGAAGCAATCCCTACCCTTATCCATTGTAGACTCTGGCGACTTTGTTCCGTGTCTTACCCATTATCATTATAGCCTTACCATCTTCCTCCATCTCCATTATATTATCTAGTCTGCAAAACCAGAGCTGTTGGGAAAGAGTGCGCAGTTTGAAGCCTCAAGCTGAAGCAGGGCCAGTTCTTTTTCATTTTTGTTCTGCAATCTGGCCACTCCACCCAAATTTGTTATCCCTATTTTTTATAATTAAATCATGGCAGTTCAAGGCCCATGGGGTAACTCATTTGGCCCACTCAACTTGACTCCACCTCTACATGAACTTCCACGCAGCTCAAGAAAGAACTTCCCCAAATTCTTTGGAGATGGATGAGTTCACCTTGATAAACACATTGCAGCCTTCAACATACCCTGTGGTGTGATAGGGGTGGAATTTGAAGACGTGGCAGTCAGGGTTTTTGTGGAGACCCTACAAGGTGCTGCTGCAGAGTGGTTCTACCATCTACAAGCTCGATCAGTGACAGACTGGAATACCTTAAAAGTCAAGTTCGAAGCAAGGTTCAAGCCCGCAGAAGATGCCCATGCCTTGCTGGCCCAGCTCACCCAGATGAAGAAAGAGCCTCATGAGCCTATGAGGGATTTCATTGCCAAGTTTGACAAGCTGAGAAACAGGATTCCTGCAATTGCTCAGCCAACACCTGAAAACCTCAAATGCTTCTTCATCAACTCATAGCTCCCTAAAGTGAGTTTTCTGCTTAGGCGTGTTGGCCACATAGACCTTGTTGCTGCTCAGGACTTGGCTACTGAGGTTGAAGATGACCTTATCTTGGCAGGAAAGATAAAGAGAGATCCTAACAGAGGTAAACCTTCTTCATCTTTTGAATACTCACCCACAGCCACCACTAATCAAATGGTACAAAAGCTGGCAAATGAATTACTAGCCTTGAAAAGGCAAATGGCACAAGGTATGTCTTCTGCTCCTTCATACAAAGATGTACCAAGGAGGACATTCCCCAATCAATGATATCAAGGCAACACTGCCAGAAGTCAAAGGCAACCAAATCGTCTTCCTCCCTCAGAGAGGAACTTTGCCCTTGAAGCACCTCCAACCAACTCAACTGTTGGATATCTGGAAACTAGACATGCTTTCTCTTTCCAACCTGAGTTTGAGCAAGAAAATGACGTTGATCTCTTCACGGAGGATCAAGAAAAATCAGCTGGCGACTCCCACATTGGTTACCTGAATTACCAGGATGAACCCAAAAGTGAAGATGAAGCAGTCGAAGGATCATACGCAGTATTCACCCGGTCCACGAATTAATCAGCCCAGCAGGCCGACAAAGAAAAGACAGAGGAGCGACCCCAACCAGCAATTTCAATTGCTAAGCAGAGAACCCCTCTTCCTTTCCAGTCAAAGGACCCAGTGATTGCCAAAAAGGTAAGTACATCGAACATTTATGCACCTTCTACTTCAAATTCGCAGTCCAGTCCTCCCCCTCCCAAAAACCAAAAGGATGAACTCCCATCCCCTCTTCCAAGTCCATTTCAGTCATCTGACGTAATTGATCATGTCAAGAAATCTAAAATTCAAATGACTGAATTTGAATTCTTGCAAGCCAATCCTGAGTAGTTAAACATTGGTGGAGAACTAAGTGTGGCCCTGTCTGAGGCAAAAATTGCAGTCACCCAAACGTCAGCCCCTGCAGCTCAAATTCTGTTTGAGCCTTCAGGCAGGGGTAATTACTTCTCGACCACAGAGGATGCTCATGTCTCAGCTGATGAAAGACCTGTAGCTGGCAATCCAGGAATTGATCCAAACAAGACATCAGAAGAATTGGTAGGGCGCAGTGCAAATAAAGAAGGATCTTCCATCTCTAATGAAGAGAAATCTGATAGAAGATCAGCTTCTCATGATGCTTGGATCCTAGAATCTGATGGCAGCGATTCTTCCACCAATGCTGGAGCCGAGATTGTGTTGATATCTCCTCAAAGAGATATTTTTCCTTCATGCAAATCACAGTTCAGCAACACCAACAATACAGCTATATGCGAATCTCTGTTGCTCGGATTGAAGACTGCTCAGGATGAAGATATCAAACTCCTTCACACCAAAGGAGATGCTACGTTGATGGTTTGTCAGGGGTTTGATGCTGACAATCAAAGCATGTGTTGGACTGAACCAGCAAAACAGCAAGCTATGGTGGTGGACCATACTGCTGTACTCCAAAGTCAGCGAAAGGAACTCTTCGCCAAGAGAGCAAAGAGTTACAGTTTTCAGATTAAAGACCACGCCTTGCCATGGGGCAAGAAGAGAGAACCAAAAGGAGTGCACAGAAAATGTGATTCCTAGTGGAGAGTTCCATTCGCCCGTCACCGATTCTGGGGACAAAATGGTTTCCTGTTGGTTTATCTAGATGGAATGCCATCTTCATTGTCTCACAATGGGCAGCGTCTGAATCACTTCAATTCTTGAAATATCAGATAAGTTCACCTGTACATATGTATATCTGTATAGTCTTTGTTTTTGTTTTGTGTTGTTCGTTTTCATTTTTTTGGAGCCTTTCTTTTTGGGTAGCATGACTCTGTAGCCCAATGGCACACTTCAAAGCACTGGAGATTCTGGTTTCTACTCCCCTCAGCTATTCCAAGTTCTCATCTGAAGGAAGTTCCCCAACTGAACCCAACTGTTGTCTCCAAAAACAGACTTCTCATTTTTTGGACATGTGAACTATTTTGGTTCAACTGACCAAAATAATCTCTTCCCTTCTCAAAATTTGTTCTGAGCTTTCAAATTCCTCATTTCTCAAGCTTTTTCAGTAAAGGGACTAGCAGGTTCAATAGGTTCAAAGGCTTCTGCAGGAAAATTCTTTCAAAAGAGCAAGTTTCCAACACTCAGGCATTTTCGAGATTGGTTCAACACCTTGGTTCAATCAAAAGAATTCAATCAGCAACCTTCTAAGCACCATTGAACCATTGAACCGTTGAACCTTGAAGCAAAAAGGTTCAAGGGTTCAATGGGTTCAAGGTTCAACGTCGTCGGCAAGAGTTGAGCGCAACCATCAAAGTTCAAAGTTCAACAACTTCAAAGTTCCATGGCTTCAAACACTTAGTGAAAAAACAAAGGCTTGAACCGTTGAACCTTAAACCATTTTGGTTCAACGGGTTCAACAACCAATTGGTTCAACGTGCTTGGTTCAAAAGATCAAAGACTTAGCCAAATAATGAAGAATGAACTGATTGAACCATTTCACCGTTGAACCAAAAGGTTCAATGAGTTCACAGGTTCAAAGGTTCAACCAATACGATGAAGATCAAAGAGCTTAGAAAGAACAAGGAAGCAACGGGCAGAGGAAGAATCAATGAACCGATTGAACCTTGAACCGAAAGAGTTCAAAGTTCAATGGTTCGTAGGTTCAAAAGTTCAAAGGCAACCTCAGTCAAAGAAAGAAGCGGCAAACAGGTGGCTCAAAGGATGGTTCAACCAAGGAGAGAGAAAGCGATTGAACCAGGGAGCGATGGAACAAAAGAGACAGAATGAACCGATGAACCAATGAACCAATGTAGTTTCAGCGAGTTCAAAGGTTTAAGGTTCAACATGGTTCAAGCGACTAGCGATCATTGACAGCCCCGCGGACGTCAAATTTAAAGTAAGGGAATATCCGTTGAAATTCAAATAAAGCACAGAACTTAAAGGAAGAACCAAGCGACTGACCAAAAAGATAGAATTCTTTCGGATTTGTTCAAAGGCCGACAGGGAACATTTCCTTCAGACTTTTTGTCCGAAGGAAATTATTAAGTGAAAGAGCCGTTAGAATTCTTTTGGAAGTATTTTCCACGGGAAAATGACTAAGGCAAAGCCCGAAAGAATTCCTTCGGACTTTTGTCCGAAGGAAATAAGCCCGACCAAAGGAATGCTCGTAAGGAAAAAGCCCGAGAGCGAAGCACTCCAAGTGTCATCGTCTGTGTGATTGCTAGATTATGCGGAATATGCCACGTGTCCCTTGAAAAGCTCGACGAAAGCTGCCAAGTGTCAACATCCGCGGTCTCTCCCTTTCATTTCATAAAAACTGTGGTGGGTCCCGAGTGAGTCGATAAAGTAAGCGGATGTTGCCACGTGTCATCTTCAGCAGGATTCTCAAAAGCGAAAAATGCCACGTGTCACTTGCTGAGATCAGCGGAAAGCAGCCAAAGCAAGCAGAAAAGACACGAAGGAATTGCTAAGGAGGATGATGGACTCAAATGCATTTAAAGGCCAAAATGCCAAAGGGAAGAACCAAGCGACATGGCTAAAAAGAGAGCCCGAAGACTCAAATTGCTATAGGGGAGAGAGGAACGAGACCAAAGGACCATAAATATCTTCAAAAGAGTTATTTCCAGCAGGTGAAACAGTGGATCAAGTAGACTTCTGAGTGCACCAAATCAAGGACGCAATCCTGTTTTTCTTCCATGAAGTAATGGCAAATTGGACAGTTGCGCAGACATTAGAAAAAGGACTAGACAGTCCATACTAAAAAGAGACATATTAGAAGAATGGACACGCCATAGTTGTGGCAATGCACTGTTTCCAGCATGGTCCCTCCAGACAGAATTGAAGGCGCATTGAAGGCGTTGACTGCAACATGGGCCGTCCCATGGGAAAGAACGTCAAGCCTTGCGTGGTTGCTATAAGATTGTAATTTCTCTCATTAGTACAAGAGATCTTCCCATTACCAGAAGCAAAATTCTGCCCAAATTGAAACGCGAATACTGAGACTTTGAGCTCAGATTGTTGTTCATATCATTTTATCTGAATGAGAAAGCAAGTTGTTTGCAGACTTTGTGCTGTCATAGCTTGTATCATTTTAGGAGATTGTTCTTATGTTTGTCTTCTGAATGTGTTCTTGTTTATTTAATTTGGCAAGCAGAACTAGTGGAAGTAATCAGGAAAGTGTCCTGAAGCCAACAGTGGAGAGACTTTGTGCCCCCACAATTGCCTTTAGTGTGTTTTCTTTCTGTTTCTGTGTAAAGGACCTTGGGATGACTTTGTGCCCTCATTGTCCTTCGTATCTCACTCTTGGGCAGTCGAGGTGGAGACTTTGGGCTACATTTCAGGGTGCTGGTTACTCTGCACCTTTGGTTACCAATTACTTATCCTACCTAAAAAATTCCTGTTGTTTGCAAGAACAAGCACTTCTGAAAGAAGAGAAGTGTCTTCTATCATTTCACCAGGATTTCTACTATCCAAGGAGGGATCTGGCTCTTGGTTGAATGTTACTTCTTAAAGAAGAGAAGTACCTTCACCAATCACCCAAGATTTCTCTTTTGATCTGTATCATCTCTGAAAGAAGAGAGATGGATGGCGTATCCTACCCCTGAGTGTTGTTTTCTGCATATTTATAGTATATATAGCTTCTGCGTATTTATAGGGAACCTCCCCTTAATGAGAGGAGAGATTTGTCCACCTCTAATGTAGTAAACCTACACACTGGGCCGACCAATCTCCTTTGTTGTGGATGATAAGACCTATTTTGCTCAATCAGACTGTTGACTGACAAAATATTCACCCCTAACAAAATATTCACCCAACAAAAGGCACTTGAACATGGGTATGTATCTACTTCTGCAAAGCATGTCGACTTTCAAAAAAACCATATAAATATAAATGCCACTTCTTCTGGTAAAACATGAAGGTTAACATTTTACAATTTGTACTCCAGTGTAATACTTGTCAGTGCAATAAAATTGAAAGTATCCCATCTCTGGGAATTTTTAGCCACGTGCTATTCCCAACCCGAAGTAGGAAGTTGTGTCCATGGACTTCATCTCAGGCCTACCACAATCTGAAGGTGGGGATGAAAATATTGTTGCAGTCGATCGATTGACTAAAAATGCTCATTTCACTCCCATGACTAAGTCAGGGTTCAATGAGCCTAAAATTACCATGCTATACTTTCAACATATTCTGAAGTTGCAAGGAATTTCACAGTGCATCATATGTGATAGGTACTACATGTCTGAACACTATGTGGAACCAACCTAGGTGAGGGGAAAATATGGGAAAAACCCTGTTACCTAGGATGAAAGTTATTGCAAATGAAAGAATACTATAAAACTCCAATGAAAGCAAAGTTATTGTAAAATGAAATGATGAAAGCTAAAAATTAAGTCCTTTTACCTTTTCAAACAAATGCCTATATATAGAGATGTGAAAACACATAAAATGGTCTCTTGATGGTTGATGAAGGGTGTGGAAGAGGCCCATCTTAGTATGCTCCATGCAATAGCAATAGTATGGAACCCTAATCAAAAGTTATAAATATAACTAGTCTCTAGTAATAGAGAGTGAAGTAAATTAAAGTCCTGAAACTATAGGGAAGACAAGCTCAAAGGGTGTTACATCCTCAAATATAGGTCTTCACCATTGAGAGAGGCTATCAACTGCATATTATACATTACACAAGGACATGAGACTGAACAGACGACAAGGAATACCTATTAAATCACATTAAGGATGACACACTAATCATTACTGATTATGGCATCATCATCACATTCACCACTAATATTGTAGACTCTTTACTATAAAACTTGTATTTTATTTTCTATTTGACCTGATAATTATGACATAATTTATGAGATGAAAATAACTGATAGCACCACCAGCCTAGGCATTTGCACATAATACGTTTGAAAATCAATTAATAAACCTCATTAATGCTCCTTTCAAGTCATTTCTCTCTTCGACCAGAAAATTACTCAAGGGCATACTAGAGGATTGGTGGACTGATCATACTACTTATGTCAGCATAATTGACAGTGACATCAGTGAGTTCCAACGGAGTTGATCAGTCTTATTGGTTAACGGTTTTGCCATTCTATTGACCTGATTGTTGTTTTGTTGAGCAAGAACTGGTTTATTCAGCCTGTAAATGTTGCATGCACAAAATAGTTGATGCATTGACAAGATTTCCTATTGCTTTGACTCGACAGTCTCTTGTTTTGATCAAAACTGAAGATAAGTTGACCAGTTTCACTTGCCATTAACTGTTGTACTTGTGCTTCGACTTTCATTGTTGCTGTTTACTTTGATTGTATCACTGCTAACCAATAGTTGAATATCTTAAATCAGAATTATTCTCTAAAAATTCTATTGTACTGATCCAGAAAACAGATCTCTTGAGATTTATGGGCAAGCAGTGAATAATTTGGGCATAAAGGAGGTAGAACTTACCAACTTTGTTCATTCAGTTGTGTTTGGAAGGCCATTTTGACGCGGTTTAGAAAAAATAAATCGAAAACCAGAGCTGTGATGGAAAACGGTGAAGAATTTGGGCATCAAGGAGGTGGTGTGGTCTGGTTAAAAAGCACGTCAAGCCATCACAAGATATTTAAAAGCCATGGAAGAGATTGAACATGTAATTTGATTTCTAAATTTAAAACAAAGGATCCAATTTGTAATGGTTTCAGCCACCAAATATATGCAGTGATACTTTGAAACTGGAAGAATTAACAAGCAAGCAAGTTAGAGCGTTAAGAGGAGAAAATGAAGAAAATCATGCAGGATGCTTGCAACACAAAAAAATGGAAATTTTGAATGTGATACAAGAGGAGATGGATCAAATTTATTGAAATAAACCTTGCTTGACTCACATTGATGCTTTCTCATTCAGAAAGAAAAGTGACTAAATTAAAGAAGATAAGACCTTGAGTGCTAGATCAAGACTGCAGCAAAGTAGACCAAATTTAGCCTCTTAAATATTATTGGTTGCTGATCTCACCATACAAAATTGATAGTAATTGCTGAGATATACTCATCATATATGAAGAAGAATGAAGCAGTTTCGAGTTAGAATCTAAATCAGATCACAGGAGTATCCAGGGGGCAACACTCTAAATTGCTAAAAATTGGATATGGTCTAAGTAGAAGCAGATCATAATAACATTTGAAGCATGAATAAAATTTCAAACTTGAACTGTAAATGAATGAAGAACATAATAGTGAACAAGAATATAGAGTAAATGTAATGAAATTACCATACCACTTGGGTAGAATAACAACAATAGATCACAATATAATTGAAATAGAGCAGACTATATGAGTAAATGATGAGCCACTTTGAAGGGTCAACCTCCACGGCCTTACATACGAATAGAATTTGCAATATGATGATCTAATACTAACCACTACCTCCTATATTTATTCTTATTATGCTATGGAGACACCCTAGGCAAACCCTACTACAAATATGAAGTTATTGAAATAATTGTGTGACTTTATTAAAGAGTATGCTAAGTAAAAGTAGTGTTAGCAGCGGTCCCTGGAATCACTCGTCAAGGCATGCTAGTTGTTGATGTTTGCGAATGTTGTGACAGGACTCTGAAGATTACATGAATTTTGTAGATAATTTAAGGCTAAACGTAGTGCATATTCTTACACCAAGCTTTCTTCTTGTTTGTTTTTAATATATGTGTAATTATTAACATTTTACCATTTATAGAGTTAAGAGATAAGCAATAAGCAAAAATATGTTCATTCGCAAGGAAGATGCGTAGAATTTAAGATAGATTTATGCACATGCAAAATACACATGACAACAGATTCCTAAATCAAATAGTACCATAGATGGATTTCTATTACAGTATAAACTTTTCTTTTACAAAAGCAGAGTATATATAACATTGCAAAAAGACTATGACTCTTCGTCTTCGTGACCTTTCATTTTCAGGATCGAAGGAATTGTTCAACTTCCATGTGCTTTGTTATCATACATGAGACCATATTTTATACAAAATCCGATATGTCTTACACTTTTCGCTTATTTATCTTACCCATAATATGTGCGACTTCTACTTTGTATCTCCTTCTAACACTTTCTCAGACTTAAAAAGTTGTCTCGTCCTGAGACAAAGATGTTAGTGGAGTATCGCTAACTGGAGCAAGGTGGAGTTGCACTAAGTTGAGTTGATGTGTTAGACAAGAAGCAAAGGTCACAATTTCACTTGAAGTGTCGTTTGTTGGTTTCTACTTCTTGTGCACTACTTAGCCGCCCTTTCGGGTTTTCAACTAAGCAGCGATCAACCTACAGTCATTTGCACGTTTTCATTGTTAGCAATGGAGCCATTGTTAGCAAAGACCCCCATAATCACTCGTCAAGATATGCTAGTTGTTGTAGTCTACGAATGTTGCGACAGGACTATGAAGAATTACCTAAACTTTGTAGACAGTTTAAGGCTAAACGCAATGCATATTCTTACAGCAAACTTTCTTCTCGTTTGCTTTTAACATGTGTACTTATTAACATTTTAACATTTACAGAGTTAAGAGATAAACAATAAGTAAGAATAGATGCGAAGAATTAAAGTAAGATTTATGCACGTGCAGAATACACTTGACAACAGATACCTGAATCAAATAGTGCCCTAGATTGATCTCTATTAGAGTCTAAACTTTTATTTTAAAAAAGCTGAGTATATATAATATTGTGAAAAGACCATGACTCTTCATCTTCTTGGCCTTTCATTTTTTGGATCGAAGGAATCGTTTGATTTCCATGTGCTTCGTTATCCTACATGAGACCATATTTTATACAAAATCTAGTGTCTTACACTTGTCACCTATTTATCTTACCTAAAATATGTGTGTTATACTTCGTATCTCCTACTAACAAGTAGGCCACGTATAACCCAATACATGTTATAGGTTAAGGGCATCACATGCTCCTCCCCTTCAAACCAATGTGTTGGCCAAATTCCTCCACTTAAATAGATACTTTGTAATTACCTTCTCCTCAACCTCTTAGTTCGTGCCTAAAGAATTTCCTAAAGATCCAAAATGATTCTTCCCTCCACATCAAGCTCCAGTAACACTTTTTGAGCTGAAACTCTTCCAGTAACCTTCTTTAAGTAGGAAATGTGGAAGACCAAATGTATTTTCGTTGACTACAGTATCACTTATGTTGGTGTTGAGCGTGCTCTCCGATTGCTCGAACCCATGGTTGTACCTTCAAGGATGAGATGATGGATGCTGGCTTGTAACCATAAAATTCTTTGAATAGAGACATCTTGGAAGAAGTATCTCTTTTAGGGGCAATTCTTTCATCATATCCCCAAAAGATATTGATTTCCCAATTACAATTTCCTGCCAATTTGGTGTAGGAACCTTTGATTGTTGTGTCTCTAATGAAAACAATTTTGTCATAACCCCATTTGCGCACTTTTTAAGAATCTTTTGCATCTGATGAGAGCTTACCATCTATGAAGACTTTGCATGCAACCCTCTTAGTTAAAATTTCTTGTCCTCTGAATAAAATCGCATGAACAACTCCTAGAAGTTCATTTCAATCCTTCCCAAGGTGGAAACCATTGGACTCCCAAACGCCCATGGGAATGGAAAACATAGGAAAATCTAGAAGGTAGTCTCCCATGGTGAATTTAATACTATGGCATTTTCTTGAACAACTAATTGTTATCCCATCTGCAACCATGACCTAAAATTTTGGAGTTGGGTGAACATAACAGTTCAAGCGTGTAGCTAACTTATGGTTGATGAAGTTGTGAGTATTTCTTGAGTCAATCAATACTGTCACCTTCTATTCTTTCAAAAGACCCACTAACTCGATGGTTTGTGGGGTGCTAATACCTGAAAATGCAAGGCAAGAGATAGTTGGAAATCTCTTGCCTCTTCCTCTAGTTTATTAGCAATCACTAATGCTTCTTTTTCACCCTCTTATTCTACATAGGCATCCTCAATATAGAACTACTTATTTTCAGCACATTTATGTCCCTTACTATATTTTCCATCACAATAAAAACATGAACCTTTTGCTCTTTTTTCTTCAATTTGTTGAAGCGTTAATCATGTTGGTTGAGGAAATGATGGTGTTGATGTGCTATTATCTCAATTGCTAGTGAATGCATGTCTATTGCTAGCCAAGAAATTTTCCTCTACCCTACACACCATGACGATAGACGCAAAGACATTAAGCGCATTAAACATGTGTACCTCATGTTGAATGTGGTCCTTGAGACCACCAAGAAACAAGTTGTTCAAGTTCTCTTATGTAACCGTCGTCACTCAAAAGCACAATGTTTGGAATTAATGAATATAATCCTTGACGGACATTGTTTGCTACAACTTTTCCAACTAGTTAAAGTAATTCTCTATCATGTTACTACTATAGTGCATCGACAACTCCTCTATAAAAATTGACCAGGTGACACTGAGAGCCTTATTTTGAGCACACAACCATCGATATTAAATGAATTGTTCAGGGCCTAGATATAAGGATGCCATGGTAACCTTTTGCCCACATGGGATATAATGTAGATCAAAAAAATATCCATTTGTTGATCCAGATGAGCAGATCCTTTCTATCAAACTTACACATGTCCACCTTCAGTAGCAAATTCCTGAGCCCAGAATCAGTGCCAACCATGGGAGGAGGTTGTGCAACATTTGTATCAAGACGTGGTTGTCCCTTAGATCCACCTTGAGTCGATTGTGAGACTTACATATTGACATAAGTCGCAAGAGTAAACAATTGTGTACTGATGCCAGCCACATCTCGCATATTAGCCATATCTCCTTTCATTTCAGACTGTATGTTGCGAATACTATCATCCAGATCATACGCTTTCTCATCTAGCAAAGAAAACATCATAGTAGAAGTACCACTTGATCCGATCTCGGACTATCTCCTCTTTATTACGAGTTTTCCTTGGTGTGTATGAATTCTTTCCCCAACCTCTAGTTTGAGGCCCTATCATGTTGAGACTTGACAGGGCCGTATTTGATTTGACCGAACTCTAACCAACCGGTTTTGAACTTAGGTGAGCCTCAAATCCAATACTTGAAAGAACATAACTCCTCTAGATTTTGGCATGCTTTCCAAAAATGTAAAGAAATCAGAATAATTCCTAAAATTGCACCCTATAGAGGGAATTTATGAAAAACCCTAAAATCGTAATAACTCATCCAAAACAATCATAGAAAGTTGAAAATTGGACTATAGCTTCCTTGAATAACTCTACAACTTCAATAAAAAAAATTATAGAAAAATTCAAAACAATTTGCAAGATATAGGTAATTCTTCAAAATCAGGGTTTCAACCACACCTATGCCCAAATCGAAGCTCTAATACCACTTGTAATGAAATTACTATACCACTTGAGTAGAATAACAACAATAGATCATAATATGATTTAAAGAGAGCATAATATTTGAGTAAATAATGAGCCACTTCGAGGGGCAACCTCTACAACCATACAATAAAAATGAATTTGGAATATGATCATCTAATACTAACCACTAACTCCGATATGTACCGTAATTATGCAATGGAGACACTCTAGGCTGACCCTATTACCAATATGAGGCTATAAAAATGACCATATGACCAAATTAAAAGTTAGGCTAACCACAAGCCAGCCATACATAGCCCAATACATGCTATAGGCTAAGGACGTGACAGCAGATTATGTATATATGCATAATTTGTATTATGTTAACTCTATCACGAGAAAAGTACATAAATGTCACAGCGCACCATGCATGTGCCATGCGATATTGTGGGATTTGTGTACTGAATCATCAAGATGTGCCTCGACGGTTTTGAATGAACTCTCTGGACACAAGTGGCGATCCGGGGCAACACACCAGCTGTTAGGAACTACTGTGTTGTAATGAAGCCAAACTCCTCCATACTAAATTGACATAAATTTGCAATAGAAATAAATAAAGCTTTATTGCAAGATAATAAGAGAGTTTCTAAAAAAAAAGCAATCCCTATGGAAGAGATATCAGCTATCCATTATGGATTACAATAGGGCAAACCCTTGTCTTATAGCCAAAGAAAACTAATAATAATAAATTTCTTTAAAGTTGAACAAAGCTAATAAATTCCACTCAATATTCATAGGCATGCAAATAGGAATTTTATTTAAAGATAAACAAAACTGGTAATATCTTTTCAACATTAAAAATATCCCACTTGATACTGAAGAAAAAGGAGACAATGACTTGGAGGAAGAAGGTACTGATTGTAGTAACAAGCAGTAGGAAACAGAGCATTGCAACGATACTTTCAGGCTAGCTCACTGAAAACTAAGGAGGGAAGCAATCCCAACAGTGAGCAGATTTAGGAGAAGGGGGAAAAGAATGATATAGGAGCTTGAAAACAGCTAAAAACTCAAACCCAGGGATAGGGGGAGGAGGAACATAAACAAAGCAAGTATGATGCATCTCTTAGCTCAGAAGGAGATATGCATAAAAGGTAAGTATAGCAATTTTCTTCAATCTTGAGCCCTATAGTGAACTATATTATGGAGGAGAAAAAAATATGGAAAAAGCTCTCATGACCAAAGTCAACCTTTGGATTTGGTTCCAATTTGTGACCCCTTGTCCAAAATGAAAGAGATGGTTCCATGCTCTCTGGATCGGTTCCTAGGGAAACAAATGGCTTCCCTTTCTATAGTCATAAAAAAGAATAATGATCAGCCATCTAAGGCTAACAAGGAGTCCAAATAAATTTGTTGATCTAGGAGTGGAAGCAAAGAGAGGAAGGTTGAATCTCAATGAAATCCGAAATAGAGAAACAGCCAAGGATGTAGCTAATGGGAGTTAGAGTACTTTGGAGCTAAGTGGATACAATCCACAGCTAGGAATTGTAAGTAAAGGTTACATCATAGCTCATAAGAGGGCTGAATGGCCCACTTGCTCTTAGAACTGTAAAGAATCTTAGTAAGGAGTTTAGTCATTTGTTTGTTTGGGTAGTGGATCATGTAAGTTTGAATCTAATGATATATCAATTGAATGATCATGTAAAAGGGTTTGGGCCTTTTCAAAATCCCACCTTTACCAATGACCAAAAAAATATATATCTTTTCAGCATTCACAAGCATGTAAATAAGACAATTCCCACATATAAGAGATCTACTAGAAGAAGAATTGCTAATAATAACCAGCCAAGTTGGGCCACCTTGTCTGGTCAACGTTTTGGGTATTCTCCAATTTTCTATTAAAATACCTTTCCAGAAGGCTTGGCTCATCAACTAGTAGTTCACACCGCTAAAGCATTGTAGTGAGGCTTTTTGAGCTCCAAAAAATGCTCCGAAGGCCTTCGAAACTGCCATTTATGTTGTGCTGTAATTTTTCATAAAATCGTAACTTTCCCAAAATAAACAATTTCTATTATCTAGTGGTCCCGAGTCATTGTTGGGATCAAGTGGCATTTTGGACGATTTGAAAAGGATATTGAACACAAAAAATTAATGGATAATTTTCAAAATTATTATTAATTTTTCTAACAAGTTTCCGGATATTTTCTTCCTTGTGGAACGCTGGAATAGTCCTATTTCCCTGCTATTTTTTCAGGGTTCCTAAGAGTGAGGCAATTGACCTAGGAAGGTCGAATTGGCAATTTTTATGCCAAAATAAAGCGTTGGTATTTTTCCTATATTTTCTGAGGTTGGCAGCAATTTTGGCAAGGGTTTTGAAGATCTTTCATTCTCCAAACAGCAGCAGAAAATTGGTGATTAAATCTGATTTTTCTTTCATCATTTCGTAGCAAAAAAGGGAGAGAAAAATGTGTTTATGTAAGAGGATTTAAATCTAGAATTTACTATTTATTTTTATATTATTTCAAGATATTTAATTGGCAAAAATTCCCTACAAAACCCTCACTTTTGGCATCTAGGGTTTCTTGCATTAAATAAGGGTTTTGATAATTTAATTCTCAACCTAGGGTTGACTAATTTTCAGATCAGATTTAGAAGAATTTGGAAAAATCTCCTTTGTTTTTCAATTTGTCCCATTTGAAGACATTTCAGTGGTATCAGAGCACCGATCTTGTATCTCTATGTGTGGGTTGTTGGATGCAAACAGGGAAGAAGTACATAGTTTATCAGAAGAAGAAGAAAAAAATGGGGGACCAAGAGCAAGGGTTCTCTCCAAAACAATTTAAGATAATGCATGGCTTAATCAAGGAAAGCCAAAAAGAACTTCAACAAAATTTGAGTGTGCAAATCACAGCTATGTTGAAAGATGTTATTCCAAGGAAAGATCACTTCTCCAATGGAGAAAGACATTCAAATAATGATGAGAGGGTTTCTATTAACGCCCCTCAAAATTTTCAAGGCCACCTTTTTGCAAAAGGAACTAGTGATAGAGAAAAGGACGCCTAGGGATGATACTTTGAAAATTCGTTAAAAAGGGTATGCAACCCTAAGCCTCGCCACACAAGCATTATTGTCTTTTCAAGATTATTGTAAGATGAAAGATGGAGTACCAAATAGGCAGCCCCATAGACACTTGCATCAAGGGGAAAGGCAAGGAGTCATCAAGGAAGAAAGGACCGAACTACATGGAGAGTTGAAGGAAAAGAATGAAGGGGCAGCCCTTCATGAAGAGGCCAATGAAATAGAAAAATCAAATTTGAAGGAGGAAGATGAACTACAAAAAGATGACACTTTGAGGCGGCCTAGAGTGGGAAATTGTGAAAACCAAAAATCTGAGTTTTTGAAGCAACAAAGAAGGCTGCAAATGATGGATGAAAATGAAGAGATGCTAGGTGCTTTGGGGCAGCCAAGTACCCCAACTTTGGTATTCTAAAAGATGATTTTAAAAAAGCCAAAGAAACCGAGATATTCATAGGAAGGTATGAGTTGAATGATGATTTTTGTTTGGTATCTAATAATTGTTCAAATTTGTTGCATGACTCTAGATTTGATGAAAGAGTTTGCAAGGAAAAATTCCCAATCACAAATAAGAAGGCAGTGCAAGCCTTGACAAGGTTGGATGGCACAAAGGGCCCTCTTGATAGATCAATGCACAATGAGATGAGGGAATGCTTGAAGGAAAAGAAAACTATGATGGACTTACATACAATCAAGAAGGATATGGTCTGCAAATTGAGGCATGAGGATTCCTTGATTCAAGTTCACAATTAATGGAGCAAGAGGTATGGGATCCTGGTAATTTTCTAAATTTTACAAAAGTTCTCAATTATGATTTTAAATTCTTTATGACTAATTCCATGGGAATGAGAAAAGAATCAAAAAATTATTAGCAACATTTTGGGCCTTGGAACCCTATAGAGAGAAGCACAATTGATACAAGGCAGCCAACTAAGAGGTCAAAAGTTGTTGTTGAAAGGTATGGAAACTTTATTCCCAAAAATTCTGAGTTGAGCAACCTATGGCAGCCACCTATCATGCATAAGAAATCTGATTTTGGGAGCATTCTAACACTTGTAACAAGGGAAAATGTTGCTAGATATAATTCTGATTTGGTACAATCAGAAAAGTTAATCTATACATCTCTATTACAGCGCTTTCACACGGGCAATAGGTCTGATTTTGTTATGTACTTTCAGTTGCACATAAATTATGGAAATATCAACAATATATAAAAAGGGACAAAATTCAGTATTAGTGGGGTTCGTTTGATGATGCATACATGTGTAAGGAAGCTAACAAAGGGCAGCCAAGAGAAGGACATACTTCTTACATAAAGGGATCCCTACCAATAGGTTTAGATGATTATGTTATGCACTTACAAGGTATGCTTTCCAATTTGATTGAGCTTGTGTTCTTTCTACAAATGGAAGGACTACATTTTCAAGATGAAGAAAGATTGATATGGCATAAAGAAGGTCCTAGCACACCTTGGAATGCACACTATGGGAGCATGCCTCCTCTAATGCTTTTCCATGAAATGAATTTAACTATGGGCAGCCTTGCTAAGCATATTAAATTGGTTCAGTTTTGCATTCCTAATATTTTTCATATAGAAAATAAGGCCATGATGGTTTGTTGGAGAAGCATGGAGTTAGAGAGCCCATTAAGGACCATCTTGGTATTGAACAAATTAAAATTTCTGAGTAAAGACATGGCTGTGTTTTACTATGACGGCCAACATGTTTACATGCACAATCTTTGGGGAAAGGTTTCAACTCATAAGGGGACCTTGTGGATAAGTTCGAAGCATGATAAGAGGTATGGCAGCTACTATTTTGAGTTGCATAACACATTGAGTTCTTTTGAGCAGCATAATAGTTACAGCTATGACAAGGTAAGAAGTTTTGATGGCATCCCACAAATCATGGAAAGAATAGAGATTGAAAGTATTAATTCTAAATCTTGTCATCAAGAAAAATTCGAATTAGATATGTACTTACAGCAGTATTATGAAGGAGGAAAAACTGATTTCTAGTGTACAATCCATCTCTTGCAAGGTTTTGGAAACATGCATGTTTGGGTTCCATTTGCAAGTAATAGAAGTAGCACATGCATGAAGAGGATACAACTCTCATTAATAAGCATTTGGGGACTCTTGATGAGCTTATTGGAGTGTTACATGCATACATGGGAATGTTGATAAGGGGCAGCCTTTGGTAGGGCACATGGCATACACAAAAAAGCCCATATATGTTGAATTGTACTACCTTGAGACTTCACATCATGATAAGTTTACAAGATGGTACCTAGTTGATTTCTTTTGGCATTATTGGAGAGTGATAACATGGCATTCAAGAAGTCATTACCCTCGCGGCAGCAAGATAATCAAATTCTATTCTATTTTTTATTCTAACTTTTGGCCACATATCACTTCCTTGGAGGGTATAAGGGAAAGGAGCTTCCTCATCCACCACTTGGTATTGAAAGGGGTGTTTGGCTAGGAACATGTGGAGCCTTTGGAAGGCCATGAGGACACATCTAGCACTTGGGGGCAACCCCCAAAGTACAGGAACAACGGTATGAAAAAGACGTGAGGATTTTCTTCATTGAGAAACAAGAAAATATGGACATTGTGTGATAAGGCTTGTTGGGACACCCACTTGGATTTTGCAATTTTTGGAGAGGATTGTAATGTCCCCATTTTTCCCTCTTAAATAAACAGGTATAAAGACCTTTAGTCTATCTCCCCATAGACTAAAAGAGCCATTTTTTGGAGAATGCTATTTTATTGGTTATTTATTAATTGTCGAAAGATTTTTATCACAAGGAAATTATTTATTAATTAATTAAATATTTTTAAAAATGGTTTCACCACTAAAGTGCTTAAGTGAATTAAATATTAATATATTGTCTTAAAGTAATTTTAATTACTACTTTAATTAAGGCCAATATTTACTATATTATTTAAAAAGGAGATTTTGGCATGGAAGTTGAAGTAAAGATAAGGAAAGGTGTTTATCTTTCCAAAGGGGTTCAAACCCTTTTGAAAGTTATAAATAAATGGCAAATGCTACAATGGAGGATATGCTTAAATTGATATCTTGTTCTTTCTACGTGAAACAAGTTATTGGGATGCATGCCCAATAGAAGTTTGTTGCTTGGTGATTGATTAATCTTACAAAGGTGTCTATTGACACAACTTTTTGCAAAGGAAAGCTTGTTTTATGGCCTAGAGGTGGAGCGAACTACTTGAAAGGGTTTTGGTGCTTGCTTTTGAGGGTTTGGTCATATGTTTCTTGCATTTTTGGCTTGCTAAATTATTAATTTTGCAAGTGAAGCGAACCAATTGAAAAAGTTGGTGCTTGGGTTTGAAGGTTTTTTTGGGTCAAAATATTCATAAATAATTATTTGCAATTATTTATTATTTTTCTGATCATTATTGTGGCATTTTGGACGATTTACAAAAGATATTAAACACAAAAAATTAATAGATAATTTTCAAAATTATTATTAATTTTTCTAACAAGTTTTCGGATATTTTCTTGCTTATGGAACGCTGGAATAGTCCTATTTTCCTGCTATTTTTTCAAGGTTCCTAAGAGTGAGGCGATTGACCTAGGAGGGTCAAATTAGCAATTTTTATGCCAAAATAAAGCGCTGGTATTTTTTCTATATTTTTCTGAGGTTGACAGCGATTTTGGCAAGGGTTTTGAAGATCTTTCATTCTCCGAACAGCAACAGAAAATTGGTGATTAAATCTGATTTTTCTTTCATCATTTCGTAGCAAAAAAGGGAGAGAAAAAGGTATTTATGTAAGAGGATTTAAATATGGAATTTACTATTTATTTTCAGATTATTTCAAAATATTTAATTGGCAGAAATTCCCTACAAAACCCTCACTTTTGGCGTCTAGAGTTTCTTGCATTAAATAAGGGTTTTGAGAATTTAATTCTCAACCTAAGGTTTACTAGTTTTCAAATCAGATTTATTAGAATTTAGAAAAATCTCCTTTGTTTTTCAATTCGTCCCATTTGAAGACATTTCAGTGGTATCAAAGCACCGATCTTGTATACCTGTGTGTGGATTGATGGATGTAAACAGGTAAGGAGTACATAGTTTATTAGAAGAAGAAGAAAGATATGGGGGACCAAGAGAAAGGGTTCTCTCCAGAACAATTTAAGATTATGCATGTCTTAATCAAGGAAAGCCAAAAAGAACTTCAACAAAATTTAAGTGTGTAAATCGAAGCTTTGTTGAAAGATGCTATTCCAAGGAAAGATCACTTCTCCAATGGAGTACATTCGAATAATGATGAGAGGGTTTCTATTAACCCCCCTCAAAAATTCTTTGAAGCCACCTTTTTGCAAAACAAACTAGTGATAGACAAAAGGATGCCAA
This sequence comes from Torreya grandis, assembly GCA_037957365.1. Taxonomy (NCBI): domain Eukaryota; kingdom Viridiplantae; phylum Streptophyta; class Pinopsida; order Cupressales; family Taxaceae; genus Torreya; species Torreya grandis. The sequence continues at coordinate 371,465 of JARHVA010006377.1, read as the reverse complement.
GGGATGATACTTTGGAAATTTGTCAAAAAGGGTATGCAACCCTAAGCCTTGCCACAAACATTATTGTCTTTTCAGGATTATTGTGACATGAAGGATGGAGTACCAAATAAGCAGCCCCGTAGACACTTGCATCAAGGGGAAAGACAAGGAGTCATCAAGGAAGAAAGGACCGAATTACATGGAGAGTTGAAGGAAAAAAATGAAGGGACAGCCCTTCATGAAGAGGCCAATGAAATAAAAAAATCAAATTTGAAGGAGGAAGATGAGCTACAAAAGGATGACACTTTGGGGCAGCCTACAGTGGGAAATTATGAAAACCAAAAATCTGAGTTTTTGGAGCAGCAAAGAGAGCTGCAAATGATGGATGAAAATGAGGAGATGCTAGGTGTTTTGGGGCAGCCAAGTACCCCAAACTTTGGTATTCCAAAAAATGATTTTAAAGAAGCCAAAGAAACCGAGATCTTCATAAGAGGTATGAGTTGAATGATGATTTTTGTTTGGTATCTAATAATTGTTCAAATTTGTTGCATGACTCTAGATTTGATGAAAGAGTTTGCAAGGAAAAATTCCCAATCACAAATAAGAAAGGAGTGCAAGCCTTGACAAGGTTGGATGGCACAAAGGGACCTCTTGATAGATCAATGCTCAATGAGATGAAGAAATGCTTGAAGAAAAAGAACACTACGATGGACTTACATACAATCAAAAAGGATATGGTTTGCAAATTGAGACATGAGGATTGCTTGATCCAAGTTCACAATTATTGGCACCAAGAGGTATGGGACCCTGAAAATTTTTTGAATTTTACAAAGGTTCTCAATTATGATTTTAAATTCTTTATGACTAATTCCATGGGAATGAAGAAAGAATCAAAAAATTATTGGCAACATTATGGGCCTTGGAACCCCATAGAGAGAAACACAATTGATACAGGGCAGCCAACTAAGAGGTCAAAAGTAGTTGTTGAAAGGTATGAAAACTTTACTCCACAAAAATTCTGAGTTGAGCAACCTATGGCACCCACCTATCATGCATAAGAAATCTGATTTTGGAAGCATTCTAACACTTGTGACAAGGGAAAATGTTGCTAGGTATAATTCTGATTTAGTACAATCAGAAAACTTAGTCTCTACATCTCTATTACAACCCTTTCACACAAGCAATAGGTCTGATTTTGTTATGTACTTTCAGCTGTCCATAAATTCTGGAAATATCAATGACCGGGGTTGTGATTTGCATAGAAAAAAGGGGAAGTATAAAGACACGAAACAGCAGTATATAAAAAGGGATAAAATTCAGTATTGGTGGGGTTTGTTTGATGATGCATACATGTGTGAGGAAGCTAACAAAGGACAGTCAAGAGGACATACTTCTTACATAAAGGGATCCCTATCAATGGATTTAGATGATTATGTTATGCACTTGCAAGGTATGTTTTCCAATTTAAATAAGTTGTGTTCTTTCTACAAATGGAAGGACTACAATTTCAGGATGAAGAAAGATTGATATGGTATAAAGGTCCTAGCACACCTTGGAATGCACACTATGGGATCACACCCCCTCTAATGCTTTTCCATGAGATGAATTTAATTATGGACAGCCTTGCTAGGCATATTAAATTGGTTCCGTTTTGCATTCCTAATATTTTTCATATAGGGAATAAGTCCATGATGGTTTGTTGGGGAAGCGTGGAGTTAGAGAGCCCATTAAGGACCATCTTGGTATTGAACAAAATAAAATTTCTGAGTAAAGATATGGTTGTGTTTTACTATGACGGCCAACATGTTTACATGCACAATCTTTGGGAAAAAGTTTCAACTTCTAAGGGGACCTTGTGGATAAGTTCGAAGCATGATAAGAGGTATGACAACTACTATTTTGAGTTGCATGACACATTGAGTTCTTTTGAGAAGCATACTAGGTATAGATATGACAAGGTAAGAAGTTTTGATGGCATCCCACAAATCATGGGAAGAATAGAGATTGCAAGTATTAATTCTAAATCTTGTCATCAAGAAAAATCAAAATTAGACATGTACTTACAACAGTATTATGGAGGAAAAACTAATTTTTGGGGTACATTCCATCTTTTTCAAGGTTTTGGAAATGTGCATGTTTGGGTTCCATTTGCAAGTAATAGAAGTAGCACATGCACGAACAGGATACAGCTCTCATTAATAAGCATTTGGGGACTCTTGATGAGCTTATGAAGTGTTACATGCATACATAGGAATGTTAATAAGGGGCAGCCTTTGGTAGGGCACATAGCATACACGAGAAAGCCCATATATGTTGAATTGTACTACCTTGAGACTTCACATCATGGTAAGTTTACAAGATGGTACCTAGCTGATTTCTTTTGGCATGATTGTAGAGTGATAACATGGCATTTGGGAAGTCATTACCCTCAGAGCAACAAGGTAATCAAATTCTATTATGTTTTTTATTCTAACTTTTGGCCACATATCACTTCCTTGGATGGTATAAGGAAAAGGAGTTTCCTCATCCACCACTTGGTATTGAAAGGGTTGTTTGGCTAGGAACATGTGGAGCCTTCGAAAGGCCATGAGGATACATCTAGCACTTGGGGGCAGCCCCCAAAGTACAGGAACAGCAGTATGAAAAAGACGTGAGGATGTCCTTCATTGGGAAACAAGAAAATATGGCCATTGTTTGATAAGGAGTGTTGGGACACCCACTTGGATTTTGCAATTGCTTGAGGACAAGGAATTTTTGGAGGGGAGGACTTTAATGTCCCCATTTTTTCCTTTTAAATAAGCCAGTATGAAGACCTTTAGTCTATCTCCCTATAGACTAAAGGAGCCCTTTTTGGGGGAATGCTATTTTATTGGTTATTTATTAATTGTCGAGTGATTTTTATTACAAGGCAATTATTAATTAATTAATTAAATATTTTAAAAAGTGGTTTTCACCTCTAAAGTGCTTAAGTGAATTTTATATTAATATATTTTCCTTAAAGTAATTTTAATTACTACTTTAATTAAGGCCAATATTGAATATATTATTCAAAAATGAGATTTTGGCATGGAAGCTAAAGTGAAGATAAGGAAAGATGTTTACCTTTTCAAAGGGGTTCAAACCCTTTTGAAAGTTATAAATACATGGCGAAGGCTTCAATGGAGGATATGCTAAAATTGATATCTTGTTCTTCTTGCGTGAATAAGGTTATTGGGATGCATGTCCAATAGAAGTTCATTACTTGGTGATTGATCAATCTTACAAAAGTGTCTATTGACACCACCTTTTGCAAATGAAAGCTTGTTTTGTGCCCTAGAGGTGGAGCGAACTACCTAGGAGGGTTTTGGTGCTTGCTTTTGAGGGTTTGGTCATATGTTTCTTGCATTTTTGGCTTGCTAAATTATTCTATTAATTTTGCAAGTGAAGCGAACCAATTGGAGAAGTTAGCACTAGGATTTGAAGGCCTTTTTCAGTGAAAATATTCATAAATAATTATCTACAATTATTTATTATTTTTATGATCATTATTGTGGCATTTTGAACGATTTGCAAAGGATATTGAACATGAAAAATTAATAGATAATTTTCAAAAATATTATTAATTTTTCTAACAAGTTTTCAAATATTTTCTTGCTTGTGGAAGACTGTAATAGTCCTACTATTTCTTGCTATTTTTTCAAAGTTCCTAAGAGTGGGGCGATTGACCTAGGAGGGTCAAATTGGCGATTTTTATGCCAAAATAAAGCGCTGGTATTTTTCCTATATTTTTCTGAGGTTGGCAACGATTTTGGCAAGGGTTTTGAAGATCTTTCATTCTCCAAACAGCAGCAAAAAATTGGTGATTAAATCTTATTTATCTTTCATCATTTCATGGCAAAAAAGGGAGAGAAAAAGATATTTATGTAAGACGATTTAAATCTGGAATTTATTATTTATTTTCATATTATTTCAAGATATTTAATTGGCAGAAATTCCCTAAAAAACCCTCACTTTTGGTGTCCAAGGTTTCTTGCATTAAATAAGGGTTTTGAGAATTTAATTATCAACCTAAGGTTTACTAATTTTCAGATCAGATTTAGAGGAATTTGGAAAAATCTCCTTTGTTTTCCAATTAGTCCCATTTGGGGACATTGCAAAATCCATGTGACAAGCCTAGGCATCTCCAAAAGATGACAAAGGACAATCAACTCCCTAAGTGCCTACTTCATTTGACCTTCCCCAACAAAAGATCTCCACAATCAATGGGGCGGTCTATAGAAGAAATGAGCTCTTGTCCAAACAATTGATCGTGGCACTTGGCGCCTGAACAAAGGATTCTTTGCATTTGGGCACAACGCTTATCCTTTTCATTTTGAGATCACCGCAGGAAACATGGAGATGGTGATGCATGGAAGCATTTTAAGCATAAATTGAGGCAAGATATGATCATTCCATATAAATAAATTGCTCTTCTCCCAAGTCGACACCTATCTTAACATGAAATTTTTGTATAGCATAGATTTGTGCAAATGGCATGATCTCTTTCAACCATTATGAATTTTCATTTGTTTGTATCGAACTCTAGGCTCTTCGGTCAGGGTCTTTTGACCATTTTGTAATCAAAAACTCCAAAAAAGAATTTTATTGTGGATTGGGCGCTAACACTATTATTTATGTGTTTAATGTTAGATAGTCTAATGAGCAAGTGGCAACTGTGTATAATTGAAGCATTTAATAAAAAAACTGGTGGCTTCTTTTCTGTCCTCATTCTTGACTTATACGTGAATGATTTTGTCTGTTAACAGCATTGAATCTTTTTCAAAGTGTGTATTTTCGCAGCATAGCAATTTATTATGTGTTATGTAGATGGTTGCATTTCGATTAACTGAGTAATTGTTGTGTTATGTAGATGGTTGCAAGTCATAATCCTTTGATTGTGTGACATTTGAACATGCCCATTATATGAGATTTCTTTGGAACATTTTATTCTTTGTATTATTTTTAAGTGCTCTCATGTGTGTGCTTGATTTTTTGTTGAGATTATACTATTTCTCTCTAGACATCATCATGATTTAAATCATGCATTTTAGGACTTGATGTGAACACGTATTGTGTGTTTCAATGTTATATCTACCTAGACATGCTATTCATGTATGTTAAATGACCCATACACAACTTATACAATTATCTTATCCTTTTGAATAAGGTAACTACCAAATTTTATTTCCCCTCACCTCAAAATTGGGGGCATATAAATGAGGGCATGTCATAGAGGCATGACTTCCACATTTTCACAGTTTCAAATTACAGCGGGGGCATGTTATAGAAACATCTTCTCCACATTTTCACCAATTCTTTGATTCTCCAGATTCAGTGGAGGCATGTCATAAAAACATGTCTTCCACACTTGCAACAATTTACAATTTACCATATTTCACAGTTATATGATTCAGATACATATTTGTTGCAACAATATATACATTAGTATTATTATTATACCTATATTTCAGATTCAAACATATATGAGGTGCATATGTTATGAAAAGGACACCTAAAAATTGTAAAATAAAATCATTTTCTAGATTTCAAATACTATTATGGACTATTATCATGCCTAAGATGGACTATTATAGACTATTATCAAGGCAATCTATTACAATAGTTGGTTCACCTTTGAAAGTTTGAGTTGATTAAATCACTCTATCTTACCAAGTTCATAAGTTAGATTTGGTTAAATCATCTAACTTCACCAGACTTATAGGTTGTATTTGATTACATCATCCACCCTCACTAGATATATAATGTGCATTGATTAAATCACTCACACTCACTAGGTTATGCACATATTTGGGTTGCATGATTGAGATGAAATAAGCCTAATGGTCATGTTGTAACTCAACTTTACACCAATATTGGGGGCATTTTGTCCTCTAACCTCTATATATATATGTATTTGTTGGTTTAAAATTATCCTAATCTCAGTTTCAATGCTTTATAGTGAGGCATCCATTCAAATCAAATTTCCAAAAGGCAAGATGGTTATATCAACACACAGGTGTACTCCTAACCTTGCTCTTTTTACTTTTAATCATTTCAAATTATTTAAATTTAAGATTTCATACACTAATTATATATTGTAACATGCCCTTGGTTACAAGTCAGTCACTATAAAAACACTCAAGATGGGCTCACATAAAGACAAGGTGTGTTGTACACATCAAGGTACACATTTATTTCATTTAAACTAGAAATTTATTTACTAGATTAAGGTGGAGCGACAAATGTAGATACTAAAATATAATTTATATAGTACCTCAATCTAGTACACTTGGAAAATACCTATTGTGTCTTACCTTTCAGTTCTAGACCTTCCCAATGCCAAAAAGCTTGCATTCACTATATATGTATGCCTAATTGATTATCTCTTAGTTCGACTCTTATTATCTTGATGACCCAGGCCTTCTATGCTGTGAAAAATGATCTACACTTGATGTTTATCCTTCACTTCTAGTTTTGGACCTGTACCTATTTTCTATCTCCCTAGACACTTGCATCCTAGACAGACACATGTGTTGACACAACTGTCCATTTTCCTACAGATTATCCAGTGCCCAAAAGTCATCCATAAAAGAAATGTATCCAAAAGGTTAGCCTAAGTTCTTTAATATGAAATATTTAAAAAAGGGATTGGTATATATACAAGATCAACCCTCATTCATTCCTCACCTAGAAATCATATATAAATTACAAGGTAATATAACAAGAAGCACTCAATCAAGCATTCAAATGAGAATTTTTTTTGTATTTGTGCTTATTTCAATATCAGTCATAGAAGCAATATTTATATAGGTAAAAAACATTCAAATAGTATTTTATAAGCCATATTTTCCAAGTTATAAGCTAGGTCAGTACACGTCTTTGCTTATCACACATTTTACCCTCGTGCACACACAAGCTAACACGTAGGGGATAAACACATCAGTTTGTTGCCCTCTTTGGGGTAATGTCTATGTAGGCATCCCCATTGACATATTATTCTTTGGGTTCAATATGACACCATAATCCTACTAACCCATTTTTCCTACAGTCACTCCAAGGGTGAAGAGCTAGGGCTTGATCATTTGATAAAGATTGACAACTTATATGCATGATCTAAAGACATCAGAGGAAAGGCGATAGAAAACCCAGGAGACTCTAGTTGGTCTCATCTAGATCTAGTTAATATTTTGTATAAGACCTATGTCTATGTAACTTATAGATATGATGCAAGCATGCGAGGTCACATGAAGGATATTTTTAGAAATTGATGAATTTTCTAGGATCATCTAAGTCTACTTCTAGTTTATTCTTGCTCATACATACATACATTATTAGACACCTATGTTTATGCAATTGTCTAGATACAATACAAGCATGTAAGGCCACATAAAGTATATTTATAGAAATTAATGAATGTTTGAGGATCATCTAAGTCCACTTCCAACTTATTCTTACTCATACGTACATGCATTGTTTCCAATTTATAACTATATTTATCAATAGTTGCACTTTACTATTTTTGGCAATCTTAGTTGATTAAATTCAAAATATTGTTTGTTTGAGTTTTTATTAATTACCCTGATATAGAGGTAATTTATCACCCTTGTGCCCTAGACTAATCTATATTCTTAACCCAAAATACCACCCCATATCTAAATTTAGGGTTAAACACATACTACTGACTAGGTGGAGTGACACAAATATATATATATATATATGAATAGATTAAGGAAACTACTTGAACATGGACATGCTAACATTGTATGCTAAAGAATAGCTCCACATCAAGTTGAAAGGGACCATCAAAGAAGACATAATGAAATTAGATTTATTAAAATAACTACACTTCAAGTTGTAGGAGACTATCAACATGTCGAAGAAGTTTTAAAGATACATATAAAATATCTCTCAAGATGATGGCCCTGGTGGTGATGGGAGAGTCAAGCAACTGAAGTAGAGAAAAAATGCTTTAAATAGAGAACACAAGCATGATGGTGGATCAAAACACCAAATACTCCATGGATCTGTATAATTAGTGTGACTAAAAAATGATCCCCAAAAATAAACCCACCAAATGATGCATAGAAACTCCAAAATCTTGTCAATTTATGGAACATACCATCAGTGACAAGATAATTTCTCCTAAAATAAGGGAACAATGTGTTAATGAAGAAGATGAATAGTAGAGGAACCACACTAGTATAATACTTGCAAAGAATGTTGATAAAACTACCACAACTGATCTGATATCCAACCTAGATGAATATGGATGATAGAAGAAGATGCTACAATTTATTGAGTGCAGATTGCAAAACTAGTCTAGGTGAAGAAATAATTGAATGAGTGTCAAGGTTGATCAGGCCTAATTAAATTAGAGCTCATGTGTTACTTAAAGTCCTCCCAAATAGTAGAGTGTATAAAAAATTGGAGTTTATCACCATGTGGTCCCAAAGAAGATGAAAGACCTGCATCAAAACCAATGTCATGATAAATAATACAATGAATATGGTAGATAAGAAAAATAATACCCTGTGAATGTCTACCAAAACATACACCAAGGTATCCCATAGAATAGAGCATGCAAGAACCAAAAGTAGTGGAATGATTCTCAAAGAAGCCAATTAAATAAGTAGACTGATGTAAAGTGGGTTGAGTAGGAGGTGTATCAAGCTCAAAATCAAAAAATGCAACAACATAAAAATTAGATATAGAAACACAAGATGCAACATCAAAAGTAACATAAGTATGCTAAAAATTCGATAAATCAAGGTTAGTAGCAACATGAGTAATGTCTATAGGTAGACTAGGCATAGGGGAATGTAAGTGTAAAAAATCAAGTTGATGTTGAAAATATATACTTTGGTGTTGTACTAAATGTATGATGGTGTCTTTATCGACATAAGGGTGTAGAGAATGGAATTAAGTTTCTTGGTCTTCCTATTATATTCTAAAAATTTGATCATGTCCTCCTAAAATGAGCATATATCAAAAAATAATGTCATTTTCTAAGTTAAGTGTGTGTAAATTGGCATAAAAACCATGATGAAAGTAATACACACATGTAAAGGACACTAACACCCAAAGGGAAGATGTTGAGTTTACCCAATAATGTATTTGCAACCGATTATAATGATTTGTCTGATTCACACAAATAATAAGGCCCTAAAGGAACTATAGACATTTGGTACCATCAATAATGCATCTATAAATTTAAAGATTGTATGACCTTTGAAGTGGCCAAAATGCAATTAATTTTGCCTTAAAAAAAGGCCCCCCTTTGCAGAATAAATGCACTCTTTTTTATAAAAAAAGCCCCATTTTTACAAAAAAAATTGAAAAAATGCTCCTTTTTATTTTACAAAAATAATTCCACTATCGGAAAATATTTACCCCTTTTTTTGAAAAATACAATCTTGAATATTCTCCCCTTATTTTAGATAAACCCCTATTTTAAAAATTATTGTTATATAATTTTGAGTAAAATGTATGGATTGGGGTGTTAGAGGGAATCGACCCCTTGACTATCTCCTTGTCAAAGTGCCTTCACATATCAAACTGATGGACTCTCATTCCCTAATATCACATATGCAAACCATTACCATAGTGAAAATCACATGCCATTAAACACAAAAAGATGAGGAATACAAAATCCAGAATACCAAATGCTAGAATAAAGAATCTGGGAGACAAATTGCATGTACAAAGAGAGATGAGGGTTATACATATCTTGTACAAGAGCAAGTTTCCATTTCCTTATTGGTTACATTAAAGGTGTCCTCCACAAAGGGTGGTAGCACATGTGAGATGAGTAAGCATAAAGTGCACACTTATCTAGATATGTAAAAACTTTAATTATACTTAGTGGAAAGAATAACTTCAAAAGTTAACATTAATACATCTATAATAATGCACCAACATAGATACACTTGTAGGTGTACCAATAATAACATATATTAGGTGTTCAAATGTCGGTGAAGGAGGATGTGAATTTTAAGTCATATGTACCTTATAATTAGTCTTAGTTTATGTTTTTACATGGTTAGGAAAGGGATCAAAAAATATTTTCAACTTTGCATTCCCATTAGGTTGTGGTATTGAATCATTTTTAGGTGTACTAATATATTTAAGCTCAATAGTTTTAACATTAATGAGATCTTGAATCTTATGTATTAGAAAAAAATGTATGTTTGTAGATGTCCAATACATTAATGATAATAAAAATATACATTATTATTATATCCCTTAGGTGGAAGCCTATTCATATCAACCTACTTTTGGGGAGGGAGAGATATGGAAGCCTACTTCATTTGACCTTCCCCAACAAAAGATCTCCACCATCAATGGGGTGGTCTATAGAAGAAATGAGCTCTTGTCCAAACAATTGATCGTGGCACTTGGCGCCTGAACAAAGGATCCTTTGCCTTTGGGCACAACGCTTATCCTTTTCATTTTGAGATCACCGCAGGAAACATGGAGATGGTGATGCATGGAGGCATTTTAAGCATAAATTGAGGCAAGATATGATCATTCCATATAAATAAATTGCTCTTCTCCCAAGTCGACACCTATCTTAACATGAAATTTTTGTATAGTATAAATTTGTGCAAATGGCATGATCTCTTTCAACCATTATGAATTTTCGTTTGTATGTATCGAACTCTAGGCTCTTCGGTCAGGGTCTTTTGACCATTTTGTAATCAAAAACTCCAAAAAAGAGTTTTATTGTGGATTGGGCGCTAACACTATTATTTACGTGTTTAATGTTAGATAGTCTAATGAGCAAGTGGCAACTGTGTATAATTGAAGCATTTAATAAAAAAACTGGTGGCTTCTTTTCTGTCCTCACTCTTGACTTATACATGAATGATTTTGTCTGTTAACAGCATTGAATCTTTTTCAAAGTGTGTATTTTCGCAGCATAGCAATTTATTATGTGTTATGTAGATGGTTGCAATTCGATTAACTGAGTAATTGTTATGTGTTTCATCCCTTTGAAAGGGGAAAATATAGCACCGTCTTGGCGCATCATCTCCCATTCTTTTGCAGCTTTGCTGCATTTGCATTTCTTCTCGCTCATTTTCAACCCAAACATCCTTAAATAACATTCGGACAGGGGAGCAAGCCCGAATCTGGAGTGTGTCTAAGTTAAAACGCCTATGACTGTAAAACATCCAATCCTGACACCAGAATTGCAGTCGCATTAGTGACATCTATAGTCAGGCAATTCGCTGTGATCAACAGTACCCAATTTTGGTCTTGCTGCAACCAGTTGATGGAAGCTATCTAATGTTATTCTAAATGCTATAGGATGATGACAGTTTAAATCTTTCTAAATTGAGCCTATATTGTTGCCTAGAAAAATAGGTTAGGTTTGGCAGAGACCATACCAAAAAAGTGGAAGGCTTGAAATATAAGCATTATTATAATTAAATCCCATATGAGTGATTTGATTTATGAACTTTCATCTTCCGTATTGCTTGCAATGGCCTTAGAAAAGTATGATGGTGCAATTAACAGGGCTTACAAATGAAGGTGGATAAAAATCATATGATACTATTATTGGACAGAGATTCAATTAAGATTAGAAAAAAATTAAAATTTAAAAAGCGCGCTTACATGAATATTGTGAGGGCAGAGATTGCCACTGCAACATAATCGGTGGGTAAGCCCACCTTTCCCTGTCGAAGACCATCGCCATGGTCATGGCCGAGAATCATCTTTAGCTTTTTTTCTTCAATTTTCATGTCAATGGGATTTTATAGGGGTTGAAATTGATGTCCTTCGACATGCTCGAGTCAAGGTCATAGCCGAGAATCATCTTCAGCGTTTTTTCCTTCAATGGGATTTTTCAAACATACGGGTTGAAATTGATTTCCATCGCCATACTCAAATCAAGCCAGTGTTAATCACTGCCACCTCATATTTCACGGGCAAATGAGTTAGACTAGGGGTGTTTAAAGTTTTCTATCGTCTTCTTATCTGTTCCAGCGTTTTTCTCTTCGGCTTTCTTTTTTTAATTGGAACAAATGAGTTATAGCTATGTCTTTGCATTTAAATATCAAAACAAATGAGCAATTAAGTTATATCGACGTTTTTGCATTTAAGTATTAGAGCAATTGAATTATATTAACGTCTTTGTATTTAAATATCAAAACAATTGAGTTATATCGATGTTTTTGTACTTAAATATTAGGATAATTGAGTTCTACAAAGATAGCAGAGATAGCAGAGATAAATTTGCGGATACTATATGTGACAGTTCTTGGCATAACCTATTCAACGAAGAGCACATTGAGCAATTAGGGGGGCTCATCATCAGCCTACACAAGAAGCGAACAGTGCTACTTAAATCTGCTTGAATTGTCTCGCTGTCCCATAGACTATTTTTAGTCTCGTGGACGTTAAAATTTTTATTATTATTATTATTATTATCAATGTCTTTGCGTTTAAGTATCAAAATAATTGAGGATTAAATCTCACATTATTTTAAGTAGTGGATCATAATATGTTTGTGTTTTATTTTTCACATTATTTTAAGTAGTGGATTACAACATGTTGAATAAGTGTACATTTAAATGGGTATGCTGTTATGATTAGAAAGAAGCTAATTTGTCAAAATTCTCGAAGAATCGCATTTGGCATTATTTAAATCAGTGTTTTTTGGTTATGTTGCTATGATTAGAGGAATCAAAGTTTCTTTTGGCTATGTGGTCATAAGTAGAGGGAATCAAATCTGTCAAAGACACCCAAAAATTGAACTTGTCCTTGTTTGTTTCTAAAATCGGGTATCTACGGGGATTTGTATCTTGGTGGATGGCATAACAAATTCTCATCCTCATCATTTAGACTACAACACTTCTGATTTATTTTATTTTGTTTTCAACTTTTTTTTTGTTGGTTTCATAAATGAATATGCTTATTATATCATGGAAAATAAAATTTGGCCATATATACAATAAGCTTGGGAAATAATATACACGACAAAAAACCTTGATATAGAAGGTAAACAATTATGTTTTTACGTGATTGCTAAGTGTAGACACTCAACAATGACCACTTGGCCTTTATTTTACATTTTCTTATATGTTTTATGTGTGTTTATTTAAGGGTGATTTGTCTAAATTAAGCGTTGTTGAACTCTTATAGCGATATTTGATGGCTTATAACCCCTTTTGCGCATCCCCATGCAACCCCCCTCTATAAGTTTTTGATTTTTTTGGCCCATGTTGGGATCATCTAAATTGTCTTGGAATTTTTGTGTTGTCTCCCCCTAAGTCAGACGAGCATATCTACACCTTTGTCTTCCCCATTTCTAATTGTAAGAGGTCAGCATTCGTGCCAAATTTTCAAGAGTTTGAATTCAATCGTTTATAAATACACAAGTGAGATAGCTCATTTGGGAATCAGACACATGTCTAACATAACATAGTTGATACATCCATAATATGTACTTTTTATTATGTATTTTCTATTATAAACATCTTTGTTATAATTTGAGGGATTTGGTAAATTAGTAGATTTATAAACCCCCAGATCAATCCTTACCCATTTTAGCCTAGCAAGATCAAGTCATTTCAAGAAGGCACGATTCGAAGCACACATCTAGTGGGAAAGGCAACAAATAGGCTTGAAAAATATTGGAGATTTGTGGCATGGTTGTAAGTCACGACAAGACTATATTGTTTTAACATGAGCATCAATATGACCTTAGCAATCAACCAAAAGCATTTGTATAGCCCTAACAAGGTGACAATTGTTTAACATTTTTTAGATTGGATGTATGAGGGTTAAAAGGGTAGAATACACAATCAAATGGATGAATAAAATCATTCTAAAGCAGGCCAATTAAATTAATTTAGATAACATAGTATGTTGAATATGAAAAAATATTAAATATAGAAAGTACAATGCCAATTGATATTCTGATAATTGCAACACAAATAAGAGATAATACTTGGTTTTTAGATGTGCAGGTGGATACGAGATGTGTAGGTATTAAAATAGGCAGATCGGTATTCAATATCTCATTGTCAGATTTTTAAAATATTATTTTTGGGGCCTAAACACTCTCATCGACTTGAGGACACTTGCGTCAGTGTTTCTATTTGTGGCTCGACGCTTCTATCCTATATGGAATATTCATTGTATTGGGAAATGATTGCCTAAATCTATTAGGGTTTTTTTGTGATTTTTTTTACATGTCTTAATCGTGTGTATAGGCTTTAAATGACCATATACAGTTAAAACATTAGCTCTTCACCTTAGGGTATGTCACCTTGCTAAAAATGGGTTAGTGTGCCCATGAAGTCAACCTAACCTCAAGGACCCCTTTGTCAATGAGCATTTAATACATAACCAATACTCTAAGGAGGGCCTCAGACATACGTAGTTCTCCCCTAAGTGTGGGCTTATGTGTGCACAAGGATGCAATATGTTATATGCAATTACGCGCAATGATCTAGCTTGTAGCTTGACAAATATTTCTCATGAGATCTTCTTTGAATGCTTCAAACTTGTAATATGATTGCTTATATGACCGATATAGAAATAGGGAAGAATAGGCCAGTAAAATTTAGTTGTATAACTGATTGAATGAGCTTGAATAGGTGATTGCTTAGTATTTGATAGATGGATAATGAGTAGGCTTTGATTTATATTTTTACCACACCTTTTTAAAATATCTCATGGAAGGATTACATAATACAAATAGGCTCTAACCCATATGTTTTGAAAGATTTACAATTTGGATGACTTTTGAGGTGTGAACACTAGACAAAGAAACTGGACACTAGTGTCGATGCTAGTGTCCCTCTACAAAATGCTAGTGTTTGGCAGGATAACAACATGTTCAAGGTCTGTAACTAACATTAAAGGATATAAATCATGTTTTAGGGTTTTTATAGTGTACAGGTGATCTGGGTCATCAAAATGATAGGGTCAATCCATAAGATAAGCAGTTAGCCACAGTGAGATGGCAGATGCAAGCCTTTTAGCAATAAGAAGGTCTAGAGCTAAAGGGTAGATCCCTAATTGGTATTTGTAAAGTGTATAAAGATAAAATATTATATATAATTATATTTTAGTATCTACATTTCCCCCCTTTAATCTATCAATGCATATAAATGAAATTACTAGGTTAAAGGAAATAAATGTGTACAACACATCTTGATTTTGATTGAGCCCTGGTGAGTTTGTTTTTTTGTGTATGGCATGTAACCAAGAGCATGTTATATTATAAATCAATGCATGTAATATGAACTTGAATAATTGAAATGCTTGAAAAGTAAATAAAGCAAGGAAAAAGTGTGTGTATTGATGTAACTATGTTGCCTCTTAGTACTTTACTTTAGTAAAGATGCTTCCTTATGAAGCATTTGGAGCTGAGTGAGGTTTAGACCTGAATCTTGGAGATTTGAAGAGGAATATTGGAGGGTAATTATGCCCCTAATCTAGTGTAAGAGTGAGTTATGAAATGACCATTGAGATTACTAAATATTGATTGCACAACTCAAGTAAATGTATAATAAAGTCTAAATAATTGGTATAACCAATTCAACCTAAAAAAGGAAAGTAGTGCTAAGGCTATTGAAGGTGTATAATCTCAGCTACACTACTCAAAGGAGCAAACTAGTATAGATAGCAAAACTATGCTTCTTGATAAAAACAGTGCTTCTTAGTAAAAATAGTGATTTTTGGTAAAATATTTTGAATAAGTATTTGCAATTTTTAGTGCACTTGCATATCATATGTACCTATAATGTGTCTCAAATTGAATTATCTATCAAAATGTAACCTTTGCTCTATAATTATGTATAATATCTATTATAAATCGGAGAAACTTTATCCTAAATTTGTAAAAAAAATACCCAATGTATAAGATTCCGACCCAAGTGTATCTATAAATAATGTAACTTGTATCAAAGCCTACCAATTGTGTATGTGTGGAGTCATGTCTCTATGACATACCCTCATTGATATGCACCCCCTTTTGAGGCAAGGGGAGTAGAATTTGATAGTCACCTTACCTTAACAAGGATAAGATCACTATATTATGTGTGTATGAATCATGTAGCATATAAGAGTAGCATGTTAAAGTAGATATATCAATAAAAGTTATAGTATATGATCACAACAATCCATAATATGGATCATGGAAATGTCTAGAAAGTAACAATACAAGCTTAACAAACAATCAATCACACATACAAGAGCACTCAATGTCACATACAAGGGGCCTAAATATATCACAAATAAGGGGATGTGTAAATGTCACACACTCGCAGGGAGGACATATTCAAGAGTCCACCCAAAAAGAAATAACATGCAATGGCACAAGGGCCCTCAAGCAAAGAACATATTCAAATTTTCCAAAATCAAGATAAAAACAAATAAGAATTACACTCAAAGAAGTGACAATGTGAATAAATTAAGTATAAGTACCAACATAAGTGAATCACACTAGTCCCTTTATATATGTGTTAGTAAAAAATGTCATGTATCATAGCATATCAATTACATGGTATAAGATGTAAGCATGAGTATATACATGTGTAAGCATTAGTATATGAGCTCAACATGATAATGGGAAAGTGATCATAAAATAATATAACATGTATTGATCGTGATCAAGTAGAAGCAAGATGCCCCCAACATAGTGTGGTGTGTGAGAAGAGGAAAGGTCCAACATCTACATGTGCATATATCATGTATTTAATGTGTTCATGTACCACACTCAACTACATATGAAGCATATGCGTTTATAAAAAAGAAATGATATGTTATCTACTAACATAAAGTAAACAACTTAAATGTCAAGGAGCTAGTAAACATGTGCATGCTAAATAATTTTTTTATATTTTTTATTTATTTGAGTGTTTTGTATTTTATTATAATATTTTATTATTTTGGGTGTAATATTTGCACAAATGCATAATGTTCATTAGGATCTTGAGAGGTTTTCTTTCAATTATAGCTAGGCAATACACACCTTTTCCCAATTTTTTTGTAACTATGAATGGGCCCAACCAATTTACTTTCAACTTTCATTTCATGTCATTTTCTACATTGGTATTCTTCTGATTTTATTTTATTACTAGGTCACCCATAAAAAATTCACATGGCTGAACTTTTTTGTTATATGCTCATTTAATTCAATCTTGATAGACCTGTAAATGCTCAATAGCTTATGTGTGTTTTGCACTCAATTATTCCAACTGATATAATCACTTCTTTCCATACTCATTATCTTTTATAACATCCTTAAGAGAAACATTCAAGGATGGAATTTCAATTTCAATCGAGAGCACTGCCTCGATACCATAAACCAATGAATAAGGTGTGGCCCATATAGGTGTATGTCAAGTTCGCCAAATGTTTAACACTTCTAGATTGGATGTATGAGGGTTAAAGGGGTAGAATATCCAAATCAAATGGATGAATAAAACTATTCTAAAGCAGGATAATTAAATCAATGCAGATACCATAATATGTTGAATTTGAAAAATTACTAAATATAGAAAGTACAAGGCCAATTAATATTATGATAATTGTAACACAAAGAAGAGACAATACTTAGCTAGTTTTTAGATGTGTAGGTGAATATGAGATGTGTAGGTATTGAAATAGATAGACTGGTGTTCAAGATCTCATTGCTAGATTTTAGAAATATTATTTTCAGAGGCCTGGACACTTTCATCGACTTGTGGACACTTACATTGATGTTTATGTCAGTGGCTCAACACTTATGTTATATACAAAATATTCATTGTATTGATAAATAACTATTGGATCTATTAGGGTTTTTTTCAGCTTTTTTTTGGTGTGTTTGGATTGCACACACAGGCTCTATATGACTATGTATAGCTAAAACCCTAGCTCTTCACCTTAGGGTATGTCACCTTGCCAAAAATGGACTAGTAGACTCATAAAGTTGAGCTAAGTTCAAGGATCCCTTTGTTAAGGAGTGTTACCTACATAGCTTATACACCAAACATGGCCTTAGACATATGTAGTTCTCCCCTTATTATGGGCATGTGTGTGCATAAAGGTGTAATATGTTATATGTAAGGGCATGCAATGATCTAACTTGTAACTCGACAAATATTGCTCATGGGCTCTTCTTTGATGTTTCAGACCTATTTTATGACTAATATAAAAATATAGAAGAACAAGTTAATATATCTTAGTTGTGTAATTGATTGAATGAGTTTGAATAAGTGTTTACTTGGTATTTCTAGATGAATAATGAATAGGCTTTGATTTGTATTTATACCACAACTTTTGAAAATATCTCATGGAAGGGTTAGATAAGACAAATAGGTTAACTCATATGTTTCCAAAGATTTACAATTTGGATGTCTTTTGAAGTATAAACACTAGATAAGGAAAATAGACACTAGTTTCAACACTAGTGTCCCTTTGTAACATGCAAGTGTCCGATGGGGTAACAAACTACTAAAGGTTTGTAACTGATAATGAAGGATATAAATCATAGTATTGAGACTCAGACTCGGTAAAAAGACTCGATAAAGACTTAGCAAGACTAGGCAAATTTTAAAAAATCATTAAAAATAGTGAAATGCATTCCATATCAAATCCACTTAGAAATACACTCAAAACTAGTTAATTATATATAACATACACATTTATACACAAAAAATTAAGAAAATAATGCGACATTGAATGTTTTCATTTGAACAATTAAATTAAAATTTGAAAGTTGAGAACTAATATTAAATAGGAGTTATTTTTATATTCATCAAATTGTTTTTTATATATAAAATATGGATTTAGAAATCCATGGCAATGACATCAAAAAAAACATAATCAAAATAAATACATCTAACTTTTAAGGTTGAGAAGAGCATGCATCGCTCATCCTCTCAATACAAGCTCCAACACATTGGAGCCTATGACATTTTTTATATGGTAAAGGCAGTTGCAACCATTGTACCCACCCTTGTGGTATCTTTATCTACCACCACATCTTTATCCCTAGATGTACAAGCTCACTCCTCCTCCTCTCCCAAAACTACAAGCTTTGCCTCATGATTAGCCTAATCAACCCATTCATGGTCCTCCTCTGTAAACACATAATTATTATCCTATGCGATCCACTCTGACTGTGGATCATACTCCTCTATCTCAATGGGGGACAAGTCTTCCTCATCCCCTATAATCTTCTTGTGATGTAGGCAAAGGTTGTAATGCACAAATACAAGGTCATTTAACCTTTGCATTGACAACCTATTACCCTTTTTGGAGTGTATGTGCTCAAACATACTCTAATTGGGCTCACACCCAGAAGCACAACATGGTTGACTTAACACTCGAATAACAATCCTATTGATCGAAACCTTTGTAGAAAAAATTTCCCACCACACATTTGTAACCATGGGTATTAAAATTTCTTAGACTTAAATACCAAAAAATATGAAAAAAAATTTAAAAAAATGGAAAATATCAATCATTCAACTCAAATTTTACCTTGCTTAATTGTTATCCTAACTACCTTGCAAATATCTTGAGAAAAGAGATCGCCTAGTGCTTGTTTGTAAATCTTAATCTTGGACATAATATTCACCCTTGTCTGCACATTTGTCTCCATGGCCTCTATGACTGTGTAAAGGCTGCTCATAACTTCCTCGTCACCTTTAAAGCTCTTAAGAAATTGGAAGGTCGAGTTCAAAAAGTAGGCACAAGCATGAAGTGGCCTATGAAGTTGTCTTATCCACCATTAGTCAATGATATCCCAAATGGGCATATAATTAGCTTTGACCATGCCATAGACAATTTTCATGCCATAGCCAATTTTTATTTTCTCTTTAGCTCAGTCCATGCCCTCATAGATATAGCCCATTGAGGGTTTTTCTCCATCAAACACATGGAAGAGAGAAACCAATGGTTCAATGACCTATAAAAAATATAAAGAAACATAATTTAGAATTATAAATATAAGTATTAAATAAAAAATTAAATTACATAACATTTTTAAACAAATAAAATGAAAATTTAAGCAAATTAAAATGATTTACATTTACAATCTCCTTTGCCAGCACCCAAAAGTGGGACTCATTGAATACCCACTCTACAATAACAACCCCACCAATGGTATTTGCATATGAAGACTCACTCCATTTCTTGCTAACAATCATTCACTTCAATGAAGCTTTCAATTGTAGCAAAAATTGCAATGTGATGAAGGAGGTTACAAAATGGGTTACACTAGGTTAGACCAGCTCTTTGTTCATGAACTATCTCATTAAAGATAATACCCAAGCATGGTTATAGATGTAATTATAAATATTATGACCCTGCTCCACAATTGGCATGACCCACACCATTTTCCCAATATCCTCTAGCATCAAATTGATCTAATGTGTTGAGCAAGGAGTCCAAAAGATCAAGGGGTGCCTTTGCATGAGTAGCCTACCTGCTGCAACATAATTTGCTACATTATCTATGACTAATTGTGCCACACATTCTTCACCCACCTCTACAATAACTTTTTCAAAAATGTCACATAAGTAATCAACATTTTAAATCTCCCATAGGCGTTAATGGACTTCAAGAAGATAGTCCCACCTAAAGAAGAAACCAAAAAAATTAGCAATGTTCCATTTTTTATATCTGTCCATCCATCAGACATGATAGTGCAACGCTTATTCCTCCAAATAACTCATTGCTCATCAATGATTGATTTCACATCAGCCACTTTACTAGACAAAATTGTCCCCCTTAAATCATCAATAGAGATAGCTTTGAACCCCCGATCAACAACAATGGTAGCATCCACTAGCGCTTGCCAATAGGGCAATGTAAAATGCCAAAAAAATAAAATTTAGAATTTAAATATAAAAAAGATATTATAATTAATAAAGATATTTAAATTCTTAAAATTACATTAACATTTGAAGTTCATAATTTTTTTAATTCTTAATGTAGAAGAAATCATAAAAATATGATATTAATTATTACCTTGCTGCATGGAAAAGGAATGTCATAATAGTACCGAAATTCACCCACTACACTTCTCATATCTACATGTTTGTCTTTATTCCAACTTGTGCTTTCTAGCAATGGTTGGGAACTAGGATCATTGTGTGGGATGAACCAACTCACCGAATTATGCTCTTTAGGGCCAATGGTACTCAAACTCGATCCAATAATTGGAGGTGTGGGTTTGGATTTGGAAGTAATGACTATTTTTCTGTTTTGAATTTCCTTTAACTCCTTATTTTTGTGAAAGCTCTCCAACTGAGCCATGATCTCCCTTATAACCTCAAGCTCTACGTAGGGACATATTGTAGCATCATGCTTAGGTATGCGGGCAAGGTGATATTTTAGGCGATTAATTCTGCCACCAAGAAACTCAGCCCAATAATATTTGCAAGTCACATGCCCTTTCTTCGAACCCTTAATGCCATGCTTCCAAGTAGGGTCTCTCAGATGTTTTGTTCCTCCTGCCATGGTAACTGTAGGACAGTAAGAGTCAGGACCCAAAAAACTACATTGTACATAAATAAAAATTAATGTTAAGTACTAAGGACTGTAGGGTTAACATTTAACTTTGCAAATTTTAAATATACAACAAGAAAAAACATAGAATATAAAAACAAAAATAACCATGGTTCATGAATCATAATACATATCACAAGAAAGAAAGAAAGGGAAAAGGTAAAAATAATAATAACTATGGGTTTTAAATTTTAATGTGTAATGAAGAATAAGAAGAAAATGTTAGGAAATGAGAGAAATAAAAGAGAAGTGTTCATGCAATTTACCTCTTGTAGATGCACACTTGAATCGGCTCTAAGCCTCTAGCAATGCACAACCATGCACAATCCACAGTGCACATAATTTAACTTGAAGCTTTGGATCAACCAATGTACTTAAAAACAACCAATCCCTTGAAGCTCCAGCCTCCAAAGTTCCAATAATACACTCAATTATGGCTAAACCAATCTTTTCACACTAGGAATCAACCCCTTTGTAGCAAAAAAGAACAAATCTAAAATTTTTATCACAATGGAAGAAAATGAAAAATGGAATGGGCTCATGAAAACAGAGTTAGAATGAGTGAATGACACTTTAAGGATGTTACAATGTCTTTTAGGTTTAGCTTTACATTTTTATTTTTTCACTTTATTGTTAGTTTTTTTCTTAAATTGGGTTTTTTATAGACTCAACAAGTCCTCTGATGGGACTCGCGAGTCTGCAAAAAACTCAGTGAGGCCTCAACATGATTGACTCAGGCTCTTAATTTTGAGTACTCCTTGAGACTCATCGAGTCTCAACACTATGATATAAATCATGTTTTAAGATTTTTGTAATGTACAGGTGATCTGGGTCATTAGAATGATAGGTTTGGTTTATGAGATAAGCAGTTAGGTGCAATGAGGTTGTAAATGCGATCCTTTTGGTAACATGAAGGTATATAATTGAAGGATAGAGCCTTAATTTGTATTTTTCAAGTGTACAAGACTAAGATGCTATATATAATTAAATTTTAGTATCTACAATAGTCACATATCCATATTTAAGTATGACAGGGTTGACATGTGGGAGATGTGTGTGGACATGTTTAGATTTCAAAAATTTACAGAAAATGACTCAAAACACCCACATACACTAAAATGGCATCAATTAAATAAGATTACAAGTCTGATATCTCTCTCTTTGTCTAATTATTTATTTAATTGAGCATTTTTTGTTGTGATTTTATGTGTTTTATGATGCTAAATTAAATGTAGGCATGTTTTATACATACATTTTGGTGAACCCTATTGTCTTACACTTCTTAGGGTTTTATATATTAGTGAACCCATTTTATCCATCTCCATATATCTATTTTTGTGTTTCTAATGTACTAAATCCTTAGGGTTTTATTGTAATTTTTCAAATCTATTATTTCAAATCTTATGATTTGGTCATTGGAATCTATCTTGTTTATTTTTTTCGACCATGCACTTGAATTGTTTGGAAATTTCATTATAATTGAAAAGCAAAACCTTTTAATCAATAGAGATTTGGGTTGTACTGATAATTCCAATTTTTCATTCCCTCAAATCCATAATTACATAGTGTAAAACCCTAACATTTTATTAGAAACTATTATTGATTATCCACACATGTTAGAGGCTATTTATAAATATATCCAATGATATAGGTCTCCAGTAGAAAATCTAAAAAGGATTGAATCCCATTCCAAAATTATATAGGTTTCATGTATTCATTTCCTAGGTACTTCATATGTTTGAAATTTAAATAGTTGTAGACACCTAAATTTGGTATTATACACTTGGTAACATCAATTTTGAAATAAATGACATGTGTACACATTTGATGCTCTACACATTTTCCCCTATCTATTTATTCATCTGATATCTTGGCCAACCCAAATTACTATCACACATATTCATGATCACCCTAATATGTGCAAGAATGCTCAATCCTAAGCAAACTATCACCATATTCTAGATCATTGATTTTCCCTGTATAGATAGTGTCAACAATGATTAAATGATTATAGTTTTCCACAAGTGTCTACCTCTGTTAATAGTGTTTACGGATCCTCAATGATTAATTTTCAAATTTAAGCATCTCTATTTGATCAGCCTAAGCACATTAAATATGTCAGTTATGGAGGGAAATATCAAAGAGTCATCTATAAATAAAATTCAAGACTAAGGCCACACTCTCTTATAAATTACTTAGGCATTCACACTCTACTTAACAAAAGGTTGAGAAATCCACTAGCACTCTCTTGAGACAGTATCTCAAAAAACATACACATTTAAAACCCCTCGATGGACAGCTCCAAAACCAAGTCTAAACACAAATACAAGGTCAAATTTGCATGTCGTTATTTGTTAAAAGCCTAATGTTACATTGCATTCTAGTATGATTGTGATGGTTCACATGACACACCTATGTGTCCCTCTTTAGATAATTGGAATGTAGGAAATTCTTAAGCACTCAATGAGGAGTGGTTGGGGTTGTCGAACCCATATTTTTAACCCCTTTTCCAAGTCAATATTGTGTTGAAAGTGAAGCCAAAGTTTCAAGGTAAGGAGAGAAAAAAATAAGATCTACACATAGGACCAAGGGCAATAAAATATGAAAAATTATCTAAAGACACCAACATGTTGATATGGGGTGGAACAAACTAACATAGTCAACCTAGATAGTACTAGCATACAAAGGATAATATCAGTCACCATAGGGGTCTAAGCTTCATCAATAATGGTCATGTAGGTTTTGAGAGACTGTTTCCTAATTTGGTAGTTACAGAGCTAATACAAAGTCATTTTGATGATTGTGATGTAGGCAATATGCAATAAAAAATAAAATAATATAAGTGCATATATTCTCCCATGCTATCCCAGTTCTAAAAATAGTAAATGCAATATCAACCTCTCTTTTGTATTCAAATTTATATGGTAAACACCCTATTTTGTATAATCTGAATTTCAATAGTTTTAACTTATTTAAATAACATTAATCATACAATAAATAAAACATTCTAGTAAACCTATAATCACTTTTGAGTTGCACCCTTGATAAAGGTCTTCAAGCTTCCTCACCTAATTAACACAATGGGATCACTTATAGGCTATAAGTGACCTATAATGGAAGTAAACCTCCAGAGAGGGTTGGTTCGCTTGATGCATCACCTTGATCCTCACCTAAACTACTTCTTGACAATGAAAAGAGAGAGAGAGACATAGATACTTCATATACTTCTAAGACTAACTATGGGGTTTTAATACCTCAACTTACTTTGACATGCACAAAATGAACTCAAAGGGCTCTCACACATACACAAATCATAATTCACTAATGAATATTAGGCATAAGTGTTTTGTACAAAGGATTCAACTTATAACAATACCTAAAATGATGACCACTTGCCTTAGCAAGCTCAAATGGCATTCATCATAACTATGAATAAAAAAACATAAACTACAACATGCACAAGATCAAGTTTGTTTCATAAAGG
Source organism: Torreya grandis (assembly GCA_037957365.1). Classification (NCBI taxonomy): domain Eukaryota; kingdom Viridiplantae; phylum Streptophyta; class Pinopsida; order Cupressales; family Taxaceae; genus Torreya; species Torreya grandis. The sequence continues at coordinate 346,468 of JARHVA010006377.1, read as the reverse complement.
TGCACAAAATTGGACATAAATCATGGATAGTTATAATTATCACAATCTTACATTAGCAATTCATCAATTTCACATAATAACCAACATATAAAAAGGTAAAATTAGTTTCTTTATAACTCAAGAAGGTGTTTACAAATCTAAAATTTGGTAGGGTTGAGCCGAAACCATCTAGAGGTCTCCCAAATTACTTAGATAGAACAAGTACATATAGTGAAAAGAGCCCTTCATGAGGGGACATGTATGCAATCTTATCATCAATGCCCTCATTAAGGTTGAAAATTGAAACATAACTAAAGTTTAACTTCAATTCACACCTTCTTCCTTCTCCAATCTTGCATGATGAAACTCCACTTAGCAAGTGGAGTTTGAAGATTTTTTTCTTTGATTTGACTTCTTCTCCTTGATTTTGGAATAGAAGGAAGAGATGATCTTATTAAGATGCTTGAATACTCCTTCTAATTTTGAAACTTTCTTGAAACTACCTTTGATTGCTCATAACTCCTCATAATGTCGTAGAATTGGAGTAGTAGTCTTCTTGAGGTTGTTGAGGTCTTATTTTGAACGGAAATTATGATGGTGCATTGATAATGAGAAAATTTATCTCCTCTTGCAACTTTTCCTATTGGATCCAAGATACATTATGATTTATATGCCAAGCTGCTCCAAGATTGATTATGTGAATCAATGCATTTACACAGCTTGCTCATGAGTTGACAATTGAATGGGAAGAATAGGTTGTCAAATTGATTTTTTTTCTAATCATTCATAATGGGCCCAATTAAAACATTCCACATCATTTAGATTGATTCCAATAAGAAATAAATTACCCCTTTTCTCAATTACCAAGGGACTCATCTTTTTTTAGCACTTGGCAACCCATTAGAGCTTCTTATGATCTTTGGTGAGCTCTTCATCCCTTTGAGCTCAAGCTCAATATAACCCCCAAGTCGAGCTCATATAATTCAAGATGGGCTCTTCGATAAAACTAGGTTCCTCACAATCTTTCCATCAGAGCTTAAGTTATCTTTATCTCAAGCTCACTAAAATTGAGTTCTAGCCATGCAAAATCTATTGATCTCACTACATTCACCCTAGGAATTTTGACCCACATTCACAAGGGGAAGAAAATAAAAACACTTTATAATTAAGAATGCTTATTCAATTACTCGATCTTGAAAGACCACTTATGCTCATACCTCATTCCTTGACTGTGCCATATGTCAATGTAAGATTAATCCCCTTATCACACTATAAAATGGGTCAGGCTTGCTAACAAGACTGCCACTTTGACACATGCCCATCACCCATTAGCCTATCTCCCGCCACACTATCCCCAACCTTACTCTTCAACTACCACTTATCATGTTACCATTTGATCTTAGATCTAGCTACTTTGCCCAGTCATCTCTGTTAGGTCTAGAAGATGGGCACATCTGAGAACTGATTGATATGATATTCCCTAGTTGGGCTAGGCTCTGATAAGTTTGACAATTCAACCACCTTGAGAGACTGACAGGTCTTATTGACTATTTATATCATGATGAAGTGATATTTTTTGATGTGACATCATCCTACTCACCTACTATTCTAATAGATTATTAGGATTGCATAAACTACCCTAGGGTTGTGAAGTAATGATATAACACCACATGGTGCTATATCACTCACCTACTATCATAGGGCTATGACATCATGTATGGGCTCAATAGAAATCTCTAGGAGAGTGAAGTAGTGGGATTATGCCATGTGGCATCATCTTACATACTTGCTAGCTTGAAGAGATTTAAACTATATAGATGGTTTTGAGACTTTGGGTCATTAGGATTATGACATGTGGAAGCATTCTAATTGCTTGGTTGCCCTCTACCTTGATGATGTAGAGATTCACTAGGCATCTTTTTAGAAATTTGACTAAGTACCAAAATGAATTTAAAAATGGTCTAGGATTATCAAGAGATTGACACGTGGCACCAAAAAACTTTTGAAAAATTGGTTGTGTCAAAAGTTTGTTTAAAGAGGCATAGGCCATAGGGAAATGTGAATAAATTGTCACATGGCATCGTTTGATTGGGCCAGAGTCCTACTGTAACTAAAAAACTAGGAATCCATTAAGATATTGTTGAGGGCCAATCAAATTTGAGCTTATTGCCTCCTAAAGCCATCATCGAGTAAAATCTTGAAATGGTTGTCTTTTCGATGTTCTAATCCTGCAAGATTTGGGAGTGGACTGCATTGGCTGAGAATGTTTGGGAAGGTGAGAATTCAAAAATTCTTTAAAATATGGAGCTTCCCTCTTTGGTCTCCATTTCTATTGAGCTTTGGTTAGGACCTTAAAAACCTAAGATTTAGATGTTGCTCTTCTATGGCGACCAAAAATGATCAACATTCTGGTGACCTCTATAAGATGCTTGCCTACTAAGTGAAAGACCAATTGACTTATGAATTCCATTGGGCATAGAGTCATGAAAGTCGTCACCAAATTTGATATAAACATGATAAACACTACTATACCTTCCTCATGCAAATTTGAAACTGAATAATGCAACCTCAAAATAACAATAATACATGTGCAAGAGCACTTAGGAGATTGAAACCTAATACAAACACCAACCAAACATGTCATAACAACACTTGGAGGAAAGTTAAATCTAAACACTACTATGTACAAGATGGCATTTCACCTAAATAACATTGCTTTAGAAAAATCCCATTAACTGTGATTGGCAGCTCTTCCCCATTCAATTTTGATAACTAAAAAACATTATATTATTTGTAGCTAAAAATGACATAAAGACCACTCCATATTATGTCAAATTTGGTGTGCTTACCTATTTTTTCTTTATCCTCATCCCATTTGAGGACAAGGTATTTTTCTTGAAAAGTTCTTTCTACTACATTCTTGTCAAAATACCTTTTCACTTGGGCTTTATGAAGTTCCATTATGTGCATGGCTTGGTCTCTTAGCTCCTCTAACTCCATCATATATGCATATATTGATTCTATGTCTCCTTAATCCATCATCTCAAGCTAGTCTAAGGTTGGTAATTCAAGGGATATTGGTAATCTCACCTCTCTACCATAGACAATATTGTAAGGTGGGTTGTCAATAGTCCTTTTAGGAGTAATCCTATTAGCCGATAAAGTTGATTTTAACTTTGTGTACCATGCCCTCTAATTCTCTTCCAAAGTTCTTTTGATGATATTTATAAGGTTATTATTTGTGGATTTGATAAGTCCATTTCCTTGAGGATAGTAATTTGAAGATGTACTCAAATAAATTCCACTTCTTACAACCCAGTCAATTATTTTGGTGCCAAGAAGTGCCAAGACATTATCTGTTATGAAGGTAGAAGGGAGTCCAAACCTAGTTATAATCCCTTCATAAAATTCAAGAATATTGGCCTCATTTGACTCTTTAAAATCAATTACCTTGGTCCACCTAGTAAAGTAGTCTGTTGTAGTTAGAATCCATTTGTGTCCCAAGTTTGATGGTGGATTGATTGCCCTTATGAAGTCCAATCCCCACTACATAAATGGATGCTCAACTAAAATGGGGTGAAGAGGAAGGGATGCAAACCTCTCTTTTCCCATAAATAATGCACATTTCTTGCATTTATTGACCCATGAATAGTAATCCTTGAATACACTTGGCCAATAGTAGACTCCTTTCATGATTGTGAGAGTTGTAGTTCTTGGAGAATAATGCCCTCCTAAAAAGCCATCATGGAACTCTTTTAACAATCTATCAATCTGATTTGACTCTACACACCTTAGAAGAACACCATTAATGTCTCTTTTGAATAACACACCATCAATAGGGACAAAGGGAATAACTTGAAATCTAAAATACCTTCTTTTTATCTTATCTAAACCTTAAGAGAACATACCAGTGTGCAAATAATGGATCATCTCTTGTGTCCAACTTGTAGGAGATGAAGATTTAACTACATGTGGATCATCTTGGAGTGCTAGGACAACCTCTTTATTCTCTTTTAAATCTGAAGCTAAGTTTTGACATAGCCACTTACCTTTTATTAGCTTGGTGACCTTGAAGTCCATGTCATATTCCATCACTTTTGTGATCCAACCAACCCTCTTTTCATTCAAATCTTTACTCAACAAGAAGTCCTTTATACTTAGGTGAGATACCATAACATGAATCTTATTGTTTGAAAGCATATGTCTAATTTTTTTTAGACTTATAATAACTAAAATTACTTGCTTTTTAACAAAATTATACCTCACCTCATAGTCTTATAAGCGTTGGCTAAAGAAGGTAATTGGTTGGTCTAACTTCTCATCATTTTGTTGGGTCAACATAGCTGAAATAATATCCAAACTTCCAAATGCATACAATTTAAAATCCTTTGAGAAATCAATATTTACAAGTATAGGTGCTTGGGCAATGGCTTTCTTGATGGCCTCAAAGTTATTCTTTCCTTCCTTTGTCCAACTAACATTCTGATTTTTCTTCAACATGGTTGTTAGTGTCTTAGATAAACTTGAAAAATTAGAAATGAACCTTATTACAAAGTTTATTTTACCCAAAAATCTTTATATTCCCTTATTGTGTTGATGTAAATACAAGGAAAAGATGGAGTTTACCCTTTCAAGATCAATGGCCAATCCTTACTTTAAAACAACATGGCCCAAGAGCTTGCCTTCATAGTCTAAAAAGACACATTTCTTTGGGTTATGAGAGAATGCCAATTGCCTACGCATATCAAAAATATACCTAATATGACTCAAATGATCATTATCATTCTTTGAAAACATACTTATGTCATCCAGATATACCAAAACTATCTCATTTAGCAAACCTTGAAAGGCCATGTCTATGGCTCTTTGAAATATAACACCAACATTTGAAAATCCAAAGGGAATTATCCTATAAGAATAGGTTCCCAATTTAGTGGTGAAGGCTATTTTAAATTGGTCTTCCTCTCTTACAAAAATCTAATTATACCCAATATAGCCATCAAGAAGATAAAATCGCTAAGAACCTACTACTACTTGTAGAATTTTCTCCATGGATGGAAAAGGGTAGTGATCCCTCAAGGAAGCCATGTTTAAAGCTTTGAAATACACACACAACCTTATTTATCCAATAAAAAATTCTTATAGGCACAAGGTTTGCAACCCATGAGGAGTGCTTGATGGGGAAGATGATTCTTGACTCAATCAACTTGGTTAACTCTTTACTCATCAAAGACTCCATCTTTGGATTAATAGGCCTTTGCCTTTATCTTATTGGTTTGGCATTAGATTCTATCTTTATGTTATGTGGATCCAAGCTTGGATAAAACCCATTGAGATCAATATATTCCCAAGCAAAAACATCAATGAACGCTTTGTAAAACTCAACAAATGATTCTCTTTCATGTTTTGAACATACCTTTCCATGTTTGAGAAGATTATCCTTGAAGATGGCAATGACTTCATAGTTTTATTCTTTCATATACATCCTCACTTTATCTTTACTCAGTTGGTCATCACTATTGAAGATGCTCTCAAGTGTGACAAGTAGTTGGGGTAGCTTTTTATTCAATTGCACAATCTGATCCTCATACTGTTGTAATTTATTCTAATTTCTAAAAGAGAATTCAACTTCTTCTTGAAGAAAATATTTTATTTGTTTATCATCTTCCAACTCAAAAAATTATCTGAGATGGAAGGCTTTACCACTACCTTGATGTGATATTGACATTTCTCATTCTTGATATCATTAAGAATGTCAAATTGAGCTCATATGGCTGTCAACTGATCATCGTGCTTATTTTTCTCTCTTGGAACAACCTATATGTTGAAAGTTTCAAAGTCTTATATGAGATCCCACACCTATTGTTTATATGAATTCAAGATAAAGTTTTTATCTAAATTTTCACTTTTAAAATGATATACAACCAACCCACTATCACCAAACACTTGTAGGCTTTTTGCTCCTACCTTTATTACCCATTATATACCTTGTATGAGTGCCTCATACTCATATACATTACAAGTACAAAAAAATTTAAATTTGATTGAATAGTAGTGCCTTTGCTTTAATGGAAAAATCAACATCATTCCATCCCCTATTCCATTCGTATTCCTTGAGCCATGAAAGAATAGCTTCCATATTCCTTCACTAGACTCACTTGGCTTGTCAAGAGTTGGTATAGACATTACTTCTTCATGAAAACAATAAATTCCTAAAACTTATTCTTTAATTAACTTGTAAGGATCATAATCATGGTTTTTACTTGTCTAATCATCAAGGAAAATATTATGAATGCCTTCAAGAAGAATGGCTAGGTCTTGATCACTTGGATGCTCCTTCTCATCAAGTACTATACAATTCACATTGGTAATGCCTTGCATGTAAAGTTCTATATGAAATTTGGAAATAGGTTATGATTTTATATTAACCTTAGTACCATACATTGTTATTAAAAACAAATATGACCTATTTTACAATAGGTACCCTCCAATATTCGTTGTGAAGTCTCTTGACAAGCATAATGGAAAATATGGTGGCAAATCAATTACCACAACATCTTGAAGAATAGAAAGACCTGGGAAAAAAAGTAAAGTAAAATACAAAATTTTAATTAATCCCATTATTTTGGTAGCTATCCCATATAATTTTAACACTCATTTTGTGTTTGGCTCATCTTTCAAGCCAAGCTTATTAGCTATCTACTTTGGCATAACTGTGCTACTAACACCACTATAAACCATACAATTATGAACTAGATTATCTCCAATGATTAAATAAAGGTACAAAGGAGGAGGTTTACCATATTTAATTAGTTTTAATTAATCCTTTATTGGTTGTACCTTCTCTTTATTAAGTTTTACCTCTTAAAAAGTTGTCGAAAATTAGTGAGAACCACACTTTCCTTTTTGGCTAGTCTAACTAAGATCTGGAGGTTAAAGAGCTCTTCTTGGAGAAAATCCTTTTATCCTAGAATAGTTAAAGTGTCACACATTTATATTCTCACATGTGAATTTTTAATTTTGTCTATGATGTTAAGAGGAGTGTCATTAACCCTTGGTTGCCCCTTCAAAACAACAATGCTCTCTTGACTATGGGAAGTTTGAGTTATTTCATTGCCTCCAATAACTTGATTAGGGAGAGCTGAAAATTGATTAGATAGAGATATAATTTAGGCTAATGTGGGAACCTAAAAAGGTTTAATGGGCTGAACTTCTAGATAAATGGACATAAGAGGCCTTGGTATAAGTTCTCTAGCTTGAATAAGGCTATTTTTCACCCTTATGGCCACCTCAAATGCATTTGAGAGTATCCTTCCACCCATTAACTGGATCATCACCGATATATCATTATTTATAGATCTAAAAAAATACAATAATAATATTTAGGAGATATTCTAATCATAGGAGGGATCCTATCCCATGTATTTTGGAACCCAATGTTGAAATCAGCTATGAATTCATGGGGAACTCTCTTAATGGTAGTCAATTGCTCAACTAAAGAGAGGTGATCTGATTTGTCCTCAAATTATGTGAAAATGGATGCTCTTAAATCATCCTAGAACATAATATAATTTAGAGGAAGGTACATATACCACTATATATCCTTTACCTTGAAAGATGCATCAAACAATCTAATAATTACATTTTCTTGGATTACATGATGCACTGAGCATAGGTTAGCCACTCTAATGTGCTTTATAGGAGTGGTTTGATCTTATCCAATAAATAAAGGTAAAATTTTCAATGATGATGTTAGAATATCATTATATTGGGTAGGATTAAAATGGCCACCACCATTAAAAGGCAAAAAAACTTGGTTTCTAGGGACATCCATACTGAGATTTAGTCTTGGTATAAGGCTATTCTGAGGTAAGTTTTGATGTCTTGAGGTAGAGGGATGTCTGGTGTCTATCTTGATTTTTAGGAATATATTTATTTTTTTATTAATTCAAAGTTAATTCAATAAAATTAGAAGGAATATATTTTGTATTTGATCTTGTTGTGACTTTTGGCATGAAAATTGCACTAATCTACCACCAGGATGTCTGTACACTTATGGAGTTGCTAGATGTTATGTAATTGAGTAATGTCTCTACTATAAATTGATAAAACCAACACCAATATCTATAAATATTTTGATTTAATGTCCCTTTGGGCTTGTCATAAAATATTGTCACTTTTGAGTTACACCCTTGAGGAAGGTCTTAAAGCTTCCTCACCCAATTGACATAATGGGATCACTTCTAGGCTATGGATGAGCTATAATGGAAGTAAACCTCTAGGGAGGGATATTTACTTTGATAAATCACCTTGATCCTCACTTAAGATACTTATATACAATGAAAAGAGAGAGAGACATAGATACTTCATATACTTCGAAGACTAATTATGGGGTGATGCACCAAAATTGAATACCTCAACTTGTTTAGACATACATAAAATGAAATCAAAGGGAAATCACACATACAAAACTCACAATTCACCAATAAATCTTGGGGAATCAGTGTTTTGTAGAAACAATTCAACTTATAGCAGTACTTAGAAGGATGACCACTTGTGTTAGGAAGCTCAAATGATATTCATCACAACTATGAATTGCATAAACACAGAGAGACACAAACTACAACCTACACAAGATAAATTTTATAGTATAAAGGTGAAAAAAATTGGACTTAATTTAGGGATAGGTCATAATTAACACTTACATCAATAATTCATCAATTACACACAATATCCAACATATGAGAAGGTAAAATCAGTTTATTTATTGTTCAAGAAGGTGTTTATAAATCTAAAATTTGGTAGTGTTGATCCAAAACCAACTAGAGGTCTCCCAAATTACTTAGAAATAAAAAGTACATATAGTGGAAGTAACCTTTCATGAGGGAACCTACATGCAAGTTTGTCATCAATGCCCTCATTAAGGCTAAAAACTAAAACATAAATGAAGTTTAACCTCAATTCACATCTTTTTCCTTCTCCAATCTTGCATGATGAAACTCCACTTAGTGAGGGGATTTTGAATGCTTCTTGTTTGATTTGACTTATTCTTCTTGATTTTGGCATAGAGGTAAGAGATGATCTTATTAAGATGCTTGAAGACTCCTTTCAACTTTGAAATTTTCTTGAAACTACCTTTGATTGCTCATAACTCCTCATAATGGTGTATAACTAGAGTAGTAGTCTTCTTGAAGTTGTTTAGGTCTTATTTTGAATGACAATTATGATGGTGCATTGATAATGTACAACTTCAAATCTTCTTGCCACTCTTCTAGTTGGAGTTGAGTTATGCTATTATTTATGCACTGAGTTTCTCCAAGATCAATTCTATGAATCAATGTAGTACACAACCTGCTCATGAGTTGATAGATAAACAAGAGGAATAGGCTATCAAATTAGTTTATTTTATATTTATTTACAATGGGCCCAATTAAAACATGCCACCTAATTTGGATTGATTCGAAGAAGGAATCAATTACCCCTTTTCCTCAATTATCTAAGGACTCATCTTTATTTGACACTTGATGACCCATCAAACATTTTGATGATATTTGGTGAGATATTTATCCCTCCAAGCTCATGATTAATACAACCCCCAATTTGAGCTCATATATTTTGAGATGAGCTCTTCAAGAAAATTGGGTTCCTCATAATGTTTCCATCTTAGCTCAAGTTATACTTAACTCGAGCTAGTTGAAACCAAGTTCTAGCCATGGAACATCCTTTAAGCTCACTGCATTCACCCTAAGAATTTTATCTCACATTCATAAAGGAATAAAATAAAAGCACTTTATAATGAAGAGTGCTTGCTCAGTTACTTGGTCTTGAAGGAATGCTTATGCTCGAAGCTCATTCATCGATTGTGTCATGTGTCAATGCAAGATTGGTCCCCTTAACACAATACAAAAGGGGTTGAGATTACTAATAGGATCACCACTTAGACACATGCCCATCATCCATTAGCTGATATTCCACCACAATGTCCCCAATCTTGTTTTGTATCTACCACTTATCATGCTGCCATTCAATACTAGATTTGTCTGCTTCACCTAGTCATCTCATTCATGTTTGAGAGATGGGTGCATCTAAAATTTGGTTAACATATCATTCCTTGGTTGGGTTGGGCTCTGACAAGTCTAACAATTCTACCATCTTAGGTGACTAACAGGTCATGTTGATTATTTATATCATGATGAAATGAGGTTTCATCACATGGTGTCATCTTGCTCACCCATTATTTTGGCATATTTTTGGGATGGTACAAATCACCCTAGGATTGTAGAGCAATAATATTGTGCCACATGGTTCCATCCCTCTTAGTCGCTATCCTAGGGCTCTAAAATCATGTCTAGGGTGCATGTAAATCTTTTAGAGAGAGGAGCAGTATGATTATGCCATATGGCATCTTCCTATTAACCTGTTAACTTGAAGGGCTCTAAACTGTATGGATTGTTCTAGGACTCTGGGTCATCAGGATTATAACATGTGGAAGAAAATTAATTGCTTGCTTTCCCATTACCTTATCGATGTGGAAATACATTAGGTAAATTTGAAGAAATTTGACTAAGTGCCAAAAGGAATTTAAAAAGGGCTCAAGACCATTGGGAGATTGACATGTGACACTGAGTAACTTTTATAAAATTGGCTAAGTGCCAAAAGTCTTTTGAAAGAGGCATAAGACATTAAGAGATGTGAATGATTATCACATGGTACCATTTGATTGGACCAGAGTCTTATTATGATTGACATATTGAGAAGCCATCAAGATGTCATTGGGGGCCCATCAAATTTGAGTTCATTACCTCCTAAAGCTGTCACCAATAAAAACCCCAAAATGGTTAAGTCTTTTTGTTATTTAACTCTTATAGGATATGGGAGTGCATTGCATTGGTTGGGAATGCTTGGGAAGCTAAGAATTCATAAATTATTTAAAGTATGGAGCTTCCCTCTTAGGCCTCCTTTTTTGTCAAGATTTGATTAAGCCCTTAAAAACTTGAGATTCGGATGCTGCTCTTCCATGGTGACAAAAAATGGTCAACATAATTGACCTTTTTTTTTAGTGTGGTGAACCATAGGTCATTCTCCCTAAGGGTTTTATTTTTCCTTCTTAGGGTTTTATATTTATCCTACATTAGGGTTTCATATTTGATTCATGGTTTTTCCTTATTCACATAAGTAAAGCCCTAACATAACTATAATGGATGTTGATAGTTTATTTTTTGTGATTCAAGCTATGATTGTCATGTTTGCATGTTTATTTAATAATATGTACAATATGTTTACAATTGATGAAATGAAATGATTTAAATTTAACTATAATAAAACTAAGGATAATATTAATAATGATGAACTCTTATCTCTCCTTAGTAATACAAATTGATTGAATGTTGAATATGAGATGTTTTTGGTTATTACTCGATATAAATGGGTATGTATGACTCCTTTCATTCCTCCTCACCCTAGAACTTGTGGTTGTGATAGCCCCCATCTCCACCCCAATATTTTCCCTAGGCTTATATTGGATTCAGTGCTCCATACTATCATAATGCAAAGAGGTAGGGTACAAAATCTTGTTGGAAAAAGTGTAGTTAGTCAAAATGTCCCTCCTCATCCGCCTCCACCTCTTAGCATACCATATAATGAAACTAGAGAGTATAATTTCATTGATAAACTCAATAATTCCCTATCTAAAATCTCCATGTTAGAGTTGCCCAATAGGTCCACTATCTATAAGGATACTCTACATATAGCATTGTGTGAGACAAATTTACCAAATATTACTAAGCCAACCTATTTTTCATCCATTTTTAATACATTTAAGAATAGTGAAGACACAATTTGTTTTGATAAATGATACTTTCTAACTCATCATACTATAGACAAAATCTCCCATTCTTTATTCAAGTGTGAATCTTAAATAAGTGAGTTAAGCCTATTTTGGTAGATAATGGAACAGGATTCAAAATTTTTAATATTACATTTCTAAAAACATTGAGTATCAATATGGACTCTATTCATACATTAAAAAATAATACAAGAGGTTTTGATAATATCACTCGTTAAGTGCTAGGAAATATTATTTTAGATGTGATAGTGGGCCCTAAAATGTTTACTATGTTTTAAAATAATTATTATCATTTCCATTATAATATAATATTAGGTAGACCTTGGATTATTTCCATGTAATTTTTACCATCCACCCTAAATCAATGTTTAAAATTTATACAAGAAGGATATTTGCATACATGTCTAGTGGATAATCAACCATTTAAATATTTTAAAATAGTAAAACCTAGTGATAGGTGTGTACAGCAAGCTATTGACTCCCATTCCTCCATATTACCTCCATTATAGGTTATATTAGTGAAATGAATACACACATATGAATTTATATATTTGAGCAAAGCTAATGAAAAAGAGCCAACTCCAAATGTATCACTTAAATAAGAAATAACAAAAAAATCACTGCATAATTCTGAAGCATTAAAAATATATATATTAGATATTCATTTGTTGGTCAATTCAAGATGATTCATACATGGTGAGCATGGGTAAATTAAAAGGTCTCCTTCATGCACAACTATAGTCAAATAAATGAAATTCACCTCTTCAAGCCAACAATTAGGATATAAATTAAATGGTTGTTTCAATGTTAACTCATGACATGAATCGTTCATGATAAGTTCTCCATTGAGACAATATTTGTAAAATTCATTATTACTCAAACACAAAAGGCACTACAAATTACATGATGTATCAATAATTAATATCTAATGTCCATGCAAAATTTAGTCAAAAATATTGAATTAATGGATATATAACATTATATAACATTGTAAGTCATTAGTGTACATGACAAACCAAGTTTTCTACTCTAGATGTTGTTTGATAAGAATTTGATTGGTCTACCTTCCACTTGACATAGAGCTATGGGTCAATTATCACTTTAAGAAAGGAAGTCATTTTGTGGTTATAATAGAATGACTACACATGAAATAATTTTTTTTGCATCATTATAACAAAAGATTTATAATTTTAAGAATGAAGGCATCATCATGATAATAAGGTATAAAAAAATCCTCTAAGAATGATTTATAACATGAACCAACAAAGGAATATATTATATAGAATGTACAAGCATCCACAGATGGACCTATTAACTATTCAAGTATTCATCAAGGATGATTAGTGGAGAGAGGATCAATTTGATGAATAAGAGGGAAAATTACATTCAAAATTCCATTTTTATAATAGTTAGGTTGCGAGATCATGTTTTATCTTATTTTGGATGAATGTATCTAAACAAGATATAACTTTTGAATATTCAAATTGTCTACAATTTGTCTAAATTAATAAATTTTTAATGTTACAAGTAGACATTCTATTAAATTATATTATTTATTGATAAAACTAAGAGACTAGGGTACTTAGCTTATTACTATTTTGTTTAGGTCTCATATTGTGTGTAGGTGATAAAAATAATTAAAACTAGATTTGGGGTCACTCACTACTAGAAATAGACTATTTGGACTTGCCTAGAAAAATCCAAAATACTTATATGCATGTTTTAGCCATAGTCATCTCATATTTGATGGAATTATCCCTATAACTTATGCCCAACTATTTCATTATATAACACTTCCCTTGCTTGTCAACCGTTGTAATGTGAAATATTAGAAGCTTATTGTTATTTATACATTCAAAAATATGTCCTCTTCACCTTAAATACTTATTCCAATTTAGACACTATGTTTACCTTAAAATGGAATGGAAAATATGGGTTGAGCTAACCCCAACCACCCTTAGTTAACTATTTAGACACTGCCTACATTTCTAATACTCTGAAGAGGGTTCAAATTGCATGTAGCTCTCTTGATTAGATGTATGTGTACAATAACTTTCCTTTAATATGGATGCAACTTGTAATCTATATTTTAAAACTTTATAATATTCAAAATTTAATTGTCTTGAGGGTAATTCAATCTTGGCTAAGACCTATTCATTGTGACTAATAATTGACTTATAAATTTTAGAGTTGTTCCACTCAATGTGTAGATGAATAATAGATGTGCTCTTGATAAGTGCTAGATAGGAATAGGATTAGACATATTATGTATAAATAGATGACTCTTTAGGTAAATTTTCATGCCACCAACATGTGAAATGTATGGGATGACTCATAAGAATGATTTCAATTTAGAAAATGACCATTGCTAGTCATGTAGATGGATCCAACATATGTAGATGGATTTGGAAATCTAGAATAGTTTGAATTTGACCATAGGCATATAGAAAACAAAAACATTGATATGATGAACATGAGACAATATTATTAATATAACAATAAAATTAAGCACAAACCAGGGAATTTTTATAGGATATTAATAGCAAACAAGGAAGGTCGATCCCATAAAAGTTGAATAAATAGGAGAAAAGGGTGTGCAAGAGCCATATATGTATTCAAAAGTCATGTAAAGTAAATATATGTAAATACTAACTTTTTCAAGTGTCTAATACCAGATTTATGTATCTAAAAATGCCTCTTTTTATTCTAGTATCAAAAATGCTAGAGTAAAAGCATATAAATATTGTGTACCTTAGTGTGGAACCATAATTTATCTTTGGGAGAAGGCTCCAAGAGCGTAACTTCTTCCATGAAAATATTTAGTAAATATGCAATGCAATAATCAATGATCATCTATGATATACATCTATAGATCAAAGAAATGTTTAAAATTTGAAGAGTAGGGAAGGAATACAATTATAAATGGGTGAACTGTGTTGTCTTTTGAAGCCTTGTAGATTTGGGATTATGACCCAATGGTTTTTATAATGGTGTGATTAGGCCCCAGTTAGAGTGCCACTTGCTAGAATAATGTGTTTGGAATTTAAATGCCCCAAACCTCATGAATAATAAGTACTTAAAGGCTATTGAGCTATGCCTTCAACTACACTACTCATTTAATTAATCTTGAACCTCAAGATGAAAAGGTGAAGCCACATACCAAGCTCGTATGTAAAGGTGGAACCCAATACCAGGTTTGAATTTAAATTTAAATATAATCAATCAACTATTATAGACTAATTTTAGATTTAGAATGATACCTTCATTACCTTTAACACCAACATGAAAAAAGTGCATACATGACCAACATCCATGCCCCATAATTTGATCAATTATCCCAATGTGATGTAGAATGCCATAAATCTATATGTCACTATGTCCAAAATCTAATAAATCAAATAATCTATCACTTGTGTACCTTGAAAATGTCTACATATGCATTACACATGCCTTCAAATCCATCTCAATCTATAAACACTTATCCCATAATCTAAACCAAGAGGTTAACCTCACCCAATTTGAATCCTATAAATCATGTAATTTGTCCCAAAATATGAATTATATGTGTATGGAGGCTTGAATATCTAAGACAAGTGTAATGATATGTTGCCCTTTTGAGGTGAGGAATGTATCCTACAAATTACTCATCTCAAAAGAAAAGAGTGAAACACACCATGCTATATAGAAAGATGTAAACAATTAAAGCATGTGTTATCATGTGGAAAGTATGTCATTATAGAATGTGTATATCATCAAGGCATATATGAAACATGTATCATAGGGCATACAAGTGTCATATATATATATATATATATATATCAA
Organism: Torreya grandis; assembly: GCA_037957365.1. Taxonomy (NCBI): domain Eukaryota; kingdom Viridiplantae; phylum Streptophyta; class Pinopsida; order Cupressales; family Taxaceae; genus Torreya; species Torreya grandis. The sequence continues at coordinate 330,822 of JARHVA010006377.1, read as the reverse complement.
TTGGCATGTAGTCATAATCATGACAAATATACTTAGTGAATAGTAACCCATGCAGAAAGGTACATGATCTTACTTTGCATGGCATTGAGTGTTATTGTGTGTGCTTTTATTATGTGCATCATGGCCATGAATTTGTTTGATTATGTGTGGATACATCTAGTATTAGTTTTTATGCTTATGGTTTCATGATACATATCAATTGATATATATATATATATATATATATATATATATATATATATATATATATATATATATATATATATATATATATATATCAATTGGCATGTAGTCATAATCATGACAAATATACTTAGTGAATAGTAACCCATGCAGAAAGGTACATGATCTTACTCTTTATGGCATTGAGTGTTATTATGTGTGCTTTTATTATGTGCATCATGGCCATGAATTTGTTAGATTATGTGTGGATGCATCTAGTATTAGTTTTTATGCTTATGATTTCATGATACATATCATGCACCTTTATATTTTTGTGCGGTGCCATGATATAGATGTATCAACACATAAGCAAACAAATTCATGGCCATGATGCACATAATAAAAGCACACACAATAACACTCAATTCCATGCAGAGTAAGAGGCACATATAGTACACTTAATGAACACACAATGTCAAACAAGGCAACATCCACATCCAATAAGAAATCAATGTTATAATATGAATAGGCAATCTCACACAATAAGTCAAGATCCACACCCAAAAAAATCATAAAATGATACACTCAATTAAACAATGTCACATAATAAGGCAAGAGCCATATGAAGCACAATCAATGATTAGCCTATATGAAATGAAATAATAATAATGAAGTATAAAACAAGTCAAGCTAGTTTACACCATCAATCAATGTCAATGTCATATCATAATAGAGTACCATATCCATGAAATGTAGTAATGTAAAGAATATAAATAAGAACAAGGCATATGTAAGGAATTAGTGTAGCCCAACATGATAAATTGAAAGGTCATGGAAATATATAACTTGCAACAATGTGACATGTAGAATGAGATACCCCTAGCATTGGTATGGCCCTTAAGTGTAGGAATCTCCCACATATTTCCATCCATATATCAAGTATAAATTTTATGTCCTATACCTCACTCATAAATAATGTGAAACACATGTGTGTATGAAAAAGGATACATAATCTACCAAACATGTGATAAATAACATAAATCAATGCAATGACTAGTAAAACAAGTCATACATAGGTCCTAATTTTTTTTTGTATATTTGAATATGTTTTTTTCTAAATTTTAAGATTGCATGATTGTATTATTGCTAACTAATTATTCCATTTATAGGATTCTCACATCTAGATCCTCTATCAAATGTGGAAATGGTGACATATCAGGACTGAGTAATCCTATATGTATCTATATCTAAATATAAGAGGTGATATCGTGTTGTGGTATATCCATCATTATGACTCATAATATACTATCTATGATGAGTAACCCTAGTAACCATAATATTATGTGGAATCCATTGTATAGTATAAACATGTGTTTATGTTCATTGTAGACTATGTGGAACTATTTTTAAAACTAGTTTAAGACGTGATGGAAAGGATAATGGCTATTGTGAGTTGTGAATAAACCTTAGTTGTAATAGGATGTGAATCACTAGTCATTTAGGAAAGTTAATTAACTTCTTTTGAACTACTTGCATAGAATTAACCTTAATAGGTTATGTAATTGGTTGTGGTAGTGGTGGGGATGGAGAAGGAAATTCCTCTAGGTAAATAGAAAATTAATATGGAATACCTAAAATTATAGCCACCCACTGCCATGTATAAAATTCAAACATTTATGTACTAAAGATGGTACTGCATGATGCTTATGTATCTAAGGATGTCCTAACAACATGTTGAATTCACATGTACTTGGTAGGCTTAAGAACAAATTATCAACTACAATAGGGAATGCCTTAAGTGGTAGCATAATTCTCCAAAATGGATCTATTTATTAAAATCAAATCCTTTAAATATATTAGTTGTATCCATCAGATCTTATTTTGTATAGCCAAGATTATTAAAGAGTGTCATAGTGAAATTCTTTTCACTTGAACCATTGTCTACCATATCACTATGTATAGGCTGTGAATCAATCTAGGTGCATAAAAATAATGATGTTATTAGAATCATCATTTATGATCTCATTATCATCAAAGCAATCATAGGTCATTATATAGATTATTGGAGTGATGAACACTCATTACCTAGGGTCACATATACAAACCATTACCATAGTGTAAAGCATAGGCCAAAGAACAAATTAAGAAGGGGACTATTGAATCCATAGTACTAAATGCTAGAATAGATAATATGGTATACAAAATGCATGCACAAAGAGTGATGAGGGTATAAATAGTTTGTGCAAGAGAAAACTCTCCTTTCCATATTGGTTCCACTAAAGGTGGTTTCCACAAAGGGTGGTAGCACACATGAGGTGAGTAAGCATAAAATGAACACTTATCTATACACGTGTATATTCTAATTATACTAAGTGGAAAAGCTAACTTCCTAAGTTAACTTAATGTTAATGAAGCTAGAATAATGCACCAACACCCCCACCTTTAGTGCAACTTAGGGAGGTATATACAAATATGGAAAGCTAATAATCCTCTAAGAATGGGTTTTGAAAACTAGGCTTGATGAGGTACCCATGTACAATAAGCACACATTGGAAAAATGAAGATAAACCATAGTAACAATGACAAAAATAGAGAGAAAAAATGTAGGTTGCAAGGCATCCCAAGAAAGAAAACAACTCAATACTTGAACACAACACTGAATAAGGTGTTTGGTGGATGGAAATTCACTCAAGAACTCAAATTTTTATGAGTGGTTTGGATCCATTGATCAATCATAAAAGAATAAATAGAATTATATTCACTAGAATAACTCCTTATGATAAGGAGATTATCAGATGTGTCAAAATTGTAAAAGAGGTTCACCAAACTAAATTTGATCAATTTATTAAAATGAAATGTGTGGTGCATTAAGGGTTAGTAAGGGACATGAAACTCAAAGAATCATGATTTATACCACACTCCTCCATACTATAGATACTAAAATTTAATTTATATAGTAGCTTTATGCCTTTCAGTTCTAGACCTTCCCACTACTAAAATTCTCACATTCTCTATCTCTTTATGCCTATTTAATTATCTATTACTCTAAACCTTGTTTTTCTAATGACCCATACATTCTATATTATGAAAAATTATCTAAACCTAACATTTATCCTTCACTCCTAGTTTTGGACCTATACCTATTTTCTAACTCCCTCGATACTTGCATCCAAGATAGACACATGCATCAACACAACTTTCCATTTTCCTACGAAGTGTTAAATACCCAAAAGTCATCCAATTTACAAAATAAATGTATCTAAAAGGTTAAATTAAGAGCTTTAATGTGAGATATTTCCAAAATGGATTGGTATATATACAAGATCAACCCTCATTTATTCCTCACCTGGAAATCACATACAATTCACAAGGCAATATACTAAGAAACACTCAATCAAGAATTCAAGTGAATGAATCTATCATATTTATCCCTATCTCCATATCAGTCATAGGAGTATTCTTCTATAGGTCTAAAACATTCAAAGATAATCCCATAATCCATAATTTATAAGTTACAATGTAGGTCATTATATGCTTTGCTTATCACATATTGGACCCTTCTGCACACACAAGCCAACACATAGGCGAAAACACATCAGTCAGAGGCCCTCTTTAGAATATTGGATATGTAGGCAACATCCATTGATAAAGGGGTCTTTCAGGTTTAATCGACACGATAATCCCACTAACCCATTTTCCCCACAATCACTCCAATGGTGAAGAGCGAGGGTTTAATCATTTGACAAAGAGTGATAACCTATGTACATGATCTAAAGACATCAGAGGAAAAGTGACATAAAACCTATGAGGCTCTAATTGATCACATCCATATCCATTTAATATTCCATTTAGGACACTTATGGTAGAGTTAGACACCTATGTTGATGCAGTGTTCTAGATTTGATGTAAACATCTAAGGCCACATAAGGATGTTTCTAGAATTTGATAATTGTTCTAGGATCATCATCTAGTCCACTTCTAGCCTATTCTTATTCAAAACTACATGCACATAGTAAAATAGATAAAAATCATTATTTCCAATTTATTTCATTATCTATCAATAGATACACTTTACTATTTTTAGTAATCCCAGTTGTATAAATTTATAATATTATTTGTCTGAGTTTTATATTATTTGGCCTACTATAGAAGTAGTTTATCACCTTTGTACCCAAGACTACTCTATCTTCTTAACCCTCGATACCCCCCATATCTAAGTTTGGGTTAAACATTATAGTGAACTTGCTTATTGTTGAACATTGCAAGCCCTAGTTTTCCCTAGGGTTTCCTTCTCAAAAAATTATTCTCACAGGGTTTCCTGATTTCCTAATTTCCTAAATTTTGATTTCAAAATATTAAGAATTTAAATATAAGAATTCCTTTTATTTCTAAAATCATGCTAAATATGGATATGTATATTGAGAACTTTATCTTCCAATATGTCATTGTAGTCATTATTTGTTGTCTTGTCTACATTGTTATAAATTTCAAAACAATCAAATCAGAGAATTATCTTAATCAAGATAAATTTTAAGCCTCTCTTTACCTTTCATTTTTCAATACTATAGAACTTCTTTCTCCTAACCCTAAGGAAGGTGATAATTACCATCCCTCTAACTAGGTCCATGCTATCACTACTCCAATGGGTAAGGTGGACCATCTTATTATTCTAAATGAGGGTAGCCAAAAACTCTTCCTAAATCCCTAGATGGTATATGTATGCATATTCAATTTGAAGAACCTAGGGTTTGTGCTTATGAAGCCCTAAAAGATAAAATCACTAGTATGAGCAAGTTAATAAAAAGAGTTACAAAATTAGATTACATACCTGTAAAATCCAATATATGCTAATGTTAATCATGTTTTTGCATTTTAATCTAGAAAGGTTTCATATCTAAATGAAAAGATACAACATAATACATCTAAAATAAGTGATTCAAAAGGAGAATAAAAGGCTAATAAGATTCCAAGTGAAATCCTAAGTGAAATGTCTTGGAAAAATATGATCTAACTACCTCTTATATACCCTCTTATAAGGTCAAAATAATAGTGTGCATATCATATAATGCATGTGCAACATATTGATTGTTGATTTTATTTAAAGAACAAAATATGAAATATAAATGATAGTGGTGAACATATCATTGATACATCAATCAAACAATCCACTCACATTATGAGTACTTCTCTTAAAACATAAGTGCAAAAATAATTAGTAAGGGTATCAAATAATAATTTAGATAAAATCAATTTCACATATAAAAAATAGTGCAAGAAAATATTTAAAAGGCCAAGCTAGAGCAAGATACATTCCAAAAATACTGTGAACAAAAGTTAAAAAATCAAACTCAAGATAAGCAAATAAGCATTCTAAAAAGAGGGTTCCTAACAAAGGGTTTTTTAAAGCAAGCCATGCCTACAAAATCAAAGTTTACAATTATGATTGCCAAGGATATAAACATCATATTTATTCCATGCATAAAGGAATAAAAAGTTAAGGTAAATACTACAAAGTCTATGATTTCATCCTCAAATAAATAAGTCAAGCCACAAATTACATCTTTTCCTAGCGTGCAAGCAAATATACATGAATCTTATCTAATCCATAATGAGATGTAACATTTTGATAATTATGAACATACTCAAGAAAATAAAAATATCAAGAAAGAAACCTCAATCTATGGTATAATGATTTTTTCATAAAAAGGTTCTCAAAATGATAAATCACAAGTTTAAGAAGAACCTAAGCAGTTACATGTCTCCTATAATAATGATTATATTGATGATTATGATCCTAACAATAAAAAATATTGGCATGATCAAGATGATATTGATTATATAACATATGAATATGACACACATGATATAGGGCCTTCACAGAGGCATCCCCTTGATGAGTATATTATCTTCCAGTAGCACCATTCCTTGTACAAACCTTCTTTGATTATGTTTCCAAACATTCTAAATATTCCATATAAATACAAAAACTTTAAACAAATTATAAAATACCAAAATTTATCAGCATGTTCCTAGTTGTACAATTTCTTATGCAGATGTTGTTTACTTCATGCTAGTAGATGGTATATAATTTCTCTATATACATATATGTTTCACACATCATTTGAGTGTAATACATACATACCTAGACACATGATATATGCACATACAAATGTTGGGCCTTCCATCTACTCATGTCATAAGTACGTTGGGGGCATCTAATTATTTGATCACAATAGACCCATGTTATATTATTCTATGATCACTTTCCATTATCATGTTTGATCTTATATAATTACACATGCTTATATCCATGTTTATACCTTTCACAATGTACTTGATATGCTATGTACTTAACATTTATTATAAACACATAGTTGTAGGAACTAATGTGTTATGTTCATGTTGGTTGCTTATATTCCATGATTTCATTTATACACTTCCTTTAGTGTGTTACCTGATTGCTATTGTCTTGAATTGCATTATTTGTTTAAGAAATTGAATGTGCTCCATTTATTGTGGCCCTTGTGTCTTTGTTTACATATTATGACACTTAAATATGTCATTGTTTATTTTATGCATAGTTGAATATGTCATTTATATGCTATTTGCACATTTGACCAAGTCATAATCCTTTGATTGTGTGACATTTGAACAAGCCAATTATATGAGATTTATTTGGAACATTTTATTTTTGTATTATTTTTAAGTTCTCTCATGTGTGTGCTTGATTTCTTGTTGAGATTATACTATTTCTCTCTAGACGTCATCATGATTTAAATCATGCATTTTAGGACTTAATGTGAACACCTATTGTGTGTTTCAATGTTATATCTACCTAGACATGTTATTCATGTATGTTGAATGACCAATACACAACTCATACAATTATCTTATCCTTTTGAATAAGGTAACTACCAAATTATATTTCCCCTCACCTCAAAATTGGGGGCATATAAATGAGGGCATGTCATAGAGGCATAACTTCCAGATTTTCACAGTTTCAAATTATAGTGGGGGCATGTTATAGAAACATCTTCTCCACATTTTCACCAATTCTTTGATTCTCCAGATTCAGTGGAGGCATGTCATAAAAACATGTCTTCCACACACCAATTTACAATTTACCATATTTCACAATTATATGATTCAAATACATATTTGTTGCAACAATATATACATTAGTATTATTATTATACCTATATTTCAGATTCAAACATATATGAGGTGCATACGTTATGAAAGGGACACATAAAAATTGTAAAATAAAATCATTTTCTAGATTTCAAATACTATTATGGACTATTATCATGCCTAAGATGGACTATTATAGACTATTATGGAGGCAATCTATTACAATGGTTTCTTCACCTTTAGAAGTTTGGGTTGATTAAATCACTCTATCTTACCAAGTTCATAAGTTAGATTTGGTTAAATCATCTAAATTCACCAGACTTATAGCTTGTATTTGATTAAATCATCCACCCTCACTAGATATATAATGTGCATTGATTAAATCACTCACACTCACTAGGTTATGCACATATTTGGGTTGCATGATTGAGATGAAATAAGCCTAATGGTCATGTTGTAACTCAACTTTACACCAATATTGGGGGCATGTTGTCCTCCAACCTATATATATATATATATATATATGTATTTGTTGGTTTAAAATTATCCTAATCTCAGTTTTAATGCTTTATAGTGAGGCATCCATTCAAATCAAATTTCCAAAAGGCAAGATGGTTATATCAACACACAGGTGTACTCCTAACCTTGCTCTTTTTACTTTCAATCATTTCAAATTATTTAAATTTAAGATTTCATACGCTAATTATATATTGTAACATGCCCTTGGTTACAAGTCAGTCACTATAAAAACACTCAAGGTGGGCTCACATAAAGACAAGGTGTGTTGTACACATCAAGGTACACATTTATTTCCTTTAAACTAGAAATTTCTTTACTAGATTAAGGTGGAGCGACAAATGTAGATACTAAAATATAATTTATATAGTACCTCAATCTAGTACACTTGGAAAATACCTATTGTGTCTTACCTTTCAGTTCTAGACCTTCCCAATGCCAAAAAGCTTGCATTCACTATATCTGTATGCCTAATTGATTATCTCTTAGTTCGACTCTTATTATCTTGATGACCCAGGCCTTCTATGCTGTGAAAAATGATCTACACTTGATGTTTATCCTTCACTTCTAGTTTTGGACCTGTACCTATTTTCTATCTCCCTAGACACTTGCATCCTAGACAGACACATGTGTTGACACAACTGTCCATTTTCCTACAGATTATCCAGTGCCCAAAAGTCATCCATAAAAGAAATGTATCCAAAAGGTTAGCCTAAGTTCTTTAATATGAAATATTTAAAAAAGGGATTGGTATATATACAAGATCAACCCTAATTCATTCCTCACCTAGAAATCATATATAAATTACAAGGTAATATAACAAGAAGCACTCAATCAAGCATTCAAATGAGAATTTTTTTTGTATTTGTGCTTATTTCATTATCGGTCATAGAAGCAATATTTATATAGGTAAAAAACATTCAAATAGTATTTTATAAGCCATATTTTCCAAGTTATAAGCTAGGTCAGTACACATCTTTGCTTATCACACATTTTACCCTCGTGCACACACAAGCTAACACGTAGGGGATAAACACATCAGTTTGTTGCCCTCTTTGGAGTAATGTCTATGTAGGCATCCCCATTGACATATTATTCTTTGGGTTCAATATGACACCATAATCCTACTAACCCATTTTTCCTACAGTCACTCCATGGGTGAAGAGCTAGGGCTTGATCATTTGATAAAGATTGACAACTTATATGCATGATCTAAAGACATCAGAGGAAAGGCGATAGAAAACCCAGGAGACTCTAGTTGGTCTCATATAGATCTAGTTAATATTTTGTATAAGACCTATGTCTATGTAACTTATAGATATGATGCAAGCATGCGAGGTCACATGAAGGATATTTTTAGAAATTGATGAATTTTCTAGGATCATCTAAGTCTACTTCTAGTTTATTCTTTCTCATACATACATACATTATTAGACACCTATGTTTATGCAACTGTCTAGATACAATACAAGTATGTAAGGCCACATAAAGTATATTTATATAAATTAATGAATGTTTGAGGATCATCTAAGTCCACTTCCAACTTATTCTTACTCATACGTACATGCATTGTTTCCAATTTATAACTATATTTATCAACAGTTGCACTTTACTATTTTTGGCAATCTTAGTTGATTAAATTTAAAATATTGTTTGTTTGAGTTTTTTATTAATTACCCTAATATAGAGGTAATTTATCACCCTTGTGCCCTAGAATACTCTATATTATTAACCCAAAATACCACCCATATCTAAATTTAGGGTTAAACACATACTCTTGACTAGGTGGAGTGACACAAATATATATATATATATATATATATATATATATATATATATATATATATATATATATATATATATATATATATATATATATATATATATATATATATATATATATATGAATAGATTTAGGAAACTACTTGAACATGGACATGCTAACATTGTATGCTAAATAATAGCTCCACATCAAGTTGAAAGGGACCATCAAAGAAGACATAATGAAATTAGATTTATTAAAATAACTACACTTCAAGTTGTAGGATACTATCCACATGTCGAAGAAGTTTTAAAGATACATATAAAATATCTCTCAAGATGATGGCCCTGGTGGTGATGGGAGAGTCAAGCAACTGAAGTAGAGAAAAAATGCTTTAAATAGAGAACACAATCATGATGGTGGATAAAAACGTCAAATCCTCCATGGATCTGTATAATTAGTGTGACTAAAAAATGATCCCCAAAAATAAACCCACCAAATGATGCATAGAAACTCTAGAATCCTCTCAATTTATAGAACATGCCATCAATGACAAGATAATTTCTCCTAAAATAAGGTAACAATGTGTTAATGAAGAAGATGAATAGTAGAGGAACCACACTAGTATAATACTTGCAAAGAATGTTGATAAAACTACCACAACTAATCTGATATCCAACCTAGATGAATATGGATGATAGAAGAAGATGCTACAATTTATTGAGTGCAAATTGCAAAACTAGTCTAGGTGAAGAAATAATTGAATGAGTGTCAAGTTGATTAGGCCTAATTGAATTAGAGCTCATGTGTTACTTAATGTCCTCCCAAATAGTAGAGTGTATAAAAAACTAGAGTTTATCACCATGTGGTCCCAAAGAAGATGAAAGACCTACATCAAAACCAATGTCATGACAAATAATACAATGAATATGGTAGATAAGAAAAATAATACCCTGTGAATGTCTACCAAAACCTACACCAAGGTATCCCATAGAATAGAGCATGCAAGAACCAAAAGTAGTGGAATGATTCTCAAAGGAGCCAATTAAATAAGTAGACTGATGTAAAGTGGGTTGAGTAGAAGGTGTATCAAATTCAAAATCAGAAAATGCAACAACATAAAAATTAGATATAGAAACACAAGATGTAACATGAAAAGTAACATAAGTATGCTAAAAATTCGATAAATCAAGGTTAGTAGGCACATGAGTAATGTCTATAGGTAGACTAGGCATAGGGGAATGTAAGTGTAAAAAATCAAGTTGATGTTGAAAATATATAATTTGGTGTTGTACTAAATGTATGATGGTGTCTTTATCGACATAAGGGTGTAGAGAATGGAATTAAGTTTCTTGGTCTTCCTATTCTATTCTAAAAATTTGATCATGTCTTCCTAAAATGAGCATATATCAAAAAATAATGTCATTTTCTAAGTTAAGTGTGTGTAAATTGGCATAAAAACCATGATGAAAGTAATACACACATGCAAAGGAAAGTAACACCCAAAGGGAAAATGTTGAGTTTACCCAATAATGTATTTGCAACCGATTACAATGATTTATCTGATTCACACAAATAATAAGGCCCTCAAAGAACTGTAGACATTTGGTACCATCAATAATTAATCTATAAATTTAAAGATTGTATTACCTTTGAAGTGGCCAAAATGCAAGTAATTTTGCCTTAAAAAAGGCCCCCCTTTGCAGAACAAATGCACTCTTTTTAAAATAAATTTCCCCATTTTTACAAAAAAAATTGAAAAAATGCTCCTTTTTATTTTACAAAAATAATTCCACTATCGGAAAATATTTACCCCTTTTTTTGAAAAATACAATATTGAATATTCTCCCCTTATTTTAGATAAACCCCTATTTTAAAGATTATTGTTATATAATTTTGAGTAAAATGTATGGATTGGGGTGTTAGAGGGAATCGACCCCTTGACTATCTCCTTGTCAAAGTGCCTTCACATATCAAACTGATGGACTCTCATTCCCTAATATCACATATGCAAACCATTACCATAGTGCAAATCACATGCTATTAAACACAAAAAGATGAGGAATACAAAATCCAGAATACCAAATGCTAGAATAAAGAATCTGGGAGACAAATTGCATTACAAAGAGAGATGAGGGTTATACATATCTTGTACAAGAGCAAGTTTCCATTTTCTTATTGGTTACATCAAAGGTGTCCTCCACAAAGGGTGATAACACATGTGAGATGAGTAAGCATAAAGTGCACACTTATCTAGATATGTAAACACTTTAATTATACTTAGTGGAAAGACTAACTTCAAAAGTTAACATTAATACATCTATAATAATGCACCAACATAGATACACTTGTAGGTGTACCAATAATATCATATATTAGGTGTTTAAATGTCAGTGAATGAGGATGTGAATTTTAAGTCATATGTACCTTATAATTAGTCTTAGGTTATGTTTTTACATGGTTAGGAAAGGGATCAAAAAATATTTTCAACTTTGCATTCCCATTAGGTTGTGGTATTGAATCACTTTTAGGTGTACTAATATATTTAAGCTCAATAGTTTTAACATTAATGAGATCTTGAATCTTATGTATTAGAAAAAAATGTATGTTTGTAGATGTCTAACACATTGATGATAATAAAAATATACATTATTATTATATCCCTTAGGTGGAAGCCTATTCATATCAACCTACTTTTGGGGAGGGAGAGATATGGAAGCCTACTTCATTTGAACTTCCCCAACAAAAGATCTCCACCATCAATGGGGTGGTCTATAGAAGAAATGAGCTCTTGTCCAAACAATTGATCGTGGCACTTGGCGCCTGAACAAAGGATCCTTTGCCTTTTGGCACAACACTTATCCTTTTCATTATTTAATGTATTCTATAATAAAATATGAGGAGGTTTAGGTAATTATTAAATTTGATTCATTTATGGAGAAGATAGGATAAGCCAATTAGTAGGTTGTGATACTGCATTAACTATTATTTGTGCCTCGTTCTTATTATTGTTCATTTTGTCCTTGTAACTTGGTTTTCCTTAAAACTTTACACTTTGAGTAATAATAAGATTAACCACATACTTCATATTATTCATAAATATGAGCTTAACTTCTTGATTATTAATTGTATGGAATAAGTCATAAAATGATTGAAATATCTTAAACATAATAGACTCATGTGGAGGGGCAATCAAACTTTGCTTGAATATATCTCTTAACTCATTATCAACCATAGGATTTTTCATCTTAGAAATCATGGTATTGTACTGAAGCACACTATTAGTTATTGCCTTATTATATCCTTTATTAAGCTTTGAAATTTGGGCATAAGACAATTTATCATTGATGTTGATTGAAAAATGTGTTTAAATTTGATCGACCAAAGGATTAAATACATGAAATGATCAGAATGGGATGCCATAAAACCAATACAAAACATATTCCTTAAGTCTTCACAAAAATAACTTAGTCTATAAATTCTCATTAGAGGCTTAGTCCAAACATGTTACATGAAAGGTTATTAGGTGTCATTTCTCATTTTTGGTTTAGGAAATTTGTAGATATAAAAGTTATGAAATTTCAAGATACAAATTTTTGTTTTATGTTATTTCTTAAATCTCTTGACAATAAGCTTTAACATATTGATGAAACTAATGCAATCCTAATGAGTATATTATAAATTCAATTAAGTTTTCCATTTTATTAAAAAGAAATATCTCTTGTTTTTTAGGTTATTAATAATACAAGTGCTAAAAATATTGTTCTTGGGAAATCATGGCTACACTCAATAGGAATAGTGGTTAATATAAACGCCAATTGAATATCCTTTGATCATAAATACAAACTTACATCCTTTTCTAAAGAAGTAAGTATATATTTAGTTAATATATAAATAAATATAAATAATGGAATACCAAAAAGGTCAAAACCATAGTATGACACACATGATACATTATTTCCATAGAGGCATATCTTTGATTAGTATATTATCTCTTGGTAGCACTTTTATTTATACATGTATTCCCTACACAAACATTTTTCAAATAGTCTTCGAATATTACAAGAAATGCCAATAAAATAAAATAAAACATTAAAAAAACTATGTATATTTTTGTCACCTACATACACTATGGGATCATTCCATTTTTGTGTTTGTTCCATGCTAATAAATTGCATATTAGTAACTCCTACATACACATGTGTCACACTTTTATGGGAGTGTGATATAGGGATACAAAAATACATGATCTATTCCTATTTTAAATGTTAGGCCTTTCCTCTACTCATGTCACATAGACATTGGGGGTATCCACCTCTATGTTCATGATACTTCAAGGTTATATCATTCTATGGTAACTCTACATTATCATGTTTTGAGCTCATATATGTGCTTACACATGACTTTATCCATGATTATATCTTTCACAAGGTACTTGATATTCTATACACTTGACATTTTTTACTAACACATTTGATGCATGAGATACAATGACATGTTTATGCTCATTGCTTATGCTGTCCTATATACACTTCCTTGAGTGTCTTGCCTTGTTATTATCATTATTTTTCAATAATTTGAATATGCTACTTTATTTACGGCCACATGCCTATGTGTGATTTATTTAAAATTTGAGTGTATCATTATTTTTTATATGGGCATTTGAATATGTCATCCTTGATTTTTTGGACATTATATTAAGTCACGTCCCTTTAATTGTGTGACATTTGACCATGCCCCTTGTTTGTAACCTCCTTGGACCATTGCCTTTTGACTTTCTTTTGAGTATTTTTATGTGTGTGCTTGATTTTATTTTTGATATTTTAATGTTAATATATATATTTTGATATGATATTTATCATGCATATTAAAACTTCATGTGATCAAATTGTTATATGCACTTTAATTATACATTTACCTAGAGATGTTCTTATTTATGCCACATGGTTACATTCACAAATTATATAGTTGTCTTATCCTTTTGAGGTGATGTAATTAAGGATTTATATTCTTCCCTCACCTCAAAGGGGGATATATAATTTGGGGCATGTCATAGATGTATTTTATTCACATTTAGAATAATTATAGATTCAATAGGGGCATGCTTTGGAAGCATGTTTTCCACACTTATTCAGTATTTGGCACTTATATAATTTTTAAGATTTAGTGGGGGTATGTTATATAGGCATTAATTAGACACATTCATAGTTTTTAGATTCAATAGGGGCATATCATATAGGCATGGCTTCCACACATTCAAAATTTTTAGATTTAGTGGAGGCATGTTTTGGAAGTATGTTGTTCACACTTATTCAATATTTAACATCTCTAGATCATAGTGGAGGTATGTTATGGAAATATTTCCTACACATTGTTACTTATTTAAGTTTTTTATATTTATCCATATATATAGTGGGACCATGATTTGGAAACATGTTTTCCACACTTACACAGTTTCCAAATTACCCAAAGCACACAATTATATGACTTAGATTCATAATTATGGTAGAATTATATACATTAGTATCATTTTTGTACACAGTTGAAAAATGAGATGTTAAGCACGAAATATACTGAGAGGGGGGGTGAATCAGTATATCATATATCTTATAAAACTTTCCCTTAATCAAATTCACTTAATTAGACATTCAAGATATGCAATAAAACTCAAACAATAAACATCACACAAGATAGAGAGAGACACCATATATAACGTGCAAACCCAATGTGGGAAAAACCATAGAGAACAATCTCAAGTATATGAATGAGAAACAACCCAAAAATATTCGCAAGCCAAACTTGCAGGAGCACCATACCCCTTTGCCGAGAACCAACCTAGCTACTATTCATGAGCACCAACCCATAGGAGCACCATACCCCTTTGCGAGCACCAACCCAACTACTATTCATGAGCACCAACCCACAGGAGCACCAATCCCTTTGTGTCTACCACACACCTATCTCTCAATGTTGCTATATTAACAAATGATAGTTTAATACAACATCTCTTTCCTCTCTCTAACCTTTGTTCTTCTAAGTTAGATATAACAAATACAAATCATATTCAACTCTCACAATTGCTCTTCTAAGCTAGATAATACAATTTCAAAACAACCTTTTTCTTTCATATTTACAAATGGCTTTTCAAGCCTTTATTTATAGCTTTCCAAATGACCTTTGGCCTTCCCCCTTTGTGACCCTTCAATCCTTATGGAAAATGGTGCCAATCTTGGTTGACCCTTCATATTCAAGCCTTTGAAAAGTCATGTGGTGACCCTTCATGACCAAAAACGTCCTTCCCACTTTTGTCCTTATCTTTGGTGACTTTTCATATTCCTCAAAGTGTCCCTTCATGAGAAATTGTGCCCTTACTCTTTTATCTTCACTTGGTGACTCTTGGTATTCCCCAAGATGACTCTTCATGGGAAAATGCATCCCATCCTTCTTTTGTCTTTACCCCGTGGCTCTTCGACTTCTCCATGGGCCCTTATTTTGTCTCATATGCAACCAAAAATATATTCATTAATATTAAATAAATATTAAATCACATTAGCCAAGATATATCTATTACAAACAACATTAAATGCAATGGGGCCTTTATCGCCAATAATGCTAAACCTTTGACATCAATGACAATATTTCCAAAATGAAACATATCTAAGGTGCATATGATACATAATGTGTAGTTAATATTTCAAAATACAAATGGGTTTTATATTTCAAAACACTCCCAGGTATTGCCATTACCCACTAGGATGTAATTTTATCAACTGTATTGAGCCAATCTACTATAATAGTTCCTTATCTTGGTATGATTGAGGTGATTAAATCACAAAATATTGACAAGTTTTCAAGCGATAGTTGATTGTATAATATATGATTACCAGTTTGATGGTATCTATTTAATTTGTTCACTTATGCTCACTAGGTTATAAGTATGATTGGGTTGCATGGTTGAGCTAATCTTAAATTTCAA
Organism: Torreya grandis; assembly: GCA_037957365.1. Classification (NCBI taxonomy): domain Eukaryota; kingdom Viridiplantae; phylum Streptophyta; class Pinopsida; order Cupressales; family Taxaceae; genus Torreya; species Torreya grandis. The sequence goes on along the minus strand of JARHVA010006377.1, from coordinate 314,275 downwards.
GTGGAAACTAACATTTTATCCAAGATTGGGGGCATGTGCCTTTAAATATCTCTATCTCTATTTATATCATTATATATATGTAACTTATATATTTATATATATTTGTCTTAATCTTAGATGCATAGCCTTATAGTGATAATTCTTTCAGATCAACTTGCCAATAGGTAATGTGATTTTATTGATAAATAAGAGTAGTTCTAAAAATTACTCTTTCAATTTTAATAATTTCAATAATTTTAATTCCATATTATATGAACTAATTATGTTTTGTAACATGATTTTGGTTGTAGGTTAGTCACCAAAAGTCACTCAAGTTTTACTCAAGTAAATACAAGGTGTGCCATACATACCCAGGTATGCATTCCTTTCCTTCAAACTAGAAATTCCATTACTAGATTAAATGTTGGGAAAATGTAGATGATATTTAATAATTATATAGCACCTCATTCTTTTACACTTGGAAAAATCATACCTTGGCTATTACTCTTAGTTGTAGACCTTTCCCTCTTTTCAAAGTCTCATATCTATTCTATCTTATTCCCCTTTGCCTATCACTTGGTTTGACTGGTCTTATGTTGATGATACAGATCTTATATCTTGACCAAAATGATTTAAAACTACTTATATTACACCTCTATATGTTCTAAGTCTGTACCTACTTTTTTTTCCTTAGACACTATCATCTGAGACAAAAACCTACATTGATGCATGTGTCTTAATTTGATGCAAAAATACAGTACCCTAAATTAATCTAATTTAAAAATAAAATGTATCCTAATGGTGAGCCTAAGTGCTTTATTGTGATTTATTTATCTAAATAGGTTGATATAAATATAAGATAAATCCCCATTCATTCCTCACCTAGAAACTTATTACTAACTCACTAGACAAATTACAAAAGGCATTAAATTAAGCACTCAAGTGAGTAAAACTTCTCAATTTTCTCATATATTCATATAAATCATAGGGACAACACATACACTATCTGATTTAATGAAAGAGTAGTCTAGGATCCATATTGTTTAGGTTATAATTTAGGTCACTATTGTACTTGATTTGCACATATTGCATGATTCACACACAAGGGAACATGTAGGGGAGAGATACATTAGTCTAAGGCCTTGTTAAAATTATTTTATATGTAAGCAATGGTCAATGATAGAGGGGTGTTTAGGTTCAACTCCTACTAACCCATTTTTCCTAAGGTCACTATGAAGATGAAGAACTAGGTTTTTTTAATTTCATGAGGAGCAACAATCCATAACCCAAATTTGAATGCACTAGAGCAAAGGCAAAGACCAACCTAGAAGAATATAGGTGGTCACATTATTTTCTAAAAAGTATTATTTATAGGATTCTTGCATCAAGTTTAGATAATAACATCAATGTAACTGTTCAAGGTTGACACTAGTATTTTTAGCTCTAGAGGCACCCAATCCAAAATCTAATGACTATTCCAGAACCATCTTCTAGTCTAATTTTTGCTTGTTCAAATTTATAATTGCATTAGCATCAGAACCAACTAAATACATTACTTATTTGTCATTTCCATATCGAACATAGTTTTACTTACTTTTAAAAGCCTATCTCAGTTTAATAAATCTAGCATATGTTTATATCTAAGTTTATCATCTAATAGTCCTTCTATAAAGATAGTTTATCATATTTGTACCCTAGGATATCTCTACCCCTTTGACCCTAGATAACCAAACCTAGATACGATTTAGGGTAAAAAAATTAGCCACTTGCTTGTTGATTTAATTCAAAGTGGAAACAATTTACTATTAAAATCTTGGTATATGAAAATTCTTGAGAAATGTAGTCTTAAAATTTTATAAATGAATGACTATATAGTTGGGTTCATATTTATGATATATGGTGTGTGCATTATCAAATAATGTTGTCATAAATACACTAGATTTACTCTCCTCATAAGTAATCATTTTTACATTTCAAGAAATATTAAACTTTTTTAGATGTTCTAAATTATATTAAATTCCATGATACTATGGAAACTTATACATATCGTAGAAAACATGCTGATATATTACCTAAAGGTTTCAAGTTTGTATGTTAAACCCCATAGTCATAGTTTATACACCATATCTTTGTGTCATTTTAAGGCTTACTACTAAAGTAGATACCATATTGGGTACTCTATTTAAAATCATTGTAACCATAAAAATAAAATTCAAAATAGGATTTTGCATGACATCTCTTCTACTACATGATCCCACCACTCAACTATGCAAATACCAACTTCCTCTCCAACACATGTCACTTCATGAAAATTAATATTTTCAAATAATTGGCATGAATAATCATCAATATGTATATTTAGATTGGAGACTCTTTTTTAATTTTTGCCAACTCTTCCACAAAATTTTATTTTGAAAAAATATTATTAACTAATTATCTTTCTCACAATGGAGCAAACATTAACACCACACAAGATTGCCATATGCCCTCCCATTCCTACAAAGGTTCCATATACATATAAATACTAAAGGATCCCATCAAGAAAGTCCAAAATAGTAATTATTCCTAATACCTTCATGCAACCCTTATTTCTTAAATAAATATTCTATTTTTTTACTTTATATGTATAATTTTGTCCTATCTCCATTTCATAATACCTATCCATTGCATGAATAAAAAAATAGTCAATCATATTTAGGGTTTAAAACTATTTTTATCAAAACTTAACAAAAAATCTAGATCATTTATGGCCATCCTAAATATATCATAGCATGCATCCAATCTATTTAGATGATCCAAACATGTCCTTATAAAAGGAACTAAAAACTTCCACTATTTTTTTCCCTAAACCTTAACTCATCAAAGATATAATCAATATAGGATTATAGAGACATACATCTAAATCTCCTACATGTAAAAAATTTAAATATATAATAATGGATAAAATAATGAATGAACACATATTCATAGTTACACTAGTATATTCAACCACAAAAACATGGCATCTCACCCAAAGTACACTAAGAGCACTAAAAACCTTGTTATGTGACAATGTGAAGTGATTAGATACATTTGTACATTAAATGAAGTCTAATTGTCTCCCTAAACCCTTAAATAATTTTAAATACAAATATAATCAAAATTATTCAAAATTTACACATAGTATGCACATCAATATCTAGATAAACTCATAGATCTCAAAAAAAGTACACAAAATATTTATCACTTTGCCATGAACACTTTCTTAATATTAATTAAAAATATCAATCATTACAATGGAAATACTTGTGTATAAAAACATAATTTGATTTTAAAGTTTTATAATGTGCTAATAAAAATTACAATATAAACCTTTAGCATCACCAAAACTAGCTCCAAGACTATTGATCCTTCAATCATGCCTTTGTATTGAATGACAAAATAGTTTAATTACCAATGAGTGCCAAAAATTGGTATTTATAGGATTACTTAAACCCATTGGTTCTACCAATTAACATTGGAATAAATTAGATGCCCTTTCTATACCTAGAGTTTTCTTGGATGGAACTATGCTATCACACTCCCCTACTTCTATATAAGCTTCCCTCTTGTGTATTTGTATATATTTCCTTCATCCATAAATCATAACCATATGTTATTCTCTCCCATTTTATAAAATTTATATCATTTTTCACTATTTATCTACATATTATTTTTTTCTAAACTATACCCTAAATATAATAAATACTCCATATAGATCCCTTTTTTAGATACAAATCCAAGTCAATAAATCAATTTTAGCTCACTTGCATGGCATGTTTTTTCTAGACCTCTACATAAATCAAGACTTTTTATTTTCATAGATTCAACAATTCGATTGTATTTTATGGGGAAAAGGTAAATACAATCATTTGAACATACATTTTATCCCCTTGGTTTAGTATTAAAATCATCGACACTTTTTAAGGAACTTAAGTTCATGAGGAAGAGTTTAGTACAATAAACTAAATATATTACCTATTATACATGTATTTATTACAAAAAACGTCATCGAATGTGAGATATATTGAAAATGAATTCCTCACATGGTTGACACTCATATGTTTATTTTGTTGTTGATGTTATTATCTAATATAGATGGTAATTAATCTATAAAAATAAGAAGATATTCCTCATCTAATTGAGGATATCCAACCATCATTATAGGATATTCCATGATTATTTTAGGATATCCAAGGATTTATCAAAGATATCCCATAATCAATTTTGGTGGTTCTAAAATAATTCATGGTGATCTCACATTATTTTGAGGTGATATTGATTTTATTAAGAAGATCCTACATTATTGTTAGGATGTCCCATGATCTATCAAGGAGAATACATGGTTTTTTTGAGTAATTATGATTTTTTTTGGAGGATATTCCATGATATTTTGAGGCCATACCAAAATATTTTAGATAAAATAATGATCAAAATATCTTTTGAGGATATCCCACTACCACTCTAGTAAAAAATAATGATTTTTAGTTGTTGTCCAAGTGACCTGGGCTCTTGTATAAGTTGTTTGTCCAAAAACTTAGCTACTTTACTTTAGATAACATGAATATATTATAAATGAGGTTTTTATGTGATAAACACATATATGTTTATATTTTTGTAGTTTTTAATCTCTAATGTAGATGGGAGTTCCTATGTATGAAATATATGCCATCCTATGATGATGTAACACCAATATAATACCACAAAAGTATTTCCTAACCTTATTGAACTTATGGTAAATACCATGATTAGAAGTTTTTCTTGTGGATTATATCTAATGCTAATGGTAATTAAAAAAGTATAATCTAATGTGGATAGTAAATACTCTATAAAAACTAGGAGATATACCTCATCTAATTTAAGGATATCCCACCATTATAGGATATGGCATGATTATTTTAGGATATACAATGATTTATCAAAGATATCCCATAATCACTTTCTATGGTTCTACAATCAATCATGGTGACCCCAAATTATTTTGAGGTGATCCCACATTCCTTTGAGAAGATCCTACATTACTTTGAGGAGGTCCCATGATCTATCAAGGAATATCCATGATTTCTTGAGGAAATTTGATGATTTTTGGAGGATATCCCATGGTATTTTTAGGCCATCCCAAAATATTTTGAGGTAAACTAATGACCATAATATATATTAAGGATATCACACTACCACTCTAGTAAAAAACAATGATTTTTAGTTGTCCAAGTGACCTATGTGTTAAGGTGTGGAGCCTAAAAGCTTCACCAAGGAGCATTTTGCAAAGTTACAGCAGTCACACAGTCACCGGCGTCGGTCAGGAGCGATCGATGTCGGTCAGGAGTAGTTTAGGAGATGCCAGCATCGACAGGGATTGGCTGACATCAGTCACAGGCAAGCAGGCAGGAACTGATGTCGGTTACTTGTGCGTCCAGAGAGCTATTTCCATGGACAGAACCAAGTGTTTACATGATAGATTTAAGTCATAGTCTTAAGTCTGCATCTCTATTATTAGTAAGACTACTTTTAGAGCCCTTATTTAAGAGGCATAACTGTTAGTTGTAAATGCATGCTCAAGTATCCTAATTATTATATAATAGGATAGATCTTCTTAGCTTAGTGTGTTGGTATGTTGAATAGAACAGTACAAAATTATATATGTGAATCATTCTAGGTTATTGGAGTTGATTGTACTTGAGAGAGAGAGAGCTCTTGAGGGAAAGAGATCTAGAGAGAGATCTGTACATCTGAGAGAGGTGTGGAAGAAAGAAGTTTCTTCAATTGTATTCCTTCTGTAAAGAGTTTAATACAAGTTTTCAGGGTGGTTTCTTGTATCTCTTATTCTTTGTTATTTATCATTCTAGTTACTTATCATTCTGATTTAATTCCATGTTTATTGCTTTCATAAGTGTAATCAAATTGTTGGTTGATCCCCAACAAGTGGTATCAGAGCCTTGGTTGTAGGTTTCAGAGCTTGATACCAACAAGTGGTATCAGAGCTCAAGTTCACTAACAGGTGGTTCAGATCTGTGTAGTGTGTATTGATTACAGGGTACTCACAAGGGTTTTTGTAGGGATTTTTGTTTGAGTGGGAGAAGCAATGGTAGAAGAAAGTAAACTAAGAATGGAGAAGTTCAATGGCAAAAATTATCAACATTGGAGAATGCAGATAGAGGATTATCTGTATTAGAAAGATCTATACTTACCATTAGGTGGGATTGCAAAGAAGCCCACAGACATGGATGATGAAGAATAGGTAGTTCTTGATATAAAGGCTCTGGGGTCTATAAGACTGAGTCTGGTATCTACTGTGATAACTAATTTGTCACAGGCAAAGTCTATGGTAGAGTTAATGACTACTTTAGCAAATTTGTATGAAAAGCCCTCAGCTTCTAATAAGGTATATCTTATGAAGCAATTATTTAATTTGCGTATGCAGGAAGGTGGATCTGTATCTAATCATCTGAATGATTTCCATGGAATTGTAAATCAATTAAGTTTAGTTAAAATAGTGTTTGATGATGAAATTAAAGCTCTTTTAATATTATGTTCTTTGCCTGAAAGCTGGCATAGCTTAGTAATGGCAGTTAGTAATACTACATCTGCTTCAAACATTTTAAAAGTAGAGGATGTTGTTAGTGTAATCTTGAATGAGGAAATTTGCAAGAAAAGCATAGAGGAAACATCAGGGAATGCTTTAAGTTTTGAGAGCAGAGGAAGGCAAAAAGAGAAGAGCAAGAAAGGGAGATCAAGATCTAAGTTTAAGGTGAGACGTAGATCCAAATCCAGAAATGGCAGGAAGCCACAATGATGGAATTATGGAAAGATTGGGCACATAAGCAGAGATTGCTGGTCAAAGTCTAAGGAGGACAATCAGCATGAAGGATAAGAAGAAGCAAAGGTAGCAAGTTCTACACAAGATGCTTTAATATTCTCTTTGCATAATAATATAAAATCTTGGGTGTTAGATTCTGGTGCATCTTTTCATGCTACCCCCAATAGAGAATATTTTAGTGACTATATCCATGGAGATTTTAGAATAGTGTATTTAGGGGATGATGAGCCTTGTAAAATTATTGGCAAAGGAAAAGTGCAGCTGAAAATGTAGAATGGCAACACATGGGTGTTGAGAGACGTCATACATGTTCCCAGCTTGAAGAGGAATTTGATTTCTACAGGAAAGTTAGGGGATGAGGGTTGTACAGTAACTCTCACACCTGAATCTTGAAAGGTGACCAAGGGTGCACTTGTATTGTCTAGAGGTAAGAGAGTAGGTACTCTCTATTTATGTAATTGTGTTACTAACAATTCTCTTTCTGAATTATCTACTTCAGATGTGGATGCAAAATTGTGGCACTCTAGGCTCGGCCACATGAGTGAGAAGGGAATGTCAATTCTTAAGTCTAAAGGTAAGCTTTTAGATTTGAAAAGCATAGATCTGGATTTTTGTGAGCACTGTGTTTTTGGAAAATAGAAGACAGTGAGTTTTCTCAAGACTGGGTCAACAAAGAAGCATAAGTTGCAGCTTGTTCACACAGACGTGTGGGGATCAGCTCAAGTTGCTTCTATTGGAGGATCACAGTACTATGTTTCATTCATAGATGATGCTACAAGAAAGGTATGGGTCTATTGTATTAAGAAGAAATCTGATGTATTTGAGAATTTTAAGATTTGGAAAGCTATGGTTGAGAATGAAACAAGCAGAAGATTGAAGTGCCTGAGATCTGACAATGGTGGTGAGTTCTATAGCTACAAGTTCAACTGGTATTGTTATATGCATGGAATTCGTAGGCAAAGGATGGTTCCAAGGACACCTTAGCAAAATGGAGTTGCTGAAAGGATGAACAGAATAATTATGGAGCATGTAAGATGTATGAGATTGCATGCTGGTTTGCCCTTAGAGTTTTGGGCAGAAGCTGCTAATACTACAGTGTACCTGATTAACAGAGGACCCTCTATAGCTATAGATGGTGGAATTATAGAAGAGGCATGGATAGGTAAAAAGGTAGATCTCTCTTTTCTCAAAGTTTTTGGTTGTGAAGCCTTTGTGCACGTTGATAAAGAAAATAGAAAGAAGCTGGATGCTAAGTCTATGAGGTGCACATTTATTGGCTATGGATCTGATGAATTTAGTTTCAAATTTTGGAATCTAGGAACTAACAAGATAATTAGGAGCCGTGATGTTGTTTTTAATGAAAAAGTGATGCATAGTGATCAGTTGAAGAAGCTGAATCAATCTGGGTAGAGCAATGGAGAATTGGACGAGGTGACGGTCCAAAATGAGCTCGCAGAAAAAATTAATCACAGAAAGGAAAACATAGAGACTGACGTCGACAAGTCAGGAACTGGCATCAACAGAAAAAAAATTGATGTCGATCAGACAGTGATCGACGTTGATAGGACAGGAACCGATGTCGATCAGGCAAAACCGATGTCGGCCAGTAACAGGCCTGGAAGTGATCGAGGTCGATCATTGCTAGAGAATTTGGGTAGATAGCGTGTTGTGGATGAGTCTCAGATGCCCATCAAGAGGTCAGAAAGGGTAAGTAAACCTCCAATTCGATATTCCCCTTCATTATTTTACTTATTTTTTATTGATGGTGGAGAACTAGAGAGTTTTGAAGAAGCAATACAGGTAGAATCCAAGGATCAATGGGAGTGTGGCTGGTTGAGGAAATGGAGTCCTTGAGAGAGAACCAAACATGGGATTTGATTGAGTTACCAGCTGGTAAGAGGACACTGAAGAACAGATGGACCTATAGGTTGAAGGAAGGTGAGAATGGATAGATGAGATATAAGGCCTGGTTGGTAGTGAAAGGATTTGCACAAAAGCCAGGTATTGATTTTGGTGAGATTTTTTCTCCTGTTGTTAAAATGAATTCTATACGATCTGTATTGTCTTTAGTTGCTATTGAGGATTTGCATCTTGAGCAGCTTGATGTTAAGATAGCATTTCTTCATGGAGATTTGGATGAGAAAATATATATGGAACAACTGAAAGGATTTGAGGTCAAAGGTAAGGAGAAGTTAGTGTGCAGATTGAAGAAAAGCTTTTATGGCCTCAAGCAAGCTCCTAGATAGTGGTATTTGAGATTTGACAGGTTTATGACTGAGCATGGCTATATTAGGTGTCAATCTTACCATTGTGTGTATTTTAAGAGATTGGATAATGGTAGATATATTATTCTATTGTTGTATGTAGATGATATGCTGGTTGCAGGATCACACATGCAGGATATCTCTGAGCTTAAGGTGAAATTAGCTCAAACATTTGCCATGAAGGATTTGGGAGTAGCAAAGAAAATCCTTGGCATGAGAATTAAGAGAGACAGGAAAAATCATAGGTTGATTTTGTCTCAAGAGGATTATGTGAACAAGGTGTTGAAACGGTTCAATATGCAGGATGCAAAACCAATAAGCACACCTTTAGCTGGACATTTTAAATTGAGTAAAGAACAATGTCCTAATTCACATGATGAGGTAGAGTACATGAGTAGAGTTACATATTCTTTCATAGTAGGGAGTTTAATGTATGCAATGGTTTGTACTAGACCAGATATTTCCCAAGTAGTGGGAGTTGTAAGTAAGTATATGGCCAATCTAGGGAAGGAACACTGGAAAGTAGTTCAATGGATCCTTAGATATCTGAGAGGAACTAGCAGTAGGCATTTGTGCTATAGAGGTCAGATACTTCTCTACATGGTTATGTAGATTCAGATATGGCAGGTGATTTGGATGGCAGAAGAAGCACCACAGGATATGTTTTCACTGTTGGTGGAACGACGGTTAGCTGGATATCAAAGTTGTAGAAGGTTGTTGCCTTGTCAACTATAGAAGCAGAGTATATTGCAGTCACAGAGGCTAGCAAAGAGATGATATGGATGACACAGTTCATGGAAGAGCTTAGAAAGGAGCAAGAGAGTTGCAGATTGTATAGTGATAGTCAGAGTGTAATTCATTTGGCTAATAATTCAGCCTTTCATTCAAGAACAAAGCATATACAGCTTAGGTACCACTTCATATGATAGGTATTGGAGGATGGTGAGTTGAAGCTAGAGAAGATCCATACAGATAAGAATCTTACTGATATGTTAACCAAGCCGATTACAAAGGAGAAGTTGAATCTTCATTCAACTTCTGTTGGTCTTCATGATTGAGTTAAAGATGGAGGAGCTAGAAGATGTTGCTGTACAGGTACTGGTGTAGCTGTTTATCTCCAAGTGGGAGATTGTTAAGGTGTGGAGCCTAAAAGCTTCACCAAGGAGCATTTTGCAAAGTTGCAGTAGTCACACAGTCACCAACATCGGTCAATAGCGATCGACGTCGGTCAGGAGTAGTTCAGGAGATGCTGGCGTCGACAGGGATCGGCCGACATCAGTCACAGGCAAGTAGGCAGGAACTGATGTCAGTTACCTGTGCATCTAGAGAGCTATTTTTGTGGACAGAACTGAGTGTTTGCATGATAGATTTAAGTCATAGTCTTAAGTCCGCGTCTCTATTATTAGTAAGACTATTTTTAGAGCCCTTGTTTAAGAGGCATAACTGTTGGTTGTAAATGCATGCTCAAGTATCCTAATTATTATATAATAGGATAGATCTTCTTAGCTTAGTGTGTTGGTATGTTGAATAGAACAGTACAAAATTGTATATGTGAATCATTCCAGGTTGTTGGAGTTGATTGTACTTGAGAGAGAGAGCTCTTGAGGGAAAGAGATCTAGAGAGAGATCTGTACATCTGAGAGAGGTGTGGAAGAAAGAAGTTTCTTCAATTGTATTCCTTCTGTAAAGAGTTTAATACAAGTTTTCAGGGTGGTTTCTTGTATCTCTTGTTCTTTGCTATTTATCATTCTAGTTATCATTCTGATTTAATTCTGCATTTATTGCTTTCATAAGTGAAATCAAATTGTTGGTTGATCCCCAACACTATGAGCTTATATAATTTATTTGTCCACAAATTTAACTATTTTACTTTGTAGAACATGAATATATTGTAAATGAGGTTTCTATGTGGTAGACACAACTAATTTTCTTTTACTGTAGGGGTTATTCTCTAATGTATATAGGAGATATATGCCATCTCATGATTGGACATTGTTCTTGTGGATTGCAAAATCTTGAGGTATTTACACATTAAAAAAAATTAATATGTAATTATCATTTACACTTTTGAATAAGGATGAACAATGTTAAAAATTTTCATACTATTTTTTTAAAGTTTGACCATTTATGTTTGTAATATACTTGATAGAAATTAGTAAAATTATTTAAAAAATAATGTGCATTACATTTTTTATAAAGGGTAAATATGGGATTTTTGAAAGGGCCCAAAAATTTTACAACCAACGACTACATAAAATAAAAATATGACCTCTATAGTCAACCAATAAATAAAAAAACCAAATAATACTATTTTATAATGAAATAAGACTAGTCGATAGTGAACCACAAGTAAATATTCCAACACACACTAAGAATAAACAAGATCATTAATGGGATAAACGAAGATATTAAGAGATATATATGACTCCCATTCCTCATTCATATGTTTCATATGGTCATATGAGATATAATTTCATAGGTCTTTAAATCCACCTTTTGGTTATGGCTCCTTGGTCTCTTGATTGGCCATCCTTGGACCATTCCCTTTAGCCCATACTTTACCTTTATCAATATATCTTGAAATCATTAGATATAACTAACACAATTGTGGATTGTTGATGTAATTAGTTTAATCACCTTTTTCACATTTTCCTTTTCTTAACCAATTCCATTACAAACATTATCAATCTATATTTTAGGGCCTTGGATATATATTTTAGACTATGTAAATTCATCTTCAAATCCTAGTTATCCTCCTTCAACATTTTCCCCTGACAAACACCCCTTGCATCAAGTGCCTGTGCTCAACTTTATCCTTTTGTATTTTTGGAGGTTACCTTAATATTTCAATGTTTCTATTTTATTTTATAAATATTCCTCCTTGGTATTCTCTAAATTATTCCTATGATAAATACCATCCTCCTATTGAGCTCCTTAATTGATAGGGACCTATAAGACAAAATGTTGGGAGTAATCCTCCTCTTCTATAATATTAATAGGTTTACTCACCTTATTAGGGTTTTATATATCTTCCACACACACACACACACACACACACACACACACACACACACACACACACACACACACACACACACACACACACACACACACACACACATTTTAATCCCCTCTCTTTGTATCACATGAATTAATTTCTTAGTTATGATCTTTACTTTATGGATACTCTTATCTTTATACACAAGATCCTCCCCTTGTTTCAAATTAAAAGATATATAAAACTTCACCTTCACATTGGTTTGAATTTGTGTTGGAGGAATTATGATCTTAATAATCTTAGGAGATTAACCATTAATAGTTTATTTCACAACGAGACCCTCTTCAACTTATTTTTCATGACTAACCTATGGGTTGGGTTTTAGTCTATCTCCACATAAGGAAATATTTTGCATGGCCCCTTGAAAAAGTAATAAGATTAATCCTTGGTGAATTAAATAAACATTTTTGACTACCTAAACATATAATACTTACCACTCCAAGGACATTATAAAAAAATGAATATAAATCATCCTGTCATGTTTGAAGTGGTTAAGTAAAGATAATTAGTAGGAGTATATTCTAGAAACATTCCCTTTTAAGGAAATATATTTGATTATTTAAAGGATAAATTTAGCCACAGGACATGGTATGGAGGCTCTAATTATACCATCATCACCTAGAGCCTCTTCAATAAGTTATTCTTCTCACAAAACCTATTTATCTTAGTATCCTTGAATTTTATGTCTTTGAAATTTTTAGGGTCAGTCATTGACATACTTATGGATTTTGCAATCTATTCCTCAAATATTTCCATCATGATACATCTCATATAAATAAATATATCATTCCATGTTTTTTAAAATTATATTGATATTATTATTGATGTGTGTTTTTGAATGTGTAAATGTTCAGGCAGGTCTTTTGACTTACCTCTCTTGAAAGGAGATTTGTGATATCTCCACAAGGTTTATTTCTACATAGTCTAGGATCATTGATCTTCAATCAATGGTTCATTATGAACATTCCATTTCAAGAGTCATTTTAAAAGAGTGTGAGGGTTGATTTAATAGTTTAATAGACAATTATTATTTATTATTATTTTTAGATGGTTTCCATTTAGGTGTTTAAAGTAGATAAATAAGTATTCATTTAGGTATTGTCAAATAGGTAGAATTAGTGTTTGGGGTTTTGTTTAAATGTGAATTTATGACTAATTTCAAATATCATTTCATTTTATTTTAACATTAATCATTTTGATAATATTCAATGGATATGATACAACAATTAAGATAAACATTCAAACATATTACTTTCATACATACCCTAATCTATTAACTTGATAAAAAAGAGAAAAATAGAAAGGGGAAAGAGAAAGAAAAAGCCTAAAGAAAGTAAAACCAAGTCTAAAATCATAAAATTTAATGTAATACATGAACTAATACTTGTTTATATAGAAATCAAACAAACATAATGGGAACTAGTGTTAGAATTTTAAGAATATAAATCCAAGAAGAAAGACACTACCACCACCATATTGCACATGCAAGTAAATGAAAATATATATTCCACAACTTATATATTGAATAAAATGTTTGTTTGATAACACCTAGAGTTTACAATGATCATCTAAGTAAAAATATCTATAACATCTCCCTAAGGAAATAAGAGGGAGAAATTAAATTACAAATGAAAAGAGTGTCTGGTCCACAATGTCTTTACAGAGCAAAAATGAGCCAACCCATTTACAATGAAGATCATCTAATATTTAGAAGAGTGTGACATTTATGGGGAAGATTTTCCCTCCAATATTCTCTAAAAACCATCAATAAGGCTCTAGCTACCTCATTTTCATCCATATCCCTCTAAATTTTCCATTTTTACTATTCATATCGTGCAAAATAAATAAAAGATGATGTCAAAAGTTACAATAAAATATGTGAATAATGAAATACAACACAAAAACTTGAACATGTTTTCCATTAGGAATAATCAATAAAAATTGATACTAATTTTACATCTAGGATGGATTCATCTATCTAACAAATTAAATGGTTCAAAAAATTGTCATTAAGATCAAAAGATATGGCAAAAAATGAAATACTTCCCCAAAATTGGCTCACTGGACCTAATCATCTTATGGGTTGATCATATAGACAACTTTTAAAATTAACTTGTTGAAAATTAGAATTTTTAGTTATAAATAGTCTTTCAACCTCTGATTAGAACTAGAGAGGCCTTTCAAAACTAACCTAGACCTAATTGGGCCTATATTCCTTGATTATAACTAGGTTCAAATGAATTTTGAATTTGGGGATCCTATAGGACCTAATCGGGCTTGGGACACCATGTTTGGTTTTCAGTGTTTTCAATTATTAAATCATTATCATAATCAAGATTTTATCTCTAGTTAGTAAAGGAATGTAATGGGGAGGGATAGTCCTAACCTAATTAGGACTTCAACTCCTAATTTTAACTATGGATGTTAAGACAATAAACTATGACCTAGTCTAGATTTGAAACCTTGAATACCTCTAATAAAACCTATGAATATAATCCTAGACATAATCAAGACATTTATCTAGGATAAAACTATGATTGGCTCCCTCAAATAATTGATGTCAAAATTGGGGATCAAATTCATGGTTAGAACTTAGACTACCCCTTGAATGAATCCTAAACCTAGTCAAGATCCAAAGCTCAACTAACATTGTGAAGACACATGATTTCAAACCTAGACCTAATAATGATCCAAATCCTGATTAACATTACAAGAACTCCAAAATGTGAATCCAAGACAAAGGTACAAAAATATATGATTAAAAAAGGGAATGTAGTGAAGATCTCCAATACTTATTCAAGATTTAGAATCTCAATTAGGTCTTGGGGGAAAATAAATTTGAAACTTAGACAAATTCACCTTTGAAAAGCCCAATTTGAAATAAGAAATATATTTTCAATGTGATAGATCAAATTAGAGAATTTGGTAAGTTTTGTTTCCTGACCAAATAAAATTTTATAAGTACAATATGTAGGTCAAGAATTTGTTTCCTATAGGGGTGAAAAACATGAAACTTACTTGTAAAATCCTAGTTGGCAAGATGGAATGATTCTCAAAGGTTGAAACAACATAGAAACTAAATTGGTCCTATGAAATATCTATAGGGAGCTAGGGAATATAACTCTATAAGTATATATAAGTAGAATAAGACTCTACTTTAGCGCCAAATTTTATATATGAAACTTTACCATTTAGACTTGGTCGTCATAATGGGATAGGTTTTAGGAGCTCGAATGGCACAAAAATTGAGATGAAATTATAGAGTAAGCTAAGAGAGTCAGGCAAGGTAGGTTTTAAATGTAAATAGGGAGTTCAAAACTCCACTTTCACACTAAGTGTTACATATGATGATTTTTCTCATAGACATATTGTTTTCAATGGTGATGGTTATAAGTCTCGATTCAACACACAAACCAAAATGAACCACCAAGTTAACTTGAGAGTGACGAGACTAATTAGTTGTAAGTGTTAGCATGAGTGGATAAAAAATAAAAAAGAGGCTCCATGATTCTTGGAAGAATTAGGGCATGTTGTGTAAGCAAAAATAAATGGTGACTATTTAGTAAAATACTCTTGAGTATTTTTTAATAATATAAATGTGTCTAGGAACTCAAAATATCCATCCTAGACTATGCATGAAACATGAATGGATTCAAGAGAAGATAAGATGAGAGAAGATAAAGGACCAAATCAAACATTCTCATTCATTTATTTTGTGTAAATGAGTAAAATTACCACTTCTTAGAACCTACAATGACTAACTACTACTTATCTAATCATCAAGATAGTGAATCATACCTTGAGAATGCTTGCTTGGACATTGCTTCACTACTAGATAAGCATATATAAGCCTAATATATTTATCTTTTATCCCACTCAAGGCCTTAATCTATTCTTATCTGGGCATCCATAGCCTTGATAGAGGTTGCCTAAGTCACCCAAGTTTGAATTTTATTAAAATTGTTTTTTTTTCTTTTACCTTGTCCCGTTCTTTTCTTAGAATATAAATTTTAGGTTGGGTACCACTATGTCAAGAAAATGGAAGAATTATATCTTTTTCACCCTAGATATTCATTGTAGTAAGTTCATCTAGGAAAACCCATAAACCATAAAGATGTGGTTTTTATGTTTGGTTTTAAGAGAATGTATTCATTAACCAAATAGTTTATCCAAACTTAACCCATCTTGAATAAATTCAAAACACTCATGATAAATAATCCTTTAAAACCAATTCAAAAATAAAATATAACACTATAAACTAATTAGAGCACTTACACACTAAAACATCCTTCACGTCACTTACATACATCTCTTTTGTTCTTTATTCTTTGACCAATAGGGGAACCTATAGGGAAAAACAAATATGCAAAACTAAAAATAGACAAGCAACAAGGCTGCTCCTAGAATGAAAATTGAGAAAATTAGGAAAAAAAACATGAAACAAAATCAAGAAAGGGAAATAAAATGTATTTACAAGAAGTTTCCAATCAAATGCATGCCTCAAAGTAAGAATTTGAGTAAATGTCCATTGACAAAAAATAATACACCCTCACTAGTTAGACACCTAATATAGAACATATTTGTATTCAAGATTTTAAAGAAGATTGGTAGATATCCTACCAAGAGAAGACATGTATTCACATCTCTATTGACTTTTATGCACATGAACACTATCTCAGAGAGTTTTATCTATAATGTTCTCATACAACTTAATGAAATTTTTAGAATTAAATTTAGTAGTGTACCTACATCTAATTTTTAGAAAGCACTTGGGATAGGATTTGATGGATACTTCTACCCATATTTTAAATTATGGCGAGGGATAGGGATGGGTATCAACACATACAAGAGTGAATTGTCTACCCAACTTAGAAGAGATAGGTTTTTCATTGTGGAAGCCCATTAGTGAATCCATTGATGGTTTCTCTTTGAGTGATATGGATGCTTTGGTATAATTTTATTTGTAATATTTATCATCCAAAAGTATCAAGATTGGTTCTTCCTGTATACATATAATATTTTCAAACTTTTATCGATTACTAACACTTTGTATCTTGTAGTAACCTGTCAAGTCTTAATCTCTTTGAGTGCATGCCATAAGGGGTGCACAAATAAAGGGGTGGGAAGACCATTGGTGCTTTATAAGATTATTATCCCTTTTTTCACTTCCCATCTACACATTCATCTCTTAAAAACCATTTAACTTAAGCTTATTATTCTTTTTTATACCCATTCTAGTCATTTATCATGCTTTATCTTCCATGTTATTATATTGACCCCCTTTCATTCATTGACTATACTAGGTTGATTGGGTTGACCCTGTCTAGTTTTTAGCTTTTGATTATTGTATAGGGTTAATAGGGTCGACCCTATACTATTTAGGGGAATTTTTCATTAGGATATTTTTTATCACTTTGGCCATCCTAGCTTGGACTTAGTGAATTATATCTTGAAAACATACAAGGTCAACTAGGTTGACCCTATACAACCAACATATTTAAAAGGATTTAGGGAAAGATCCAACTATATACAAGTTCATTTCCAACCATTTTTAAGAAGAAAAATGAAGAATAATAAGTGCAAATGAACATCTACTTATTAACCATTCTACTTGAGGAATAAAGCTTAGGGTTCCATACTTTCTTTAGAGATACAAATCTGGTCTTATGGAGAAGTCTTCTAGATGCATAGATAGGTCATGTACCCTAGAGCTAATTTGTCTTTGTTATCCGTACATACCATAATAATATCTTGTGAAGAACCTTGTCAAAGGGAGAGATTGAGGCTTGGTAGGTTCATCTTCAATGTAAGTATTCCTAACTTTATTTCTCCTTTGTAAGAGTAGATAGATAATACAGTTGTGCTTCTCTCCCATGAATTAGGATTCCATATACAAAAACTTGATTATATGTATTTAATGCATGTTTAGTTTTGTTTGTTTATTTTTAACCCCTCATGTTGTGCCACAAGATTTGGTGTGCACTAGATTAGAATTACTTTCTTGTTTATTAGATATAAAGTGAACATTAAACGTAGGACTCTTTTATGGTTTTTGTATGATTGTGTTAGACTGTAAGCTTTGGAACCCTTCCTAACATGGTGTATTATGACAAGTGATCCCCTAATCAGGTCTAAAAGATACCTATATTGGTAATGCTCCTACTTAATAAATGTATTCATAATCAGAAGTGTAGGTATGTTCCATCTTCTCTGAGCCATGATTGATTTATAAACATGATGCATTTTTGATTGCATACATTTTGGTAAACCTAATGTGAACTAACCCTTGTAGGATTTGTTTACTTTATTTAATTTATTTCATTCTTTCATAATTATTTTTATCATATATTTTCCATACTAGATCGACTCTGTTAATCTAGTATTTAACTCCTATGCACAAGTTTTTAGGTATAGGCTAATGGAATGGCCTAGTCAGCCTAGTATAGTTTTTGATTTTTTTAGACATCCAATCTAGACTACTATGTCAACCCAATTGACCTTTTACTTTATTAGAAATCAAGTTCAACATATATCAAGGTTTTAGGTAAAAGCTATTGGATTGATCGAATCAACCCAGTTATCATAATTTTCACACATATATCAAAGTTTTTGAACATCAATATTCATTATCTACATCTTTGATCCAACAAGGTTACTTTCTATCTCTCTATCTCTTTCTTTATAGTCTTTCATTTTATAGTTTGTAGTCTTTAAAATTGGCCTTGCATAGTCAACTAGATTGACCTTGCCAACCCAATAATATGTTCTATGTGCTATCTGGATAATTAGGTAAACTTTTCCAACCCTTATCATTTTTATACGTTGATTTTGTATTACAAGTTTGAACATGTTGTATATTTTTTGCATACACTATTGAATATTTCAACATTGTACCTTGTTTCAAAGTTGGAATAAACCTTATATACTAGCAATTAGTTCACACTTTCTTTTCTTATTGCTTGCATGCTTAGAATATATCATATAGATTAATTTGGTGGTTTTCAATTAATCATTTAGTTTCATTATTTTTTATTTTATGAACACATGGAAAAATCAAAAAATCTAAACAAACACTTTAACATTTGTCTACCCAAGGCTAACCTACTTGGATTTCATCACCAAGGGGGAAGTTGAATTGATACTCTAGTCAAGTATAAATCATGGTTAATGGTACATTTTGGTTAATCAATTGACACCCTTATCACTGCAGTGTGTGAAGTGAGGGGGTAGGCCCCAATACAAAGCTTGTATAATTACCACTATATTCCATTTGAGCCCAAAATACCTATAACCATCCTTAAATTTCCATTCTAGTTCCTTAATTATAGCCAACTTCCCATCACATTCAAAATCATATCTTAATAATCTAACAAACATTTAGGTTGACCAATTAGTTATCTCTTTACTTTCTAAGTTGATTGCTTTCTCTTTACTCAATTGTATTTTGTATTACAAAAACTTGCATTAACCAATGTTGGTGCAAGGTTTTGTGCTATGTGCTTCAATTGGATTATCCATCTTTAATAAAATTGACTATTTATTTCCTTTCAGCTATTTCTTTTCAAACTCTTGCAAAATTTATCTTTTTTCAATTCATAATCTAATATAAACTTCTCAATTTTCCTTCTTTATTGTACTAGTTTAACTTAGATGACCTTGTACCTTTTTCTAGTCTCTATTCATTGTACTAGATTGACCTAGTTGACCTTGAATAGTTTGTAAACCTTATTTTCACTTTTTCTATCCCCTTTTCACTATACTAGATTGACCCAATCAATTGTGTATAGTTTTTAGACCCTATTTTTGTGATAGGTCAACCCTATTGACCCAATACTATTTTTGTCATTTCCTATTTTCTTTCTTTCTCATCTCTCTTTCTTTCCTTTCATCATGGAATTTCTATTTGATGATAATATTGAGTTACAGTTAGCAGACATGAGGAATATTAATAACTCTCATAGGGTATCCCATAGACATAGTAGGGTTCCTCTCTTATATTCTAGTAATGTTCATATTTCCACTCACACAATGAACTATGGCACCCCTCCTAATACATATTAACAACATAATACTCTTTTCTCATTAGAAGACCAACCTGAATTAGAGTATACCCCCAAAATGCTCTTCCTTATCTGTGAACTTCCTCAACATTGAGGAAAAGACCCTTCTACCATTTATAATCTTATGATTAGTGGTCAAGTTAAAGAGCCTCATTACCCTACTCATACATTCTCAATTGGATTTGGAGGTACCACTTTCTTTGATTTTCAGCCTCTTCCTTTGATTATGATGCCTTCTCATACCATGAACTCTTCTTCTCTAACTTCTTCCACCTCCATGCCTAGTATATCCACTAACATGGTAGGTTCTACATCTAGTGGGCATTTCATAAGATCCACTATCCTAAATCCTTCCACTAGTGCATCATTTACTACCCAAGGTAATCATGCTACTAATCCTTCTTCTTCTCAACCATTCACTAGTCCATCTTTTGCTACATAAGAAGAATTTTCCACTAGTGACTCACATTCTCATAATTCCTCTCAAGCTCCTATCAATACCAATAGTGGTACCAAAGCCATGAATGCCAACTCTAATTCTTCTAATAATGCTAATAAAAAACAACTATTATTATAAATACTCAATTAAATGAATACCTTCAAGCTTATAACACAAATCAAATAATGAGAATGCAAAACCATCTTCTTCATCTTTAATCTCATCCTCAATCAATGGCTTGGGACATACATAACTGTAATGTTTCTCCTTCTCCTCTTCCATATTCTCAAGGAAATCTCATTCCTCAACCTCCTTTGATCAATAAAACTATTAAGCATCTCCCAAATGAACTTCTCACTACTCAAATTGCTAACATTTATATAGAAGGTATCACACCTAGAATTTCTTATAATGGATCAACTGATCCCACCCTTAATCTCAAAACATTTGGAAATATGTATAAGGATTGGGTAAAATTGAACACATTTTCCACTACCAAGCTCTTATCCAAAACTCTCATAGGTGATGCCTTGGGGTTGTAATAGGTGATGCCTTGGATTGGTAAAACCAACTTAAAACTCATTCCATAATTAGTTTGGATCATTTAGTGAATGCTTTAGTTTAAGAATTCCAATCTAATGATACTCCTAAAAACACTTTGGCCCACTGCATAAATTATAAACAACTTGAAAACAAAACTACTCAAGCCTTTGTTAAAAGGTGGAAAACTTTATCAAACAAATGTGAATAAAACATGGACGATGATAATCTTTTACATTTATTTACTAATGCCCTTTTTCATAAACTTTAATATCAGGTCCATACTCTCTCTCTATGTATATTGAGGAAGGCTATTGACCATGATAAATGACAAGATTTCCTTATGCATAAATTTGAGCCACTCAACCTTCTAAAGGTCCTTGTCTCTTATTTAAGAACAAAAATCACAATATTACCAATGATGTTGTTATAGATTCTTATGACACCATTCACAATGTTCAAGATGTCATTCCTAAGCCTTCATTAGAACCAAATCCCCCTTCTCAAAAATATACCAATCCTCACTTATCTTCACCAAATAACATAATTTTCATAAACCTCCATATTTATCTAAATTGATTAAATGTATACCTAAGCCTCTTCTATGAGATATTGACCCTACCCATCCTATGAAATCCTGGTATGATCCTAACAAGTTTTTTTGGTTTCATGGTAGATGGGGTCATTCTCATGATACCTATAGAATATTTCATAATTTAGCTAATGACTTTCTTTTGGGTCCAATTTTCAATCATGATTATATCATTTGAAAGCATCAAAAAGCATATGAAATTACTTTTAAGGATTATAAATCACATGATAAAATTAAAGACTTGAACCAAGCCAATGTTCATTTATCGATCTACAAAGACCCTCTTGATAATAATCAACCTATTCAAGATAACCAAGACAAAGCCATCCCTTCCACTAAAAATGTACAAAGTCTTGTTGAACCAATTTCTGAATAGAATGTGGTTAACATGACTAATATCTAAAAGGTGGTTTCTTTTATTGATTCTCAATCTATCTACACTCCTCCTTCATCTAGAATATATCATGTTATCCAAGATTCTTCTCCAACTCATTTAAATGAGTTGGGGTAAGATGACCTTATTACTTTTGATGATTCAATTTTTTATTCTCCCTTGGATAACGCTTCCTTTTCTATTACAACCACTCTTCCATCATATTCTAACACTAATGATACTCAAATTTCTACTAACACTTCTCCCAATTCTCAAAATTAACTTGAACCAATTACTTCATCTTTACAACATGATTTACATAATTATTTTAAACCTTATTCTTATTACCAACATAAATTTTAATGCACTTCAACTCCTCCTTTTTAGGACCTTCTAACCACTATGCACCTATTTATAATAACCTTCTTATGGGTTATGATGAGTGGGATACCATCACGGAACTCACTAATCTCCCATCCCAGATTCTATTCCTTAAGCTTATGAGGACTTTTCCACATCATAGAAACCATCTTATGTAACTATTATTCAAGATGAATGTCCCTTTTCCTCCCCTATAAGGATGGGAGGTATCCTTATCTAGATCCTAGGATAGTATATTACAATAATGTGAAGAGATGTCTATCAACATTGATGAAACTATAGACACTTCTCTTTCCTAAAAATTTAGATTGGATTCTATGATTATTGATGAGATTTGACTTCATGCAAATGATCTTCCCTTGTTCATTAGTATTCAAATAGGTGATATCCAAGTTAAGTTTGCATTGATTGATAAGGGTTTTGGCACTTGTATTGCCTCTATTGACTTTATTAAGACCCTTGGATATTCAAAATGCAATCTCAAGTCTACACATAACACCTACCAAGGATATGATATAAGGTAAATGCCTCCTTTAATTGTGTGTGTCTTCCCACTATCATCCCACCAATCACTATTTATGTGAAGGTGATGATCTTTAGCTTTTCCCTTTATTATAACATCTTGCTTGGTAGGCCATGGAATCACTATATGAGAGATGTTACATATTCTACTTACCAATGCATTAAATTCCCTCATAATAGATCCATATAAAGGATTTAGGGTGATACTAACCCTTGGAATTTTGAATAATTAAAAGACCATGGTGTCTTCAAGATTCCTACTCTTGAACCTTTGCCTAACATTCCATTACACGAGTCTCAACATCTTAGCTTTATCATTAATTTGAATCAAGGTTAAAATGGGCATACTAAACTCATTGGGAACATTCCTCCTAACCTCTTAGATTCCAATGATGATGATATTGATGATATTAACTTAATAATTAAAAAATTTTGATCTCTTAAATCATCTCATCTTGCAGCTTCCTACTTCCTTACTGCCTTGTTCTCACAATCCTCCTTTCTATGATATTCATGTAGTCTTGACCAAAACTCAACATTATACTCAACACACTTCTTTGGATGACAAGGTCATCCCTAATTGTGGCATTGATATTCACACCCTAGATTATGATGACGGTTATTCCCTAGATGATCCACTCTTAGGTGATCTTGTACATGCCTATGATGTTGAGATTATTCATTATCATTCTTATTTAATTGAGTCTTTTCATGTTTATTCCCATCTTCCTTGATTTATAGTTCCTAATTTTAGTTTCTTTCCTCTTTATCAAAGGGTATATATGGCACCAAAACCTCTAATTTTTGAGGATCCTTGTAAGAGTCTGCTCATAGATCATGTTATGATCAGGCCTTACCATTTTGGTAGGTTCCCTAATCACCATGGTTGTTTTACTCCTAATATTAGTGAGACCCTATTTAGACCTTATGCATATCCCTCTCCTACCTTAGTAGAGATCTTATCATAGCCCATTTATGATCCTGTTATAGTTGATCCTCTTCTTGATCCCCCTATAGTTGAGCTTATTCCCATTCCTACTGTTACTGAAGCTACCTGTATTTCTCATCCTATTTCTCTTTTTATTAAGCCTAGTTCCATTCCTCTTCCATCACCACCTTCCCTTGGGGATGGTATGTTTACCTTGAATAATATGGATCTATTTCCCACCAAATGGGTTGATGAGTCCTCTCAAACTTTTTCCACTCCTATTATACCCCCTTTTGTGAGTGCTTCTCTTAAGACCACTCACAAGTGTATCTATTGATTCCATGGGATAGATAATCATTATTTTACCCATTAGCATAAGTTGTGATAGTATATTGATACTTTGCATCCTTCCTCTCCTTCCTCAAAGAAAGCCACACCTCCCTCAAATTTTCTACCTAAATATATTCATAAGTATGGTGAGGTGTATTATATATGGTACCAATGTAGCACCCATCATAATGATCATTATCACATCTTTCAACAACACCTTAAGGATCACCTTGTAGCTATTATTGAACATTATTTTATTCTTACCAAAGGTCATTACCATAAGAAGAATCCTCCTTCTTCTCCCATGGCTCCACCTCCAATAGTTCCATCCCTTCTTATGGTCCCTTTATCACCTTCTATGCCTCCACTCATGATTCCTTCACTTGTGGACCTTACCTCACCTATGGATCCTTCTCCATTGATCATTCCTGCATCTCCCATAGAGCTCACTACCATTTCATTCTCATGAGTATCCCTTTCCTAATTTTCCTTAGCACGATCCATCGAGTATTCCTAATTTTTTAGTTGAGGAGATTAGAAGAGAAGTATTTTACCAGTTTTCATTGAAGATTGATGAGACATTAACAATCATTCATATCAAGCTTCATATAGATTTATTCAATGTCTTGGATAATGTGTGTAGGAAGATTTATAAGTATTTATGAGAACATGCATGGTGATTTTACATTTTAATTTTGATTGGATGTGTGCTCTAATTTCATTCTTATCTATTTTTTATATCATTTGACATTGTGTCAAATTCATATTTTTTTATATAGTGATCTTACTTTTTATACCCTATCTTGTGTATCTTTTCATTTATATTTTACATATGATTTTCTTTATTTATCATTATCTTCTCTTTCTTTCTTGATTTTTTATCAAAACTCCCTTCTTGCTTTCATGATTTTTTTCTCTCTTATCTCTATTTTTCATAGATAATTGTCATTATGACTTGGTTATTTAAACCTTGTTTCCTTTGATTCTTGTCTCCTTTTACCATGTGACTAATTAACAAACCATGCACCTCATTATACTTTCCTTTCACCAATCCACCTTTGGATCTCCTTTTTTCCTTCTTCCTTTTTTTCATATATAAATATCATTATGACTTGGTTATACAAACCCTATTCCCTTTGGTTCTTGTCTCCCTTTACCATGTGATCAGTTAACAAACAATCTATCTCATTATACTTTCCTTTGACCAATCCATCTTTGGGTTTCCTTTTTTCCTTCTTCCTGTTTTTCAAACTAAGCATATACATAGTTGAGACTTAAGATGACATGATTGTTCATTGTTAAGCCTAAGTGTCCTAGTCAGTATTTGTCTTTGGTTACTTATCTTCCTTTAGCCTTATTATATATCTCATTCATGTGTATCACTACATCTCTCATTATTGGTCATTTCAAATCCATATGGAGGAGGAATATTAAAAATCCATAAAAATTTAAAAGCCAAATTATTTTTACAAAATGCAATGATATAAAAGGCAAAAATATTCTTAAAAGTCAAATCACACTAATAGATGTGATTCAAATCACATCGCCTTCTTATAATTAAAGTTAAAAATCCATAGTTGGCCTCATGATAGAGCTGAGGTCTTTTGGGGTGTAACATGCTAGTAGATTAGAAGAGGAGAATAAAAAAATCTCTTAGTGCTACCTACTTTCTTATGCAAGTACCCAATCTTTATAATAGATCAATAACTCTGTAAGGGATCATGAAGAATGGGGAACACATCATGGGAAGGTAGGTCCATTTTTCTTTTCCTTTCACCAATATACCTTCATGAGTTGATCTTAGTAGCATGCTTATATGCCTATAAAGATTTGTGTCTATAACGAATAGGTTTCCTTTATACATTGATGTTCACTAGTCACTTAGTGTCTTCTCATGTCCTTAGTATGCCTCTTGCCTCCTAAGGTATTCTCATAAGATGCCTAAGTCTTGATTTTCACATTCCCTTTTCCATTCCCTATATTCCTCATATCTCCTCTTAAGAAATATTGTTTTGAATACTAATCACTCCCCTTGGGATTTCATTTGTGAGTTACATTAAAAGACCATGGATAGGACTTGATATTCCTTAGAGATTACCAATTTTTCCCTCCTTATTACCCACATCATTTGCTACCTGATTGTCCTAAATTTTCCACCCTAGTGGTGTTCTCTTTGTGATTTGTAGTGTAAGACAATGTATAGGACCTAGAATTCCTCACAAATGTTTTCCAATAATACAAGTCACAAATAAAATTACATGTGTCAAATATGAGAGAAGATGTGATTGATTATGAAGTTACATGGACATACTTATCAGCTTGATTTAGTATTTTTTATACTTAATTCATTTTTCTTTTGCTTTTATCTTCTTATTTTTTGAGTGCATGTAAGAATAAAACCATTTCTTAAAATTTTCATACTTTCCAACTTGAATTAGTGTGATAAATTTAAGACCAATATTTTGTCAATTTTGTTTTTATCTTATACTTCCCAACATGATTTAGTATAATTAATGGACTTAATTAATTTATTTTTATACAATTTATGCCCTTTTAAATACCTTCCATTTTATTACATTGTTTTCATACTTCCCAATGTGATTTAATATGATTTTACTTGTTTTATTTTGGTGCAAAAATCTCTCACTTTGGTTTAAAAAAATTCATTTTTACCATCTTGTTTTACTATCCCTTAGTTACTTATATTTAGTCATTTTATTCTTATTACACATTTTCCAACTTTAAATAATGTGTAGTAAATATTTGATTGACTATATTTTACCAAGTCTTTTTGCCTATTTCTTTTTAACCATACATGTGTTTTACATAATTCTAGAAAAGAAACCACATCTCATATATTTCCTATAGCATATACAACAAAAGATAAATACATATGCTAGATATAAATATATCCAAAGCATCCAAAACCACAATCATAATATTGATAACATACACAATCAATATCAATATGCTAAACTAATACATCATATTTACATTTCATGAGTTTTGATACAATAATTAAAACCATATATATAATGCTCCAGTTCTATGGCTAGACCCTATCCTATCTGTCATGGCCTAGCTATGCTACCTATTGAGGCCTCAATCTAACTCATCTAAATATTACATTGTAAGGAGGTTGTCTGAGATCTCAGTCCCTCTACCTATCCTTATAGGTGTGTTATTTGAACCTATGCCTATGCTAATTAGGTCTAGGTCACTGTATGTTCTTATATCATCTGCATCACTATAGCTACATGTGTATATCTCTCCTTTACTAGGGCCTATCATGATTGTATCTCACCTGTATCCATGTTTGGTAGTGGCTACATCCTGTCTCTTTATGTTCATATCTTCTTTGCTACCTCTTCAGCTAATATGAACACACTCACTTGAGACGGGGTAGATGGAACATAGGGGTAATCAAATATATTAGGGTCATAAGGCTATAGAGTCTCATCTAGCATGTCATGGAATGAACCCCTCACATGACCCCTATATCTCCTCCTCATCCTTAGCTATGGCTACAAAATTACACCTAGATAAATATTAGATCATTGTTATATCTCACACTATCAATTCATCTCTAGTCTCTATTTTAAAATAAAAACTTAAGTAATAATTTAATCATCTTTATTACTTGTTTGTGTCTTAACCATTATGGTCTCACCATCTATGTGATTTCCTAACACAACCTCTCTATCCATGTGACCTCCTAGAACCTCCTTTATAGGTCAGATCCTTAGCTCAAATATGGCTATCATGGCTCGTGTCTACCTCAACCTCTACCTAAGTGACCTCTATATCATCCATCTCTCCTCTAGCTCACCTACTAGGTCATCAAGGATGATGATATTATCCACTCTCTCTTGATCCTCCTACTTCCATCGATGTTATGTCCTCATTAGTCATAACTCATCTGATTATAGAGATAGTGGTGGTATCTTTCATGCCACTACCTCTACATCCCTTTCCTCGTACTTTGCTCCTTATAATTCTCATCTATTTTATGGTTACTCACAATGTGGTCTTAGTGTCAACCTCATCACCATGGCCCTAGTCCCTTCCTCTCCCATGACTCTCTCACATGTTGAGCCCACTGCTTGGGCATTAATATTGGTGCCATTAGATGAGTAATCCCATCTATCCTATCACCTAAGTTAATAGATGTGGCTCTCTACTAATTATAGTGTCCAATTACCTCGATCCTCACTATAGTTGGTGTAACTATTTACTAGCCCAACTATGTAGTCACTATGTACCCATATGGTTTCCACACTATGTCTACATGTCTCATCATCTATAGCACTAGTATGTGGGGCACAACCCATGATACCTAGTCCTCTCTCCATCTCATAACTTGAGGTGACCTATCATCGACCAAATGGGGTAACCTAATCGATTCATACATGGGAAACCTCTCACAGATCCAAACCATCAATAATATGATCAGTCCTATCAACTTCTACCCTCTAAATAATACCTCATATAGATTATGTATGAGCTAGACAAACATGATATATCTGAGATCATATAGTAATTCCTCTTCTAAGATCATCATGCTCAAGGTTACCATGAATAGTGGTACCTTATTACCTAACTTATGGCATAACACTCACTGTGTCACAAGTCTTATCATAAATTTTTGGATATCTAGAATCCTTGATACATATATATCAAACATACTAACTAAACTACTTGATAATATCATATCTGAAACTATAGCCCACATGGTTAAGACTTTTCTCTCCTCCAAGATATCTGGTATGCCTATAGTCATCAATAATATTACTAATGATAGCCCTAGGATGGTATGCACATCCTCTAGAGTGATAGCTACCTCTACCATGTTCCCATCCACCTCCCATCTAAAGGTGTTAGTCAATCATTCCCAACATCTAAGGAACATTACTAATAGATCCACATTCAGGGGAATCCTACACATGTTAGCTATCCCTCTTAGGCCTACAACTACTATCTTATCTCTATCACCTATGGTTATATGCTCCAATAGATTAGGTAGCTAAGACACATCTACCAATCTCCAAAACCTGGGTCATCCCTAAAATAAATAAAAAATAAAAGATGTATTAGATCTTCCATGTCATGTATAATCATAATACATTCTTTTTAAAATTGTAATAAAAGATAACCTTAAATTACTTTAATTCATTCATTTTAATCTATTTTTACCCTATTCCATTCTTTTTGCCCTTACTTTGTCATTTTGAGCCATTCTATCCCTCTTTCAGCCTTTTGCATACATTTTTGTATAATTTTGGTTCTTTGGTCAACCTAGTTTGACCAATATTTCCCTATTTTTATCTTGGTTTACTTAAAAATCTAAGTCAACCCTCTTATATTCCCCTCCTAGTACTGCATTATCATTCTAGACTTTTTTAGATTAGTTAGAATAATTATACTAGGTTGATAGTTAGCAAAATTAAAGGCTCAACACACACCTATTGTGTCAGCAATGTGGATTTTGCCTATTTTTAGCCTACTGGGTCAACTGGGTTGACCTAGTTGTTTTTCCTTACTGAACCCTTGTATTTTCTTTAAAAATTCCTTTTTACAGTTTTTTTTCCTAATTCCTTCAAACCCATTTCCTATCCTAGTTTTTCCTACATATAGAATCTAATTTTGCTTCATTTCAACATATAAAAATGCTAAAACTCATATTTTTCTAAATATACACTAAATTCAACAAAATACTCAAAAAATAGCTTAAGATTCTTAGTTGCATATATGTAGTGCATATACTGCTACTCCTAGAGATCCCCCTCATCTAGCCTGTCATCTCCTTGCCATCCTAGCTCATTTGGTCTTTAGAGCTCTTTTTCTCTCCTTCACAAGTCAAAATAACCAAATGACTTCTCTTTCCCCTATTTAAAAACACTTTTCAAAATTCAAATTCTTTAATTATTTTCCTATAGATTCCTTATTTTGCCTATATATTTATTTCTACTCATCCATTTTTAAAAACTATAAAATGCATTGGATTCATGACGAGGTGGAGAATATTTTCCACTATCATATTCCTACTTTCCAATTTTTTTGATTTTTGGCTATTTTTTTAATACTAACTTCTATACGTTTACCTAGTGTTCTTCACATTGGATGCCTTCATTTTCTCTTATAATATACTTCTTTATATACAACACTAAGGTAAGTAAAGGTATGCATTTTTCAATTCTGTCCTTTCATTTATCTTATTTTTTGCTTACTACACTTTACTTAGTTTCAGCATTGTGTGTTCTAATGTTCTATCTCAAAGCATCATCTTATGTTGTACTTATGTGACACGTGATGAGATTCAAGTGGGGCATATGTATACACATAATATTATCAAACTTTTATAAATTACTAACACTTTATATCTTGAATAAACCCATTGAGTCTCAATCTCTTTGAGCGTATGCCTTAAGGGGTGCATCGAGAAAGGGGTGGGAAAACCATTGGTGCTTCATAAGATTATTGTCCCTTTTACCACTTGCTATATACACACTCATCTCCTAAAAACCATCTACCCTAAGCTTATTCTTCTCTATTCTACCTATTCTAATCATTTATCATGCTTTATCCTCTGTGTTCTTAGCTTGATCCACTTTTGCTAGTTGATTGTACCAGGTCAACTGGGTTGACATTGTATAGTTTTCAGTTTTTGATTACTATACAATGTTGATTAGGTTAACCCTATACTATTTAGGGGTATTTTTCATTGAGAGATTTGTTAACCCTTAAGATAACCTAGCTTGGGACCTAGTGAATTATCTCCCAAAAACATATAGGGTCAATTGGGTTGACCCTATACAACCAACATATTTGTAAGGATTTAGGGAAAGATTCACCTATATATATATATATATATATATATATATATATATATATAAGTTTATTTCCAACCATTTTCAAGAATATAAGTGATTAATAATAAGTGAAATTAAACATATACTTATTGACCATTCTAATTGAGGAATAAAGCTTAGGGTTCTATAATTTCTTTAGAGATACGGATCTTGTCTTATGGAGAAGTCTTTTAGATGCATAGATAGGTTGTGTATCCTATAGCTGATTTGTCTTTTTTATCCTTACATAACATAACAATCTCTTACAAAGCACCTTGGCCAAGGGAGATATTGAGGCTCAATATGTTTGTATTCAAGGTAAGTGTTCCTAACTTTATTTCTTCTTCGTAAGTGTAGATAGATAATGTAGTTGTGCTTCTCTCCCATGCATTAGGTTTTATATACATTGATGTTAGTATATGTCTATTATGCATGTTTAGTTTAGTTTGTTTATTTCTAACCCCTCATGTTGTGCCACAAGCTTTTGTGTCACTAGATTAGATTTACTTTCTTGTTTATTAGATATAGAGTGAGCATTATATGTAGGACTCTTTTATGGTTGTTGCATGATTGTGTTAGACTATAGGATTTGGAACCCTTCCTAACATGGTGTATTGTGACAAGTAATCCCCTAATCAGGTCTAATAGATCCCCATATTGATCATGCTCTTGTATAACAAATGTATTCCCAATCAAAAGTGTAAGTATGCTCTATCTTCTTTGAACCATGATTGATTTATAGACATGATGCATTTCTAATTGCATACACTTTCCACATTAGTGATCTTATGGATTTATCATCCATAATGGAAGTATATAGATAGATGTATTAGATCAAAATACTTTTATTTTCTACCAACTTTATCTCTTCATCACCAGGGTATCCATGCTCATGATCATGCACTTATATCTTAGATACCTACACTATAGTTTGGATCACATGAATGTTGAACTCATATTACACTAATTATTCTACAAGATCTAAATTTTTTAAAGTGATAAAAATAACATGATTTTTTTTAGTTCCACCTATCATCAACATATAGGTGCTTTTATTAAATGGTGAGGACTCTCATGACTTCACCATTTAGGTTCAGTCTAATTGGATTGAAGTTAAATCTGTACAAAGGTGAGAGATTTACCATTTTGAATTCATTCATCTCACCTTATTTATGTGGACAACTAATTTATTTGTTATTTTTTTCAATTTATTCCATATGTAATGATGGTATGGGTTTCACACTACTACCATTAAGTTTTTGATAATCTTAAATCATGTTTCCAAGTATAGGGATAACAATATACATCAAGAATGTCCCAAATACATATCATGCATCCTCTTCATCAACTATTCCAATTTATTTATTTCTTCTTTCAACTGATTGCAAGAGGTTTATGATGTTTATTCTTGTGTGGAAAACTCACTAATATTTTTATTTATATCCAATAGGTCACCCAAAATAACTATTTATAATTTGTCATTATAATCATCCTCATCACTACTCTTGGAGACTAGTTCTCACCTATGAAATGGTACATTATTAGCAGATGTGAATGTTTCAACACTTGTCTTATTTCCATATCCATAAATATCCAATTTTGAACTTTGGAATGTGATCTCATAGTAGTTTAGGCATTGATTATTCATAATATCCTAAAACAAATGGCATTTTATTAAAAAAATAGCCAAAATGCATTTTATCACTAAAGCAAGGAAGAATAACTTGTCCACACAATTAATTATCATAAATTCATGTATTAAAAATAAAGGAAGTTTTATTTTGTCATGAAGAGGATTGATAAGTTATAAGATTGAGTTAATGCTTCATTATAAGGGGAAGATAATCTAATGGTATTACATATATAAAATTAAGATGAAATATTTTGGGTGTAAACACCCGACTGTACTAGCAAGTAAAATGGGTTCACACAATATCCATGCATCATCAATTGTTATTAAATTATGAAAGACTCTTGGTAAGTAAATGATAGAGATGTGAGATGAGATGGAGTCCTCTAAATGAACATAGAATTTAAGGGATCCAATGTTTTGAGATAAAATTCAAGAACTGCCACTGTTATTTATAGGAATGTGTATTTCAACATCCTATATAACTTGAAAAAATATGTCAGGAATCTAGAACAACAAACATGCTCTGATCCCACTTGTCAGGATGCGAAACCAGAAGCATACAACTGATTACCAAACTTCAAGCAACTTAAATATGCGGAAATAACCAGAATCAACAAGTAACTAGAATTCAGAATAACACAGCATATGAGAGACAATACACAACTTGTATTAACACTTTATATAGAAAAGAATACAATAAAGAAGATGCCACTTCTTCTCCACCACCTTACAGAGGTTTCCCACACCTCAAGTGAATAGTACTTCTTCTCCCCAAAGCTCTCCCTCTCACAGGTCCCAACACCCAACTCAAATACAGAGTTGGTGTTCACCTCCCGTGCTCCACGCACACCACAAGTGCTCCACACACTCCACAAGCACTCCACGTGCTCCACAAGTACTCAAGGTACTTCAAGTAGATCTCCCATGAACCTGCAACAACATGCAATTCAACAGACCATACTTATGGAAGGAACTCCCTTACCTTCCTCTTGCTCTATCCGAGTACACACCTGTACTCCAAGTAGATCCTGCCTGATACTGCTCCCTGTTGTGTTGCTGTCTATATGACCTTGCACACCTACAAATCAAACAACGGTTCTGCTCACCTGTGAACCTCGACCTTGCACACACATACACCTGCAGATCAACGATCTTACTTACCATGTAGATTTCCTATATAGGCCATGCAACTGTGACCAAGATCCTACACTCTTGAAGAACCCAGCTGGCTCTCCAATCCAGCACCAACACACCTGGTACTGAGGCACTAGGAGGAACGCACCATTGCTCTACCTCACACACAGAAGGAGCTTATAATTATGCTCTCTTACTCCCTAGCACTCTTTTCCAATACAACCATGAGTCTATTATATAGATCTCATCCAAACAATAATTAGACATCTAATTACAATAATTAGATCTGCAGCTCTTAGTCTAAAAATAGATCTCTTCATGCAAACACTTGGTTCGTTAGCTAACTGCCTGTAAATAGCTCGCAGTCAAACCACACAGGCGACCGACGTCGGTCCCTGTCTGCCTGGAGGTGACCGACGTCAGCCGATATATGACCGACGTCGGTTGCTTCCCTTTGCTATCCTACCGACGTCGGCTGATCAGACCGACCCCAACTTCTCTGTAACTCAGCAACCTTCAGCAACCTCCTCTCCTGTTTGCATCAGTGAAGCTTTTAGCTCCACAATCCTAACAATATAGACATTGAATGTGGTAATGGACTCATTAGGTTCCTTAAATTTTATATCAAATTGTTAGTACATGGTATCAAGGTCAGTGGGTACACTAAAGTTGTTAATAAACAATTTTTAAAAGATATATCATGAGGCAATTCACCCATCAAATAAGGTACCATTTATATACTTCCCTACCTAGATAATAAGGAAATAGGGGATAGGCTACATATTCATGATGGATTTGATTCTTAGTTATGGCATAATTGAATACTTGAATGTGTTATTCTACTATCT
The DNA here is from genome assembly GCA_037957365.1 of Torreya grandis. Classification (NCBI taxonomy): domain Eukaryota; kingdom Viridiplantae; phylum Streptophyta; class Pinopsida; order Cupressales; family Taxaceae; genus Torreya; species Torreya grandis. The sequence continues at coordinate 279,511 of JARHVA010006377.1, read as the reverse complement.
AAATCCCATCATGTGTATATTTTTGATAGAATTAATAGGGATTTTTGGGTAGGTCATGAGCAAGACCTACAATGCTCATAGGGAAACCACCTCCACCTAGCTAGGTAAAATCCATAGGTGGGTCTAAAATTTAATTTTCCTATCTTATAACTTGGAAGATTACTTTGGGCAAAGCCTTTAAAGAGTTTAAGTTTATTGTTTTTTATAAAATTTTAGTTTTATGTTTGTTGGTTTTCATCCTTATAGCGCCAATTATGTTAACATGTGTTTCAAGCACACATCAGGTTGGGATAAGTTTAAATGAGGAGACAAATTTAAAATTTATTATTAGTCTAAAATAATCTTTCCCTCCATCTATATCAAAAACTATTGATGTGAATTTTGACACTTAAAGGTTTTTTTCTACTTAGTCTAGGTGCACTGATCTTTACTTAATGGCTCATTATGACCATTCTATTTTAAGGGGCCTGCTAGTGTGAATACTTCAAACTTAGTTTTGATAGAGTGTGAGGGGTTCTTGAATAGTTTAATAGATAATGCTTGTTTATTATTTTATTTAGATGGTTTCCATTTAGGTGTTGAAAGTAAATAAATAAGCATTAATTTAGGTATTACCTAAGAAGTGAAATAAAATTTTAGGGTTTTGCTTAAATGTGAGTTTATAAATGATTTTAAATTTAATTTATTTTCATTTTAATGTTAAAAAATGTGACAATATTCAATGGATATGATATATAAATCAAGATAAGCATTCAAATAGATTGCTTTCATATAAATCCTAATCTAGCAACTTGAAAAAGAGGAAAAGAGAAAGGGGAAGAGAAAGAAAAATATTAGAGAAAGAATAACCAAGTATTAAACCATATAATATAATTCAATCCATGAACTACTCCCCTCTTAGATAACATTCATATAACCAAAACATTAACTAGTGATAGAATTTGAGGAATAAAAATCTAGGAGGAAAGACAAAACCACCATTGCATTGCATGTGAAAGTGATTGAAAATAAATATTCCATATCTTATAAATTGAATAAAATGTTTAATTGATAACACTAAGAGTTTAAAATGATCATCTGAGTTTAGATATATATAACATCTCCCCAAGGAAACAAGAGGAGGAAAAAATTAAACTACAAATGCAAAAAAATAAGTGATTGGTCCATAATGTCTTTGTAGAGCAAAAAATGGTCTAGTCCATTTATAATGAAGATCATCTAATAAATAGAAGAGTATCACTTCTAAGGAGAGGATTTTACCTCTTAAATTTTATAAAAACCTTTGTTAATGCTCTAGCTACCTCATTCTCCTCCATCTCCCTTCAAATTCACCACTTTTATTATTTATTTCCTATAAAATAAATTAAAAATGAAGTTAAAAGTTGAAATGAAAAACATGAATAGTAAAATGTAACACAAAAACATGAATGGGTTTTCCATTAGGCACAATCAAGAAAAATTGAGACCACTATCATGACTGGGATCATATTAGCTATCTAAAAAATTAAATAGTTTGAAAAACTAACATCAAGATCAAAAAATATGGTGAAGAAATGAAATCTTTTCACAAAATTATCCCAATAGACCTAAATAGAATTTTGGGGATGAACAAACAAGTTTAAAAATTCACTTTTTGAAAATTAGAATTTTAATTTGTAACTAGGCTTTCAACACCTGGTTATAACTAAGGAGGCCTTTCACAAATCACCTATACCTAATCATGCCTCCATTCCCAAATTATAATTAGGTTAAAATGAAATTTGAATTTTGGGGGGGGGGGAAGATCTAATTATGCTTGGGACCCATGGTTAAGTCTCCAACCTTTTCATTTGTTACATCATCATCATGATCAAGATTTTAGCCTAGAGGAGTAAATGGATGGAAGGGGAGCGGGGAATCTTAAACTAATCAGGGCATCCATCCCCTATTACAACTATGAACATTTTGATGGTGATCTATGACCTATTTGGGGTTTGAAACTTGAATACCATTATTAAAACCTATTATAATAATCTTAGACCTAATTAGGACATTTCTCTTAGACAACACTATGCTTACCTCCCTCAAATCCCCAACTACCTAATCAGGGATCAAATCCCAATTAGAACTAAAACCACTCCTTAAATGAAACCTATACCTAGTTCCACTCCATATCCCAATAAACATTGCATACAAACACAACTTCTATCTCAGACCTAATCATGATCTAAATCCTAATTAAAATTATAGGCATTCCAAAACATGAAGTCAAGACCTAATCAGGGGAAAATGTTTGATTAACAAAAGAAATGCTACAAATACCCCCAATACCTATTTGATAGTTATAATACTAATTATGTCTTGGGGGTAAATGAATTTTAAACTTAGAAAAATTCAACTATGAGAAACTTGATTAGAACTAGGTAATTTTGAATGTGATAGACCAAATTGAAGAATTTGACAAGTTTTTTTGCCTGACCAAGCAAGATTTTGTAAGTACAATACAAAAGTGAAGAAGTCATTTCTGGAAGTGTTGAAAAACTTGAAACTTAATTTCACTATACTAGTTGATAACATGAGATGATTATTGGAGGCCTAATAGCATAGAAACCAAAGTTACCCTCTGAAGTGACTATAGGGAACTAAGAGATCTAGGGAGTGGAACTCTGAAAGATTGAATAAATGGAACATGACTCCAATTTTGGGCCAAGTGTTATATATATGAAACTTTACTATTATTACTTGGTCATCATAATGGGATAGGTCTCAATAGCCTAAATGGTATGGAAACTAAGATGACATCCTAGAGTAGGCCAAGAGAGTGAGGCAATCTAGGATTCAAATGTAAATTAGAAGGTCAAAAATCACCTTTCATTTTTCATGTTATTTATGAAGTTTACTCACATGGACATGTTATTTCCAATGATGACAATCATGAGTCTAAATATTACTTTAAAAATGAGATAAACAACCAAATTAACTTGAGAGTGCTGAGACCAATGAGTTATGAGCACAAGCATGAGTGGCTATAAAAGAAAAAAGTGGTTCCCTAACTCTTAGAAGAATGAAGGCATATTTTGATAGAAACAACAAGAATACGATCATTGTCTCTAACCTTATTAGTTAATTAAACAAGCCCTAATTTCTAAAAAATCTTCCATGACTCCTCTATCTTCTTATCCCCCTCACTCGAATGTGGTTTAGTTCTAGCTCTACCTCCACCATGTTAGTTTTTAGGTCTCTCCATTTTTGGAATAAAATGTTTTTTACTCTATTTATACTATACAAATGTATTTTCTAAAAGTTTCATAGAGGGTAATTATGATGGTTATTAACTCCTATCTTAGTCTTCACTATAATCCAAATCTAATTTAATATCATTTATCAAAATTACACTTGTTTGAAACTTCACATACTTTAGATCAATCTTCCTAATGATATATTTCTCTTAAAACTAATCACCCATGTTGGTGAGATACTATTTGATACCATGGGGTGCCTCATATTTATGATATTTTAGTTCACTTCTATCACAAACTTTGAGGTTCAAAATATTGGCTTTGTTCTTTGTGGAGGTGGTAATCTAAATATCCATAATTAAAGTAAAATTTATATGTGGATTATATTATTTCTTCATATTTTATGATTGGGTTATTCTATTTGATGATACTATCCTTGTATACCCCATAGTATTGAAACCATTCAACGTATTTAATCCCATATGTATATGTGTATCTAATGGAAACTTCTTTGATGTGTAATTTTATAGTCTATCTTTCATTAATAATGTTATTTATCATCCAACTGGGTGTTAAGGATTTATTGATATAGTTCATGATATTGAGACAATCCCCTTCTACAATCAATTGAATTCAATCCACTTCCTTGGCTAATTTTATCCTATAAAATAAGGTCAAGGCTTCAAAAAAATGATTAGATTGAATACCGATGGGTTTAGAGAAAGCATCAAGAAAGTTACGTTTACTATCTCTTATAATACATCATACCCTTGTTAGACCTGGGTTCCACTTATATAATCCATCAAAGTATCACCAAACGTTATGTTACATTTAGAAGTTGAATCCTTTTCCTAATCCTTTACTTTAATGTTATCCCTATTATTGATGTCCTAAAAGTTCTCTTTTGGAAAAGTCACTATTTTAGACCCTACCCTCATGACATAACTTTTATTATTTTGGAATTTTTTTCTATTTCTATCTATCCAAAGACTCAAAAATAAATTATGGATGGACATCCTCCATAGTTTTTTAAGATGAGGGGAGAACAAGGGAAGGGGTCATTGATATATGAGGTTGAGGATATAGTTTGATCTAATCCATTTAACTTCAAATTCATCAAGGAGAAAATAAAGTGCCTTGATAGTGAAGAGCCATTAGAGGATAAGATGAGAAATTGATTCTTCCTTACTCTCACACAAGAGAGACATATTCGTTAGAATCATTCTCCTTTTCCTAAGATTGTCCACTATAAGGATTTTATTCTATATAGCTAACTATAATAAAAGGTTTATTTTGGGAATAATATATTTTTCCAAGATCAATTTCTAAGGAAACCACTTGAAATAAGATCCAACTAAAAAATGTAGCCAAATTTGTCACTTTATTTGCATTACATTAAATATGAGTTAATTTAAAATAAAAACCATTTAATTTAAAATATCTTGAAATAATTAAATTTTATATGAAAATAATCCATTTTGTATAAAAATAATAATGGCTACTTTTTGTGTTCTCATTTTCAAGAGTAAAATATTACCATAAAAATTTAATTAAACACAATCAATGAAATCAAAATGATTTAAATAAAAAATATGTTATAATAATCATGTGTATTCTCTATTTTTGATAATGATAATTTATTAACGAGTCCTTGATTTGGGATACAAATTTTGAGATAAATGTCTCCTTAACCTTTTTTGATGCCATTTATATTATTTGTTAAGTTGTTATGATCAATGTTATATGGAATCCATCCAAATTTATCAATCCATCCTCATTCAATAATTCAAACCACATTGGTTTCCTAAAGGATGTCAATAATACCAATCATAATTATACATGTATTATTTATGAAACTATATTGATAATATAGTAAATATTTGCATACAAATCATTCCATGTAAATATAAACTTATTCCATGTTTTAATTAGTAATGATGGCTGTAAAACATTAATTACCATATTGATAAGGTGGAGGGGTACATATCTAATAATTTCATGTTGTTTTTAGGGTTCTAGAGGAATTTTATGGATAATAATATTTTTAATATGCTTCTAATATATGACATAATTTAATTTAGTTATTTTTATTATGTCACATTAAATTTATGAATATTTAAGGACTTGGGTATAGATGAAATCAACTAGCTTTGTATCCCTTAAATCCCTTATATAAACAACGTGGTGGTAGTTATTTTACCCTAAATTGTATTAATTGGTGATATTAATCTAAGATAGAACATTGAAATATAATTGAAATCAATATATGTGGCATTCAAGCATACATTTGAATGTAAAATATTAAGATTGCTTCTTCTTATTTGACAACCACAACCACTACTGGCTAAATATTTAAGCATTTCCATTATATATATATTTCTCCCACCTATGTATGTGTGCGATTTATATTGATCCTATAGAATGAAATGCAATATATATTTTTTGATATTTAAGAATATATAACTTTGACCTTGATTTATGTGTTTATACTTACCTTATGGACTATTCATTTGAGGGTTTTCAATAGTTTGATGTTTTTAATTAGTGCCTCTAAAATGTGTAAATATAGATTTCATTATGCAAGTATTTTTCTTAGTATCCTCAAAGTGAGAGCTAGATGTTTTTTATATTTGTATAAATATATGACTCTTTGGGTAATTTTCGTCCATAATAGACATGTTAAATATGTGAGTCAACCCAAGGGATGGAATTGAAATTGGAAAATAGTATTTGTGAAAATGTGGGACATTTATAGGAAACACAGACACTATCATAAGATAACAACATATGAATGTTGCTGACACTGTCTAGGATGGAAGAAACATTTATCTATAATATGACTAGAGTATACTTAGATAATATAATATTAAGGGGAATACTAGGTAGATCATGTATATGAAAGACAACAAAATCGGATGTCTAAGTTCATATATATATATGAATGGCTAGGATAAAATGTGAACAAGAGTCAAATGTGTACATACAATTCATGTATGTAAAGGATATTTCAAAGATGCTATTATCAAGTGTCTAATACCAAATTTATGTGTATATAGAAATAAATAGTTTCAAATTATTATTTATAGGAAAAATAATAAGAATAGAAAATGGTGTCGTAATTAATCAATGTTAAAATACTAGGTGATAATATAAATAATTTTTATGTTAATATAAATTAAAAAAATAGTTAGTTTATTAATTAGTGATATAATTAATTAATATCATAAATTAAATAATTAAATATATCTATAATTAATTAGTCATTATAAAATCTAAAAATATAAATTATCATAAATTTAAAATTAATGAGTCTCATAAATTTAAAAATGGCAATTTAGAGATAAATAGCCCTAAAATTAGAGATAAGTTTCATATTTTTTAAGTTATCATTAATATTAAAAATATTAATTTTATGAAGGCTAAGTTCTCTTTTTAGGTATGTTAAGAATGTTCAACCATATAAGTATCATATAATATAGGAAAGACATAAAATACCTTACTAATCCAACATATATATAATACATCATTATAAAAAGTGGTGTGGGGCTATATATAATAGAAAATATTGGCCTAATTGGATCTAAGGTGTCATAAATGATAACATAGAGGTGTAACCAAAGGTAATAAAAAAATAAGATAACATTTAAATAGTAGCCATAAAGTATATAAACTAAATATTATTAGAGTGTCATTATATGGTAATCATGAAATATAAATAAAGAAGAAAAGAATGTATAGATAATGACATATAAACATGAATAATATAACTTGAGAATGGAGTATAATAACATATCAATATAATGTATCCAATAAATTAATAAAATAAAGAGTATATGGTTAGGATAACTTACCTTGGGTTGACTTACTAGCACATAGAAGTACCCTTATCTCAAGTGGAACTTTGTAAGAGAGGGTTGTAGATGAATTTAAATGGAAAAAATAAAATCTAGGTGTCCTTTATTGGGGACTATAAAGACTATGTGTATCATGTATGTTTAGATTCTCTTATTGATATCATTAAGTCCTTATCTAAAATATTCTTTCACAAGTGTAAAATCTTTATATAAATTTCCTTAATTTTTTAATAATATGATTTTATGAGCATAATTAAATTACATTATATCTTTTGATTTTGAAAAAAGACAAACGAGAGATAAATAAATATATATTGAACCTAATAAATCCACATTTCAAAATTAACCATGACATATATAAGACCGATGGCATGCAAAATGTTTTTATAAGTTATAGTATGCCATGATTTTAGTTTATGACATTTATAAATTAGGGGACACTATACAACATCATCAACTAGGCTAACAATATTAGGGATAAATACACAAATATTAATAGGAGTGGAAAGGTGGAACAATAAATTTAGAGGGGAAATAATATAATGATAGGGTACAAATGAATGAGGAAAATTTGTTATATGATATCAAAATAAAATCTCACAAATCACCATGAAAATACCCACCCTAACCTGAGTATACGCCTTAGGACATATACTCATGGATATTGATGAATTGATGAGTTCTGTAAGTGAAATCATTAGTAAGATAATATATGTTATATACAAGATTATTTATGTTTTTTGTTCTTAAAGGAAGGATTTGGGATGAATATTGAAAATATGTAATTTATTTTCAATGGTGAAAAACAAAATCATATTTGAATAAATGGGTTTTCATAGGTTATCTATTTTTTTTACTAGAAGTTCATTAGAAAATAGAACAAGACATAGAAAACCATCATTGAAATAATGAGATATTATACAAAATAATTTAAGCTCAAAATTGTAGATGATATATTTTTTTTTATCACGGTCTTGAGATTCACTGATTTTCATTGATGTCAAGGTGATCTTAGTATATAACACATTAATGACAAATTGATAGGTTCCAAGTGGATTTGAGAGTGCATATCATGTATGCAGGCCTTCAAGGTGATTGACCATGTTTGAGGGGTAATATGGGTTATAAAAAGTGATTGGTGTACTTTTGGAAGTGAAATTAATTCATCTAATTAGTCTTGTGAAGTTCTAAGTTATCCTAGTCATCTTGGCAGAAATTTTTGAGTAAGCAGATTTATGACATCAACATTCACACATGCAAAAGTGTTAGAAGAAAGTGGTTACATGGGTTTGTTTAGATTTTTGACTAGATCATGTGTTTAAAATTTCATGTTATATACAAATTTATGGTGGTTCAAAGTGTCTCTCCCAAGAAAATTTTACTAGTTTCCATAATTAGCCAATTTTGCATTAAAAAGTGACTCTTGGAATTCAAATATTTGAATTTACAAAGGAAAATAAGTCTGTAGTATTTTGTTTATAAATTTTGATAATGGTTAAATTTTATGATGGTATAAAAATAAAATTGGTAAATAAATTCAATGGAAATCTAGGAAAATTAATTAAGAGGTTTGATTAGTTATACAATTGCATTTATTACACGTGAGAGTTGATTGTTGGTTGACTATGATTTTCTAAATAAACCAAAGTGCAAAGAAATGATTGTGTAATTCAAAATATTGATAAAAATTGTAATTAATTATACTCTATGTAGATCATTATAAAAGTTATTTGGAGTTTTGAATATCCATACATGTGTAGTTATTGTCGGTCAAAGCTGACTTTTGTTGATTATAATTTTTGCATGTTAGAGTAGGCTTATTATAGTGGTGTTTCTAAGACTTTGGAGGATTAATTAAGGTGTATTATGTATTTTATGATGTTACTAAGGTCTTGATATTTCCATCCATATGTGTATTATTCTTGGAAAGTTTATATACAGTTAGTTTGAGCCTCATTTGTGAAGATAGTGTTTTTGGGCTAATTAAGCCTAAGAAGTCTTTAAGACCTAATGGAGTTTTCATAATATGAGAAAATGATTTGATGTTTGAAATTAAATTTATTTTAAGTGGTTTGGGTCATTGGTAAGGCCCATCTGGGCCATGGTGGCTCAAAGTATTCTTTGAAGGTAAATTAGGTCTCTATGAGACCTATTCAAGGTTTGAGGGATAAAACATGTTTCATAAGGTGAGTGAGTGACTTGGAGTGTTGTATGACTTATTAAACATATATAAGGCTTGAAAGACCTTATGGTTAAGTGCTTAAAAAATTTCCATCTTTGGTTAAGGGCTATTGGCATCTAAGTGTAATGTGTGGCCTAATGGAGGGTTAACTACTTAGGTCTAACTTAAGCCTAGTCTATTGGTTTGAGCCATTTGAAGCATGGAAAACCTATTGAGTTGATTTATATTATATGTAACATGTATAAATATAAATTTTGATGTTGATCCAACCATGTAAGTTTTTGTGGCCAACCAAGATTGGTTGGAGAAAGAATCATGTATAAGTAGAAGGCTATTTTGGCCTAATTAGGCTAGTTAGAAAATTGGAGAGTGAAGTGAATGATATGAGAATTTAGAAAAGGGTAATATGCCATGGAAACTATGAAAAAATCATGTTGAATATTTTTCAAGGGTCTAACAGTGTTTTTTATAGGTCATGTGCAAGTAAGCAGATTTGTTTCAAGGCTATTAGGCCTATTTTGCTTAGGTAACCTAATACAAAGGTTTTGGTTGGAAATCAACTAAAAGAACAAGGAAAAATATACATGAGGATGATATTCATGTTGATGCATGATTGAATGTTCATCTAATAAAATTAGAGTGTGAAGGAGGAGTGACTTCAAGGTCATGAGCATTTATATGAGGAGTGTTTGAGTAAAGAAGAGAAAGAGTTGTTGTATACCTATGTAAGAGGTAGATTTGAGTTTATGTGAATTGTTTAATACCATAATTAGTTATATGAGGTAGATAGGTAGGTTTACAAGTGTTAGAAAAAGAGAGGACAATCATCAAATGTGTCAGATATTAAATAAAAGGTGGAGATTAGTTTAGAGGTGTTTGAGTTGGTGCTTGATCATATAGGGGGTAATAGCCTCCTTGCTAGTTGGTGCTAGCTAAAGGTCTAGTGGGTGCTTGAAAAAATTGAGGGGTGGGTACTCCTTGATCAATTGGTTCTAGTCTAAATTGAATAAATACCTTTATAAGATAGTAGTCCAAATCTTGATTTAGTGGGTTTTCTCCCCCATGAGGGGTTTCCACATAATTCATATGTTATGCAATTTGATCTTGCATTATTTTCTTTGTTAATTATAATGAATGTTTTATATGCTTCATGAATGCTTATTTTGAATGGTTACAAGTTTGAAGAATTGGAATTGAAGTTAATTTTCTTGCATCACTAATTCACCCTCGTCTCAGTGATTATGCTTCCAATAATTGGTATTAGAGCAGGTCCTTCAAGAAGGCTTGACAACTAGGAAGGTGGTATTTGAAGAAAAAATGGCTAAGAAACTAAGGAAAGAGAATAATGAATTGATATTTATGGTCAAATGTCTTAAAGAGAATATTAGTTATTTTGAGACGAGGAGTAACTCTAACTACAAGGAAAATGATTATGAAAAGATCATCAAAAGTCTTAGAGAGTAGGTCAAGTCCTTTATGGAATATGAAGGAAAGGTGAGTCATATTCAAACCAAGTTTAAGATAATGATTGAAATATTCAAATAGGATAAGATTACTATTCATGATCTTAAGAATCATTTTGAGGCTGCAAATTCAAGTTTGAGTTCAAAGAAGGTTGAGTGTGATAATTTGAAAATTGAGCTAGGCTCCTTAAAGGTTAGATATAAGAATCTCATGGTCAAAATGAGAAAGGTTGAGCAAGAGAAATTAGATCAACTCAAGAAGGATGATATCACGAAGAACAAGGTGATAATATCATCAAGGTATCCCAATTCTATGAGGTTTGTCAATTCATCTCATAGTCAATGTTATGCTTGCAATCAGTTTGGTCACACTGCAAGAGATGAAAAAGGAGAAGTAACCTATAAAAAGGAGATAACAAACATCATCAATAAAAAGGTATGAATTATATTATTTGTTTTAGGTGTCATAGAGTTGATCATATTATAAGGTATTGCTATAATAGGTTGAACAAGTTCTCAGGGAAAAACAAGGTGTATAGAGCTCTTAATGTGCAAGAAAGAGGTCATACATGGATATGGAGACCTAAAAATATTAAGAGAGATCATATTAAGACCAAGAATGAATTGGTTTATGATGATATTAGTCAACATTGTTTAATTTAGGGAAAACAAGGTTTAGGTGTAAAGTAATGCCAAGAACAGGTAGCATCCATTAATAGTGCATTTAAAGGAAAGATGGTAGATAAAAGGGATAAGAAGGATGATAAGAAAGTGAATGAGAATACTTATAGGAGTCATCAAGTTTAATATTAAGATGGTTTTTTTGATTTGGTAGATATGAAGGCAAGACAAAACTATTATTTATTAGGGTGTGTTGACAAGGGATTCAATGAGAAGATGGATGAGCCAATCAAGCCTATCAGGAGGCTTTTGGGCATTCTATGTTCCTTGGTAGGTGAGATTTATCTATAAGCTAAGAAGTTAATGAAAAATCTAGATAGAGTTATGTTTACTTCAATTGATAGTATGAAAGGTATGCATAGAGTGAGTGAGAGCATATGTGAGATGCTTCAATTCCAAGGATCTTGTGTGGTTGAGAATGCTTTAAAAATAGTTTATATGAGATGAACATGATGTTAGGAGGATTTTTATAACTCTTTGAGTAGTTTATTAGGTCTAAGGATCAGTTGTCATGTTGAGGAAGAGACCCTTTTTCACCAATGTCAAAGGGGGAGAGATTAGAATGAAGGAGTTGTTCACTATGGGAGAGAGAATTATAAAAGGTGTTTTCAATCAATGACAAAGGGGGAGATTTTTGAGCATGGTATTGAGATTCATTTATTGTCATTTATTTCAAGGTGATCTTAGTATATAATGCATTAATGACAAAGTCATAGGTTACAAGTGAATTTGAGTTTGCATATCATGTATGTAGGCCTTTGAGGTGATTTAACATGTTTGAGGAGTCATATGGGGTATAAGAAGTGCTTGGTATACTTGTGTAAGTGAAAGTAATTCATATAAGTAGTATTGTGATATAAGTAGTCTTGTGAAAGTCTAGGTTATCTTAGTCATCTTGGTATAACTTTCTACGTAAGTAGATTGATGACATCAACATTAGCACGTGTGAAGGTGTTAGAATAAAGTGGTCACATAGGTTTGTTCAAATTTTTCCTATAGAACATGTTTCAAATTTCATGTCTTGAAATGATGTCTTCAAAATTTATGGTGGTTCAAAGTTTCTCTCCTAGGGAGATTTCACTAGTTTCCATACATAGCCAATTTTGCATTAAAAAGTGAACATTGGAATTCAAATATTTAAATTTATAAAGGAAAACTAGTCTATAGTATTTTATTTATAACTTTTGATAATGGATTATTTTTATGATGGTATAAAAGTAAAAGTTGTAAATAATTAAAGTGTAATCTAGGAATATTGATTAGGAGGTTTGAATGGTCATAAAATTGAATTTACTGCATGTGAGAGTTGACTATGGTTTTTCTTAATAAACTAGAGTGAAAATAAATGATTGTATAAGTCAAAATATTAATCAAACCTTGTTGATAGAAAAAAAATTAATTATACTCCATTTATATCATCCTCAAAGTTATTTGGAGTTTTGACTATTTGTACAGGTGTAGTTATTGTAGGTCAAAGTTGACTTTTGTTGACTGTAATTTTTGTAGGTCAAAGTAGGATTCTTGTAGTGGTATTTTTGAGCCTTTAGAGGATGAATAAATATGTCTTATGGATTTTATTATGCTAATGAGGTATTGATAGTTCCATCCATATGTGTATTGTGCTTGAAAAGTTTATATACAATTAGTTTGAGCCTTATTTGTGAAGAAAATGTTTCTAGGCTAATTAAGCCTAATTGGTCTTTAAGACCCAATGGAGGTTTTATAATATGAGCAAATGATTTGATGGTTTTCAAGAATGGAAAAGGATCATAGAGGATTAAATTAAAGTTATTTAAATTTTTTTGGGTCATTGGTAAGGTCCATATTGGACATGGTGTCTCAAAGTGTTTCATGAAGGTGAATTAGGTCTCCATGAGACCTATTGAAGGCTTGAGGGCTAAAAGAGGTTTCATAAGGTGAGTGAGTAACTTGGAGTGTTGTACAACTTGATAAAAATAGATAAGGCTTGGATGAACTTGTGGTCAAAATTTTAAAAGGTTTCAATCTTTGGTTAAGGGATATTGGCATCTAAGTGTAATGTGTGGCCTAATGGAAGGCTAATTACTTAAGTCTAGCTTAAGCCTAGTTTGTTGGTTTGAGCCATTTGAAGCATGGATGACCTAATGAGTTAATGAATATTTTATGTAACATGTCCAAATATAAATTTTTATGTTGATCCAATCATGTAAAGTGTTGTGTCTGACCAAGATTGGTTGGAGAAAGAATCATGTATAAGTGGAAGGCTATTTTGGCCTAATTAGGCTAGTTAGACAATTGAAACATGAAGAGAATGATATGAAAATTTTCAAAATGGTAAGAGGCTATGGAAAATATAAAAAAACCTATTTAATATGCGTCAAGGGTCTAATAGTGTTTGTTTCAGGTCATGATCAAGTAATCAAATTTATTTTAAGGCTATTAGGCCTATTTTGCTTAGGTAACTTAGTATAAAGGTTTTGATTAGAAGTCAACTAGAAGAACAAGTTAGAGGTTATGTGAGAATGATATTAATGTTGATGAATGACTATATGTTCATCTAAGAAAAACATAGTGTGCAAGAGGAATGACTTCAAGGTCATGAGCATGTATATGAGGGGTGTTTGAGTAAAGAAGAGAATGAGTTGGTGTATGCCTATGTAAGAGGTAGATTTGAGTTTGTATGAACTATAAAACACCATCATCAGTTGTATGATGTATATAGGTAGGATTTTAGGTGTTATACAAAGAAAATTCCATCATCAAGTGTGTCAGACATTAGATCAAAGGTGGAGATCAATTTGGAGGTGACTGAGTTGGTGCTTGATCATCTAGGGGTTGTAGCCTCCTTGCTAGTTGGTGGTAGCTAAAGGCCTAGTGGGTGCTTGACCAAATTGAGGGGTGGGTACTCCTTGATCAGTTGATATTGGTGTAAATTGAATAAATACCTTTATAGGATAGTAATCTAAATCTTGTTTTAGTGGGTTTTCTCCTCCATGAGGGTTTCCCACATAGTTCATGTGTAATGTGCTTTGATCTTGCATTGTTTTCTTTGTTATTTACAATGAATGGTTTATATGCTTCATGAATGATTATGTTGAATGGTTAAGAGTTTGAAGAATTAGAATTGAAGTTGATTTGATTGCATGACTGATTCACCCCCCTTCTTAGTGATTGTGCTTTAAAAAAAAAAAAACTTTATATATTAAAGAGAAATGTTAAAAAATAGCTATTAAGGAGCATTTCAAAAACTTGGGACTTAGATGAGTCCCAAAATAATAATTTAATTTCAAATTATTGGTACTTATTTCAAAAAATGAGACTTAATAAAAATATATGGGACTCATGATATATAGGGTTTTTGTAATATTATAGACAATTAATTAGGTATTTTAATAAGAAAACATTATTTATTTTATATTTAATTATTAATTTAATTATGGTGTGAGAAATTGAATAAAGGTTAAGGAAAAAATAAACAAAAAAATGATTTATACTATGGTTTGAAGATTTCTTCAGATTTATTTCAGTGTTCTTCAAGTTTTAAGATAAAATAAAGACACTGATAGTTTGGGAGACCACAATATGAATCCCTCAGGGGGTTTCCTCCCCCCTCCCCAAAGAAACCATTATCAATAAAATTATTATTGGATCCACAAGCATTATTTTAGAGATAGAAATGAATATTATCATGAAGGTGGTTGGTATGACTAAGATCAAATAGAGAAAATGGAGGAAAAATAACATGCATGCAAGCCATAAAGAAAAAACTGATTGCCATGCTTGATCCTAGGGAAATAAAAAAAATATAGTATGATTATATGGTAGAATATTGATATGTAAATTCATGGGAGATAAATTAATCCTGGAATAATTACATGCATGAACTAGAAGAATGTAGAGGATGAACAAAGAATATAAAATGAAAACCTATACTAAAGGGTGTTTTATAGGAATATTTGCTATTGACTTTGATAGGGATAAAGTGTTTGGATGAGGGACATAATTATTTATAAATGTGAGTTTATTTATGAAAAATTGGCATATATTTTTTAGGCCAATAAAGGAACTCCTAACCATGTCATTTGTATGGATCTGAATGTACACCCTACCACAAGAATTATGGTCCATGAATGCTTTTGAAACCATTGTAAATACTATTAGTATATTAGTATATTTATCTAAACCATATTATGGTAAATTAATATCTAGATATGTTAGAATATGTGTTGACTTAGATCTCCAAAAACCCCTTCCCAAGAATATCATCTTGAAATTAGGAGAAATGGAATGGGTCCAAGATATTGATTATGAGAGCATCATGTTCTAGTGTATAAACTTCCACAATTATGGACATCTCATCAGAGAGTCCCACAATTATGGACAAGTATTACCCTAGATAAAGTACCTAAAATAACTAAGAAAGACTCAATGAGATTTGTCAAGGTGAAAATAAAGCACATTATCAAGGCTTATAAAAACATTGAAAAAGTATGTGCCAAAATAAATAAAAATATACTAATGAGAAACCTACCTCAATGGAAGAGGTCGATTTTTTCAAAGAAACACGACCATAATATAATTAAAATAACATAAAAATGAAAGATATCATGGCAGACTATGGATTCAAATAAGACCTAGAAAATTTTATATAAGAACCAAACATAAGGAACTCATATCAACAAAAGATAGTTATTCATCAAGGAAAATAGATAAAAGGATAAGTCTTGATGAAAGGGAAAAAATAAAAGGAAAGATGGACAAGTATGGATGAGGAAGACGAGTAAGATTAAATAATAGAGGAGGATAATGTGGGAATTATACAAACCTAAAATCTCAACTCCAAATGAAATTGTGAAAAATGAAAGAGAGGGAGACCCAGTAAGAAGAAAAAGAGGCATGATGAGGTAATGGAAGCCATTAGATCAGGGACCTAAATTTAAGTAGATACACTCTTAGTGGGAACCAAGAAAAATAATCTCCCTTAATGGAGATAATCTCTTGTAATTTAAGGGGTCTTAATGTCCCATCCAAAAGGATAACATTAAAGCAAATAATCACATAGCATAACCCCAAAATAGTGATTTTAAAAGAAACCAAACTATAAATTCTAGTTGAGCACATCAAGAGCATGTCAAGATTCATAAGAGAGGTAGTAGGGAAAGATTTCATAAGAAAGGCAAGAGGATTATAAATAATATGGGACCCTAGCTCAATGAGGTTGTAGATTAATCAAACCCAAAATTAGTACCCTATGTGTAAAGTGGTCTCTTTGAGGACAAAAATCAGCTTCTTGTTTATAAATATATATGGATCCCAGAACAAGGAAGAAAATGATCAAGCTTGGAAAAAAATAGAGGCTATAATCAAATTAGACCAAAATGCATATTGTATTTTAGGGGTGACTTTAATTCACTACTTGAGGCCTTGGAAAAGAAGGGAGGAAACATGGGTGATAAGTATTTCTCAATCTTCCATAACTTTATGGAAAATATAGAACTATGAGATCTCAAAACTAAACAAGGTTGTTCACTTGGAATAATAGAAGATTAGATAAGGACCTTATTCAAGAGAGATTGGATAGATTCTTGGCCTCAAGAAATTGGGTAGAAGATAGCTCCATATTGGAAATTGAGGTTCTCAAAACCTTGAGATCATATCATGGGTTGATTTTGTTACATATCATACAATATGAGTAGTTAGTGAGAGATCTATTTAGTTTTGAGAAAATGTGGATTGAATACCCTGACATCAAGGATTTTGTTACCCAATAGTGTAAATCCCCAAACAACATATTCAGTACCAAAATGTACTTATTCTCATAAAAACTTAGAGATCTAAAATTGGCCTTGAAAAATAGAATCATCACATATTCATGAATATATTTCAAGTCAAGAAAGCTCTAGTTAAGAGAAGTTTAGAGATTCAGGAAAATTAAATGGAAGGTGACAAATCCATAGTCCTTATAGAGGAAGATTAAGAAGTAATAGGGAACCTATAAGAAGTGTATGAAAATAAGGGAATCTATTGGAAACAAACATATAGAGTAAGATGTCTAAAGGAGGGAGAAAAGAATACAAAGTTCTTTCATATTTCATGTAGAATCAGAAGGTAAAAAAACTTTATCTAGAAATTTAAAACCCTAAAAGGGGACATCTTGGTGGATACTAAATAGATTAAATAATATATGGAGAGGTTCTTGGAGGACACACTATAATGGGAGAATGAGGAGAGCTAAGTAGATGAGGAAGCCTTCTAGAGACTAATTCTACAACTAGTTACCTAGTTTGATAATGAAAATATAATGGAGGACATATTAACAAAAGAAGTCAAGAGAGTGGTCTTCAATATGGTAGGGGATCATTTTCTAGGCCCAGACAAATTTCCAACCATTTTATACCAACACTAATAGGATATTTTGGTAGAATAACTAATATAAGTAGTATAATAGTCAAAGGAATCACAAGCGATGCTAAAATATTTCAAATATATATTCTTGGTTCTCATTCCAAATAAAATAGAGAGAAGATTACCAAAGGATTTTTTACTTATCTCTCTACGTAACACTATATATAAAATCATATCAACAACCATTACAAATTGGATAGAAAACATCTTTCCTAATCTAATTACAGAGGAACAAGGAGGTTTTGTCAAAGGAAGACAAATTATTGATGGGTTTTCATTTCAAAAAATATTATTCATTCTATATACACTATTAAGAGGTAATTAATGCTAATAAAATTGGACATCTCTAAGGCATACAAAAAATTAAATTGGTCCTTTCTTGATGAAACACTTCAAAATTTTAGTTTCAGTCAATAATGGAAAATATGGGTATAGATTTGTTACACCTCCACCAAGGTTTCAATAATGGTCAATGGATCCCTAGAAGGGTAATTTTCCTCTTCATAGGGCCTCAAGTAAGGGGACCCATTCTCCCTTATATTTTTATCCTTATAGTAGATCCCCTATGGAGATGCATAACATTTCTAAAAGAAGTAAATATAATAAAGGGGATTCAAGCAACCATTAATGGGAATTCTAACTCTCATATTAAATTCATGGATGATACTATGATACTTAATTTGTCAAAACTTCAATAAATCAAATAAAAAATGGATTTACTAGTTAGTAAGGAAAAATAATAGAGATAATAAAAAAAAGAAAAGTAAATCCAAGATTTTTTTCATCAATGTATCTCCTAGCATCTAATATTTCCTATGTATAATTTTGGGTTTTGGGAAGGCATCATTCATTGATGACTAGATGGGATTCTCTATCTTTAAAGGAAAAGGAGATATGAATCAATGGAAAAAATTATAGATAAGATCAATGAGGAAACTTAGTAACTAGTAAGGTAAACATATAAATTATGCGGGAAGGATAACCCTTATCAAAACATTTATACTTTCTACTATCATATACTAGTCTTATTTATTAAAGGCTCCTTCAAGTATTTTATCTAAGTTAAATAGAATTCTAAGAAATTTTATGTGGAAAGGTAAAAGAGAGAAGGAAAAATTCCATCTTCTCACTTGGGATAAATTATGTAAACCAACCTCTAAAGGAGGGATGGGTATAAGAAACCTCTCCAAGGTAAGTTGAGGCATATTAGCGAAACTTTTCTCAAGAATCATAATTAATTCCTCTCAAAAATGGATTAAATTGATTAGAGATAAATACCTCAAAGAAATAAATCTATAAATAATATATATGGATAAGGAGCTTCTTATGGGCTCAACTATTTGGAATAACATAAGGGAGGTCATATACCTTCTCATTAAGGGCTTCTTTAAACAAATTAAAAATGGGAAAAATATAGACTTCTGGGAAGATAAAAGGATTACTCAAAACCCCTTAAAATGGATGTGATTTTTGATAATATCATAGAAAAAATTATTAAACATTGGGTACACAAAGTGTAATATTATTGGGATGAATGAGTAGATCTAGGCAACAAGACCCTTTCATGAAATACCTTCCAAAAGCTATATGACACATATAATGAATCCTAGAAGTATTTGAATGACATCATGTAAGGTTTTTATATTCCTTGGAGAACATATTAAAATACTTGGAAATAAAATAAAATATGCACATGTATGTATGTAGTTAAATAATGATACATAGCTTACATGGAAGGTCTTCCCATAGGAACTGAGGGTTCATTATGGGAAAATACATGGAGCTCAAAAAATGCTCAAAGGTGAAAGTCTTTTTGTGGTTGGCTACACATGAAAATATTATAATAGGTGAAAACCTAAAATGAGAGGCTTATAAAGGCCATCTAGACTATACTATGTTATTGTAACAGGGAAAACATAGAACACCACTTCTTTCACTACAACTTTACTTCAGGAATATGAAATCATTTTATCAACATGGTTAACATTATTTAGACTATGAATAAGAACCTTCAAAATAATCTCAAAAGGTGGAAATTTAGTAATAAATTAAATATTATTAAGGACATATTGGAAATGGGGCTGATCCTCATCACATGGAAAGTATGTCTAGAACATAAGTCTAGTGAAAATTTTTGGATGGAAATAGTAGCTAGTATTAATGAGACTATATTATCCTAAAAAAAACAAAATAATAAAGAATTTGATCTAGAGGAATCCAAAATTATTAAAAATTGGGGAAAGATTGGAAAGTTTTTGATAATATAAAACCTAACAATAAGCAAAAAAATGAGATACTAAGAAAAGGTATAAAATGGGCACCCCTAGAGTAGGGATGATACAAGGTCAAATTTTATGGTTCATAGAAACAAAATAAAGGTAAGTCTAGCACAAGAGTAGTTTTAAGAGATTATAAGGGGAAGGTGATATCCTATAATGTGGTCTCCATTCGGATACATTCTAACAACATAGTAGAAGCTAATGGATTAACACTAGGAATGAAGTTAACATTTAAATAAAATATAAATAAAGTTGTAATAGAAGGAGATGCAATCATTATTTTTAAAGTGATGGAAGATAGTAAAAGCCTTAATTGGATATTGAAAATAATCATATAATAAGGAAAAAAGTTGAGAAACCATTTTAAGGAAGTCAATTGGAACCACACATTAAGAAAAGGTAATCAAATCATAGATTGGTTAGTGAACTGATAGATATAATATAACTCAAAATATGGGAAAATAAATGTATAAAATCTCTACAAACTTGGATATAGAGTAATTTAAGGAAAATTATTAAAAAAGAATGCATTGCTTGATAAAGAAAAAGTAGGTGGTGATGCCAAGTAGGCAAGGAGGGTGAAATGAGGAATGAAAACCTACCAAAAGCTACATGTTAGTAAATCATCCCCATAAAATTATTAGAAATAAAAATAAATAATAAATAAAAAGAAATTCATCTAATTGGGGAAGAAATCAATAGAATTAGAGCCAAAAAGGATGGAGTAGGCAATATTTAGAAACGTTTCAAGATAAAATCCATGGGAGAGAGGAAGTGGGGAAGGAAACTGTCACCCAAGGGTCTATGAAAACTTTCTAAAATATAATTGAACATATAATTTATCTATGACACAGGAAAAATAGGAATACAAGTGTATTTTATTGCATTCCAACTCCAAAATTTTTATTCCTAGCCAAGATTTTCCTCTATATCAAGTTGGTGAGGCTCTTGGATCAATTTATCTAGTTGGGTATGGATTTAATAGAGGTGGTATGTAACTTTATGGCCATCAAAATCAATGTGCTAGATAAATTTATAACTACATCATAATATATTACAATAATGATTCCACTAAACTAGTTAGTAGAAGGCTACAATAACCTACCCTAGTGCTCAAACCATCCCATCGAGCTTAGTGGACAATAGGAAAAAAGGGAGATAAACAAAATTGGTAAGGAGGAGAATATAGAAGGTAATGAAAGAACATAGGAGATAATACAAGGGACATTGAATGACACTTACAATGGCATGAGAGAAAATTAAAATGTTAGGAATGTTTCTATCTATAGAAGAGTAGTAGATTAGGCCAATTTAGGGGTTATTTTATGCCACTTTTCAATAGGATAAAAGATCAGAGGGGGATAAAAATATAACCAATGAATACAAAGGTAAGTAGGAGTCTATTAAATAGAAATCTAGTATGGAATAGGGAGGGACTAATGAAAAATTAGTATGTTATTAAAATATAAGAGTCACAAATCAATGGAGATTGGGAAAAAAAAAGAATATTCCCACCAAAATAGTGCCAGGACCAAGTAGGGAAGCTAGATCTTAAAGCACCTTAGAGAACTGATTAATGAAATACATATGCTCATAGAAGTAGTGATTAGTATAAATAACATCATCTATAAGAAAATCATAGAGTAAATTGAGCATAAAAAAGATATGGGTACCTTTATCAAAATATTTTAGGAGATATTTTTGGCTCGCTTCAACCTGATAGAAGCAATTAATGACAAATTGATACATATCACAAATCTCTTTGAAAATAGTAGAATATAGATAAGACTTCACACCTAGATCCTTAGAATGTTTCATATTAACATGCATGAAATACAAGGGATGTATAATATTCTAGCTAGGATAACAAAGGACATGTTGAATATGAAGGAGAATCTTCACCACTAGCATTGTGTGTAAAATAGCAATGAGTTGTCTAAACACCCAATAGAGGAAATAACATAAGAAGAGGAAAATTAAAACATGTTGGGAGGGTGGAGGATTTATTTTGAGCTCTTGTTCATAGTAAGTTGGTGGGTGTAATAAGATATCCTTACTTATTGGTAAGGTGTGGTTTCTTGTGTTCATGTTTTGGGTCATTTTGAATCGTGTTGCTATAATGGATCTTTGAGGATTAATAAAAAGTTTTTATTTATAAAAAATAATTAAGTTAATTATTAATTATTTATAATAAATTAATATTAATTTTTTATGAAAAATAATATTAATAAATTATTAATATAATATTTTTTATTGGTATTTACTTTTGATTAGAACTATGAACAATCTAGGACACAATTGGGGGCCTAGAACTTGAAGTGTTCATTTACCACATGTATCAGATAATGGCCACAACTATCCTAAAAATATCAATAAAGGCCATAATAATCCCAAGAATACCCATAATGGCCATAACCATCACAAAAATACCAATAAATAGCCATAACTAACCTAAGAATACCAACAACAGCCACCACTGATGTAAGAATATCAACAATGACCACATCTAGCCTTGAATATCTTAATGATATTTGAACCTAAGTGGGGTTTGAAACAACAATTCCACTTTACCAACTCACCCAAATCTCATTAATAATTATTAATATATAATAATAACTATATAATTTAAAACAAATAATATGTAAAAGAAAATTTCATAAAAATAATTCAACAAATACCTAAATATATAAAAAAAATTATTAAAAAAAGCCCAAAATCATTTTATTTAACTATTTTAAATTTAGATATAGACCTCATTTTATATTTAATGTGTTTGTATAAACGATCGTAATATTTTATCTTTTCATAAAATAAATCTTCATAATGCTATCAACTTGTGAATAATTGAATTCATTTCCATAACATCTGCTAGATTTAGCATGATTGTATTTTGTGCCATGTTCATAACATGAAATTATAAATTTATAAAAAAGTGTAGCCATAAAAGCTTCATATTCTCCACTCCAAATTTTAGGTCTTCTTCTTTTATTCACATAATTATCATATTCTTCCTCAATTTTTTTTAGTTTTATCGTGAGGTGAAACCAAAATGTCATTGACATTATATTGTAGCTTTGAATGCGCATTTAATGTAGAGATTTATTTTCTTTATATAATTACATTTTAATAAATTAATACAACTAAATTATTACCATCATATATCATACCTTGGAAATAGAATAATATTAAACATTAAAAATTCCAAGCGCACCTATAATTTCATTCAATAGTAAATGAATCCTAGAATATTTATTTTTAATGTTATCTATTTGATAAAACATGTCATTTTATCACCTAAATATATTACTACATTTTTAAAATTGGTTGACCATTACTATAAAATAATAGTTTTTAAATTACCATCATATTTATTTAGGTGTTATATTATTCTTAATTAATGATTCTATATTATAGAATAATCTATCGCAATTTGTATATATAATGTTGAAACATTCATATTTATCTCCATATCCCAAGTTCTATATGATTGAGTTTAATGGTTTTGTATATTATATTTGTGTTTTAATACTTCTCATGATTTTAAAAACCATATTTATATATGGATTTGTTTTGATCCCCTGAAATCTAGAATTCGTCAATGTTAAACTTAAGGAGACGATTCAATAATTCATGGAGGTTTTCCTCTTAAATTGATGACCACAAACCTGCATTTGTAAATTTCCAAATATATTCATCAAGTATTTCTTTTTCATTATGATAGAGATAATATGTTTTATTTTTTATTAGATATTTTGGATATATTTTAATAAATTTGATAGGAAACGAATAATGACTCATTGAGAACAATAACAAGTAATTTCTTAATTATAATGGTTTTATTTTCCATATATAAAAAATCCAATTAAGTTTTATTTTTTAATTAAAATTAATTAAAACTCATGTTTATTCTAAAATTTCAACTATAATATATATTTTTCCAAAAAAATGGATTAGTTATTTATATTTTTCATTATTTTGATAATAATTAAAATACTGAAATCTTAATAGGCATCACTTTAATTATTATTTTTTTTTATAATTTTCTAAACATAATAATATTTATAAAATTATAGATAATAATGTAATAGACCAAATACATTGCATAATGAAATGAAATTATTGAATAAAAATGAGAGAAAATAGTCTCTCAAATTAACTTTTTTTTATAAATTATCATTCCATCATTTCCCACCACATTAAGAATTTGTTCTATAGAATTATTTTTATATATTTTTGTTGACCCATCTGATGTATCTTTAATGAAGATCATTTCGCTATTTTTTTTATCTATCATGGGACAAAATATTTCTAATGATTTTTACAACATGTCATATTTTGGTTTAATAGATCCTATCATGATATATATATTGATGAATATTTCATATAACATAATGAAAAATAACAAAAAGAGATATAAGTATATAATATTATTTGTTTTAGGTTTCTAAAAAATTTTATTGTCAATTGATTAAAACATGAAAATATATAAAATTTAAACATTAAATCTATATCAAATTTTTAATACTTACACATTTTTAAATACAAAAAAGTTAATAAAGTTTAATATATTTTAAAGGCTTAACAATATTATATATATAGTTATTTACATCAAGTATTATTTGTAATTTTTCTAAATGTGGTGACAAAGTCTTACTTGACCAAATATTTTCTTTGGAATTTTCAAGCTCACTTGAAACAATTTTATTTTCTACATCACTATCCTTTCGATATCCATATTTGGTACAAAAAATTTTATAGTACATTTTTCATAGCTTTACACATATAGACCTTTTGACAGAGTTAGGAATATAGTGGCATGATTTTATATTGTCCCTTTTGGTTCATGCCCTTTTACTTATTTTACCTGATATTTCTTATCCTTTGTATTACCTAGTATGTCTATATTGGCGTGTTTTAAATATCCCTATTTTTTTCTAACCATTTCTATGTTTTTAGCCATTGGAT
The DNA here is from genome assembly GCA_037957365.1 of Torreya grandis. Taxonomy (NCBI): domain Eukaryota; kingdom Viridiplantae; phylum Streptophyta; class Pinopsida; order Cupressales; family Taxaceae; genus Torreya; species Torreya grandis. The sequence goes on along the minus strand of JARHVA010006377.1, from coordinate 254,485 downwards.
ACTATCTACGGTTCTAGACATTAGCATTGATAGTAGTGTCCAACTTAAGTAGTTGTTTCTAGCCATATCTTTTGATAATTATCCATACTTTTCACTTTGTGACTATTGCTTATCCCCATATGTTTATTTTATTATCAATTTTTGCATGTCACTAGGTTCTAATTCAAAATTAAGAGGCTTCATATATATACAAAGCTATAGTATAGTTTATAAAAGGAATCAAGATACTCAATTAGAAAGTAATTTGTATTATTCAAAACCTATTGAATTTCATCATATACCAAATATATATAATTATAAGTATGAATTAATTAAAATACAAATTTTCACTTGAATTACTTGTACCAAGGGTTTTGATAGGATAAAGAGTATATAGTTGCATAATCACCATTACACACACACCTAGGAGGGAGAATTAAATGTGAGTATGAGGCCCTCTTTATAGTATATGGCTATATAGGCAATACTTAGCATAGTTAGGTTTCTAGGGTTATTTTGAATCATGTGCTAACCCTTTTTTACCAAGTTAGAGGAATCCAAATCCAAAAGGAACTAGGTTCTTTTATCAATAACTATATTATGCACATAATTCCATCTATTCAAAAGGACTAAACTTGGTTATAGGATACATCTCACTGTCAAGAAAATTGAGTCATTTTTAGTGCATATTCAATGCTAGAAACCTATGTCATAGTTGGATAATAACATCCATGGTAGTGTTTAATTTCAATAGTAGTCTTTAGTCAATAAGGATAGTCAAAACATATAAGGAATATAAAACAAATCTTCATTATAGGATTAAGATATATTCAAATCAGTGTCACGGTTTATATTAGAGCATAAAAAAGATACACTCTCTTTATCCCTCAAATTCCTAGTATTGTATTGATTTCACATGCTTGAATGGCTTAATTCACAATACTTTTTTATATATTACTCAAAACTTAAATATAATTGTTATGCATTCAAACATTTTATTTTCTTGGGTGTGTTTATGTATTAACCCTACTTAGCTTAAAACATTCTAGTGAACCTAACCTCCTAATTTTAAACAAAACCTAGATTATGTTTAGGATTTCCCATTCTAAAAAAGGTTCTTTTAGATTCCTAGATATAATTTTCAAATGTGATTTATTGTATGGGCAAAGTGTAAGGAATGATTCTTCATATTTTTCATTAGGCATTTTGGTTATTTCCTATGTGTTGTGTCCAAACATTAATCCTTTGTTGTGGTTTCTCTTGTTCAAACCCCTAAGAATATCAATCCTTTAGATTTTTTTTTTAATATGCTTGCTGATAAATACATTGCTTATGATAATATTATGGATAAATAAAATTTAATCTATAATTTTCTTTTATAGTAGCTTCTTGAAATGATGAAAAAACAAATAATGAAAATGAAAATATACATGAATATGATGACATTGATATCTTACATTCTTACTCCCCTTATGAGTACTATTGTGATTTCACATATTACAAAGAGGAATGTGAAGATCCTAGTTTTCATTTTTATCTTACATTGTGTTTTTCTAAATCTAATGATGAATTAATTTAGTGTTCAAAAAATGACTCAATAGTTGAATATACATCTTATTTAGTTAGTTATGAGCTTGTTACAAAGAATGAATGTTTAACTTATTTTAAAAATCTTGAAACTATTGTTCAAATTGAATATTCCATTCCATGCAAATGTAAATAGTGAAAATTACTATTTGTATGTAGATATAGATGATACAAATACATGTACTACCACATCCCCTATTTTTTTATGTGGGAAAGATAAAAATGTTAAAAATAGTGTAGATTCATGTTCTTATACCTTTATTACATTTCAAGATAAATAACATAACATCTCTATTAAAGGTTTCCTAATGAAATAATTTCCTAAGAAAAATAGAAATGATGTAACTCCCAATGCAAACAATATTTATGCCCATTTTCTTTTTTCATATGATAATGATGTACATAAATTAAAAATTGATATTGCATATTTTATCCCTTTATATTTTTAATTCAAAAATGAAAGTGAAACTTAAATTTTCCTTATGATAATTTTTCAAAAAAAATTGAGAATATTCCTCATTATCCTTATTTTAAATGTTTTGCTCAAAAGCATGTTCTGATTATAGATGAAAATAATGTTAATAAATTATATAGCCCTATTATATGTAATTTAAGTACTCAAAATATTTTGAATGATGGGTGAATTAACCTTTGTGATATCCAAAATGATGTAAGGACCTCTTTTGAATTATCATGTAAAATGGATATTCCCTTACTTAATACTTTTTAAACATAATTTAATCATAAGATGTAGTGTAATTAAAATGGTGAGGAGGTGATCATTCCTATGTTTCATATGGATGGTAGGTTACAACCTATGAGTGTATATTAGAACCTTCCAAGTGTTACTACTAATGACATATTGTCTATGATGATCACTATAGGAGAAATTTTAAAATAATGAGAACACTTAAACTAAAGTACTTTCACATGGTACTACTCTTGATGATAATGTTCTAGGAGATCAAACCCTTACATGGGATTTTTTTCAATCTCCTTATCCTAATTTTTTTGCTATGCCTATATTCCATCCATTTAATGGTAAGTGATACTAATTTAATCAATTAAAATAATATATACACTCCTTTGACCATTGGGATAAAAATGGGTTCTTGTTATTAAAAGCATTCTAAAGAAGCTTAACTCAAGAAGTTCTAGATTGGTTATATATCCTTCAAAATGGGTCTTTTCCAACCTTTAAAAAACATGAAGATGTGTTATTATTTGATTTCTACAAGTACAAATTACCAAATCTACCATTGGGTCATTTTCACACTTTAACCCAAAATGAAGATGAATATATTCAAGACTATATTATCATATTTAAGGATATTTTTTATTCCTTGAACTACAAGCCCTTGGATCTAAAGGTATAATTCATATTTACAATGGGTATTATTTCTCCACTTAGATAAAGAACATTGTACAAACCCTTTAATTATTTAAATATTATGATTCTATTGCATATGATGAATGTCTCAATGTGACTAATAAACAAATTTAAAACAAATTATCAATATTTTTCCACAAGTAAAACTACCACACCCAAATGCATATAATATAAATAAAATAAAATAAGTAGTTTTAATTTAATAATACATAAGAGTACACATATATTTTAATAAGAAATATAACAAAGAAACATCATTATATATATATATATATATATATATATATATGTATATATATATATGTATGTATGTATAATGATGTAAAGTTTATACAATAAACAACATTAGTCATAAGTAGGTGCATCCTCAAGTGTATACAAATCATCATCATTATCTATCTCCATGTGGAGGATCCTAAATCCCATTTTAGCCTATGAGATCAAGATTGATCCTATAATCTCTCCTCCAATGAACCTAGTTGATGTAGTGTTTAGGCATGCTCTTAGTGAAGAACATCATAATGATCAATTAAAGAAGTATGATTTCAGTCAATATCCACTAAAAAATTTCTCTTATGTCTAGCTCTACATGTTCAATAACTCCTATATGGGATGCCATAACTACCTTCACAACAAGATCAAATAAGGGTACACTAACACCCATAATGTCTACCACTCTCTCTACATTACTGTATCTAGTTATGTATATGGGTACACTCTAAGTGAGGGTCTATTTACCACAACCTATCATCATTAACCACTCTAGATTACCTGAGACCAATGATCATAAATACAAAATTATATACATTTATTATATACACCTATCTAATATCCTATTAATAAAAACCAACTATACATATCATACTTATAGGTGGCTCTAACACCAACCTTATAAAAAGGCTATGGACCTATTGGGTCCCCACCATGCCTACCTCCTCTATCACCTCCCTATGTTGTGGGTACCACACTAGGGAAAAACATAATTAGAAGTAAAAATTGCTATAAGGTATTTTCCCACCACTATGTATGTGCATCTGTGCACCCAACATCATTGATTTTAGCAAGTGATAAAATTGGATATATCTCTCCAAGTGAAAAGGGGTCCAAGTCTATTTTTGAAAGGGCTAATCTATCATTTAGCTTATTCTTAGCTCACATTATACAATTCCCTAGATATAGATCTAAGGTTACCCCTTTCTCAATGCCAAATTATCACAATATGCGATTATACTAATTTTTTTCATAAATTCTAGTAAATCAATCAATTAAACACATATTAGCATGAACACTATGAAACTCTTGTTATTCCTCATACCACCTTGAGAATGTATTCTATTACCACCATATAATATGGTTTGGTGTCAAATGATCCAATATGACCCAATATTCAATGGTGTTATGTGCTTTACCTTAAGGCACCACCCATCATATTGTAAATACTTAAGGGTGGGCCTATTTTGATAAGGGTCCACCAATTGGAAGCACAACTAATTTTTTTTATATGACCATACATGTAAGAGTGACGCAAAACCTAACCCTCCACCTCCTATCTCCAAGCAGAATCTATATAAATATATGTATAAATAGGATATCATCATATGCCCCTAATAAAATCTCACTCTTTGATCCTCAATGTAGTGGATAATGTGATACATATGATAGGATATCACTACCCCACCACCTTTAATAGATATAAAATAAGAAAGTAAGTAGAATATAATTTTTTTGAATCATGAAATATAAGCTCTAATGATTGTATCTAAGTAGATAGTAATACTTGTCTATACATATATCAATTTTTTCCCAGTAAAGTATAAATTATACCATTGGATATATCTAATGCTATCATTTCTAGAAACATATTCCCTATTTCCTATGATAGGAAAACTCAAAATATAGTAAGCATCCTCTAGTTTAATCATCATCTCCCCTATCTAGATTAATATTGTGCAAGTATCAAGATTTTATCTCTTAGCTTATGTTGTCATGATATGGACATCATAAGGAACCTACCTTAAATGGGAAACATATCCTAGTTCTACTTAATAAATTATGCCCTAATTAGTGTTGTCAAAACTAAGCTCAAAAAGAGTATAAAAATTCCTACCATGATAAAAATCATGAATATGTGCATCCTTATGTATTAAAAAATAATAAAAAAACATTTATTAATCATCATATTTCAAGTTATTTAAAGCATGATCCAAGGCTGATATTTCAAAACCCAATCTAGATGGTAGCATCAAACACTACCATGAGTTCAAGATGGTTGTGTAGGACAATACTATTGATTTATTTTTTATGCCCTCATAATTTATGAATGAGGTAGCCTCTAAATTTTTGGGATTTATATGGATGTAATTACACTCTGGGGTAGGAGTTGAAGGTATGGGTTAAACCAAATAAGTGGTATAATAGTTAGCTAAGCATGCATGTTGTTAACCATGTGTGTATGGATGAATGAAATATAAAATAAGACCAAAATCCTATTTGGTTTGGATGATTGATAGTCTAAGTTATGGTGGGTAGATCTGAAAATAAAGTCAAAAATGGATAAAAGGGTAAGACGTTAATTAAATTTGTGTTTAAAGAATTTTCTTTTCTTCAAACTGATTTGAAAGAGGATGAGGGCCTAAAACTAATGCTTGCAGTTAGTTGTTATTTCATACTAATCCACAAACATAGTGAGGATATCTAAGGAAAAGGACAAAGTTAACATATATATTATGGATAAAGGTTTTTATCACCAAGACTTATGTTTCAAAACCAAAGTGAGAGGTTATGATGAAGAAAATAAGAACACCTAATTCTATTGTTAAAAAAACTAGGAGGATGTCTCAAAAGAAACCCTTCTACACAATTCAAAACCACTTAATAGCCTTGATTAATTATTATGATATATGTCAATTCAAAATAATTATTTCTAATTCTAATTTAAACCAAATTAAATAATAAATTTCAAATTTGTTATTTCATATAATTAAATATTGTGTTATTAGTTCGAAATAAATTCACAATCAAATCACATGAAGCTGGAGAATAAACTCATATAACATAGTTGCATGAAAGTCCAAAGATCTCTTCCTGTATTGATAAAAATTAAAAATCTCTTGAAATAGGAAAATCAAAAGTATTGATTTGAGGAAGGAGTTACCTCATCCTATAAATAATTCCAAAATGAGATATACATGTGAATAATCAGAACAATAGTTCTGATTCAATGCATAATTTGCATGTACAATTCATGATGGCCAAAAATGTATTTCTAAAACAAGACATATATTAAAAAATCATGCAATGTGTGCATGTTAAAAAATTACACATCTAGTGCTTACACACATCATAATTGGAATATAAATATAATTAAGCTTCAATTTACGGGCATTAACTTCTTAAAAAAATACATATAATGTTTATCATGTCTCTAATGCTTACTTGATGTTGGAGCTTTCATGGCCAACATAGTAGTGCTTGAAGTGGCTAGCAAGGTTTAACTATAATTTATTTTTGTATTTTACATCATCACCATTTTTTATAGATAACACTTGTATGCCCCATCACATTGAGTCTTGATTATGTTTATGTTTATAAGGGATGGATTATACACCCTAAAGAGTTCCATTAATAGGAATTCATTATATACCTTTGAAGTAACTATACTCATAAAATATAAACCTCCATCACCTTCTTTATTGTGAAGCCAATTTCCTTCTCAATCTCTTCTAATCTACATCGCTGAAGGTCTTGTTTGAAATCTGTAACTACCAACTGGATTAGCTTATCAAAATTAGCCTTGTCCATCAACTTTTTTAAAGTGTCCCTTACTCGAGAAAATTTTAATTATTTAAAAAATTATATAACATGCTTCTCATGCTCAATCAACTATGGAATTAAGGCTTGTACATGGGATATCCATTCTTGAACCTCTTAGGTTCTGATAACTACCAAATTGATGAAATAAGTAACCTCAAGAGAAGCCATCAAATATAGATGGTCAAAGGTCTTATTGGTAGTGTAGGTCATGCGAAAGTTAACTTTATTCTCATCTTCCTTCAAAAGAATTAAATTATTTAGACATATTAATCAAATGGGGAGACATAAATTTTTGTTACATTGATGGTGTCAAGAATGTTGTACAACCTAAGGGTTGTATTCTAGATGTCAACCTCTATCTCCTAGGGATTATGGATAATTTTTTTCTACTCTAACACTTAATTTAAATCCTACTATAGATCTTCCCCATCTTGATAAGTACCTCTATGGAGTTCCATCAAGGCTTTAGTATGTGTTCCTAAGTAAACTGCAAAATATTCATTGTAGGAAGACTCCCCAATTATCATATTATTCCTCTTCGATAAGGATAAGACATCTTATCTCTTCTCAAGGATTAATTCCCCACCAAATTCATCTCATATTTTACTTTTCATAACCCTCTAGACATTCCATTTTAATTTATAAAAAATGGAACTTACAGTGGGAAGCTCTATATTCACTAGATTGGGCCTCTGGATTACCTAGGATTTCAATTCCTCTACCACTTGAGGAATTACAAATCCACCTGAATTAACTAAATGAGTATCCTAAGTAGTGTCCTTTGATAAAAAATGTTGGAAATAAAGCATCAATTCACTTACTTGGAGTGGGTCTACTATAGATGGGAAAATGATCTTTTGCTAATCCAAGTTTTTCATTTGGGGAATTGAATGTATAGTGTAGATTGTTTTCTTACCAACTCTAGTAGATGATATAATTGAAGTTGGTTGAGCTGAAGTAGAATGTGTTGTAATCAAACATAAATAAGTATATGAAATAGATAATTATTCACTTTGATCCAAAATTGGGACTCCTATTATTGACTCAAAATAGACCTTATTATTCCTAGGAACTCTTGTCAATACTTAGGAAGTAGTAGGAATAGTACTCACAATGGTTAATCAAGTAGTTTGTGGGTATACTATTGCAACAATATTCATATACTAATGAAAAGTATCAATGGTAGTGGTAACAGAAGCTACTAAAGGAAAACTAGAAATAAAAACAGTTATTTCTCCTCATCATAAAGATAATTTACATGAGGGGCTTGTACCTATTACATTACTACCTCGACCTCATTATTATATGGTGTTTTTACTTGGGTAATAACTTTATCTTGTGATAATGTCTCAACAATCAAAATCATAGGGTCATTAAGGGATCTTGGCTTCCTCTTATAATAAAGTGTTATTTTCTCAACTAAGGGAGTGTCCTGATGAGTAGTGGAAGATGAAACATCTATATCTAAAGCATTAGGTACTATAATTATAACAAGAAGATTAGAGTTTGCAGAGTTAGAAGAATAAATATTTATTGTCTTCTCTCCTCCTCCTAGTGAAATCATTATAGCAGGGTCCTGCTCAACTTAATATTTATTCTTAACCATAATCATATCTTGTGGTGGTTCTTGAAAAGGCTCCCCTTCTGGTTAAACTAATTTGGAAGGCTATGAAGATTAATAGTCAGATGTAGCCTATCCACCTGGAGGTGGAATTTGAGTTTTTGCTCTCTATAATTGTAATTGAGATTGACCTTTGGAGATCCTATGCCAAACCAACCATATGTACCCTAGATAAGACCTCAACATCATCTTTAACATTTAAGAAGATGAAGTCATATTTGTAGGACTCATGTAGGTAAGGGATGCCTAGGCATATGACATGATTTTTAATACTACCATGTGGGTCCCAATACCTATGTTATAAATATGCCAATGAATACAATTCCATTATACTTCCAAAATAATCAAAGTGTTTTTTGATTATATAATTCATTTAGCATAGGATCATGAATAATTTATGGAATATGCCTTTGTGATTCTTCCTCTAGTGTATTTTTATGTATTTCTTTCATCCATAAATCACAACCATATATAATCCTCTCCCATTTTATAAAATTTATATCATCATTCAATAGTGATATAAACATTATTTATTTCTAAAATATACCCTAAATATAATCCATAATCTATATAGATCCATTATTTTAGATACAAAACCATGTCAATATATCAATTGTAGCTCACTTACATGGCATGTTTTGCTATAATTCTACATCAATCAAGACTTTTTATTTTTATAGGGTCAACAAGTTGATTGTATTTTATGGGGAAAAAGGTAAATAAAATCATTTGACCATAGATATTAGCCCCTAGATTTGGTATTATTATCATCAACATTTTTAAGGAGCTTAAGTTCATGAGGAAGAGTTTGGTGTAGGAAACTAACTACATTACCTATTATTATAGTTATCTCTTATAAAAAAACATCATCACATGTTAGATATAATGAAAATGAATTCCTCACATGGTAGACATTGATATGCTTATTTTATTTTGGGTGTTATTATCTAATGTGGATGGTAATTACTCTATAAAAATTAGAGGATATACCTCATTTAATTGATAATATCCCACCATCATTATAGGATATGCTATGATTATTTTAGGATATCCAATGATTTATAAAAGATATCCCATAATCACTTTTGGTGGTTTTACAATCATTCATGGTGACCCCACATTATTTTGAGGTGATCCCAAATTCATTTGAGGAGATCCTACATTATTTTAAGGAGGTCCCATGATTTATCAAGGAGAATCCATGATTTTGTGAGGAAATGCAATGATTTTTGAGGATATCCCATGATATTTTGAGGCCATCTAAAAATATTTTGAGTTAAATTGATGAACACAATATATATTGAGTATATCCCACTAAAACTCTAGTAAAAAACCATGATTTTTATTTTTTGTCCAAGTGACATGTTGTGCAGACTTATTACCTAGTTAATACCTTATTCTTGAGTCTAATTAACATTAATTATCAACCCATGGTATTTATTATTTTCATGTATTTAGGCACTATATATGCATTATTGATCCATATATTATCGTGATTACTAGTTGTAGTATAATGAACTTATATTGAATTCACTAGATAGTTATACTATGAAATTATTATAACATAAATACATAAATACTTCACACTTATGAATAACACATGCATCACACCTTATATAATCAAACTAATAATTAAATCAACTTACACAACACACTTAAACTAAAGAGGGTTAGGATATTCATTGAAACTCCTTCTAAGGGGGCCCTTCCTCATTCAGAACAGAGTTCCAATCCTTCTCTGAGAGACTTTACAAAAGCTTCTTATAGAATCAACCTTCTGATTACTCAGATCCATAGTAATTAAAGGTTTCCATATAAGATTAAAATATTTATAATGCAATGACTTTTACAATTCTACTACTTTGTTATTATATATTACCAATCTAATCTAGGTTTTGTCATTAAATACATAAAGCAATTTATTATCTCCAACATAGAACACTAAACTAGGAAAGGTAAAAATACTTTGGGAACTACCCCACTCAACCTTCAAGTGGTTAGTAACTAATGTTACTTGTTTTAGGGCTGACTAGGTTAAGGACAATATATAATAATTTTCTATTTTACTTCTTTTTATCTCCTTTCCATTGCCCTTATCTTACTCATCTTTGGCAACACATCCAAGATTATTTACATGTGAGGATTCCATATAATAGTTATGGAGGACTTCAATCATCCACTTTGTTCCTAAGATATCTAGATGTGTCCTTAAGAGATAATCAAATCTTATCACAATAATAGTTCTATTCTATGTAATGGCTGTGAGTTCTTGTAGGTGAAAGCCTGTAGTTGCTATGGGTAACCTGTAGGTGAAAGCCAATAGTTTCTATAGGAAAACTATAGGTGGAAGCTTGTATCTTAGTAGTTTCTATAGGAAAGCTATAGGTGGAAGCTTATAGTTTCTATAGACAACCTATAGGTAGGATCCAAAATTTGCTTTAGGCAACCTATAGGTGGAAACCCCTTTTAATACGAGCTTTTCTATAAGTATTGTACCTAAAAAATATTCTTGTAGTCTTATGTTGCCCTTAAAATGTTTTTTATATAAGGTTATAAATAAAAAACATCATTAATTTATAAAAACTTATATATCAATGCACACATAAAATCATAAATTCATTCATTCATTTTCATGAGTTATGGATGGTTATGGGGATTTACATAGATAAAGAGATATACTAGGTATGGATGAGACTATAAAATAAAGTAATTGGTGGCCTCATCACACCTCCTACTTAACCTCTTGCTTGACCTCGAGTAAGCCTTGGCTATATTTTGAAACCACATAATTTTATAAAATCTAGGGGCTCAATACAACCCATCCCTTCAAAGATATAGAAACCTTTAGCATCATCAATGTTATTCCATATTTTCTTCTCTACCTCTCTATTAGATGGGATCTTTCCCTCCCAAATAGGAATTGGGAACCAAAATATAGGTGGTTAAAACATCAACCCTAACCATTTTATCCTTCTTCACCTAATAAGCTCAATATACATGTATACCCTGTGTATAGACTCCCTAAGGTTTTGAGGGGAATAAGGTTCCTTTATTTTCAAAGCATTAAATAGTTATACCCATCTATGAGAATAAGAAATAAAAAAAATCTTTCCATCTCCCTCCATAAGAATAAAGTAGTGATTTTGAATCTCTACTTGTTTCATTGTGACCCATGCTTGTGGAGTATCTAAGTTCATGATGGAGATAAATTAATATATTACAACTTTTGGATCAGTTGATTCACCCCTAATCATTAGGGTAGCTTCCTTTTATTTTTCTTGATACTCCTCCACCTATTTCTTTCTTGTTTCATTAAGGACACATGAAGTAAATATATTGAGTTGGACATCCCCCAAATATATATTTGGATTCTAATTTGTATCATGGGGTATAACATACTAGTGTATGTAAAACTCACTCAACTATGCTTGGAGATTAGGGTTAGCATGTCTATAGAATTTAAATTTTTTTTTATGGTCATAAACCACATAGGACTGATCATTATAGATCTTATCATATTTGAATTTAAGCTATCTTTCTTCTAAGTAGATAGCATACACCTTAGAAGGTGATCTACACTCCATTAATATTTAAGTGGTTTCATGAATTTTATAAATCTTTCCTTTCAAATAATTGATCCTAATTTCAGCCTTTTTTAGGCTTTATTCTAAGTCATCTTGTCGCTCTCTTGTTTCAACATATACCTTAAATCTTTATACCAACTACTTGTGGTAAGTTTCATCATCACTAAATATTTCTTCAAGAAAATTCAAGAGGTCATTAGTTTCTACTAGCCTAACAATTGAAAGATCCACATCAATTACTTCCTTTATTGTAAGTATTTTTTTAGTGGTCAATGGAGGAGAAAATCTATTGTAGAAAGGTACCAAATCTAGAGCATTATATTCTATAGGTGCCTCTAAGGGTACACTAATGCTATCTATGGGCAAGGTAGATGAAGTTGCTATAAGCACTTCAAAGGAAGTTACTACAAGTTCCTCTAATAACCTTTCCTTTTCCATAAATGGTTCAATAAATTCTACTACCCCCATAAGTATTGATAGGCCTCTCTTTCCTTTCAACTCTATTATCTCATTCCTCAACTTGTATATTTATTTCATGGCTTGTTTCAAGGTTTGGAACTCCTAATCATGAGGAACTACCTCATATTCTACTTCTTCCAAAGTATTTTATTCAATCAATTCTTCTACTTTTATATGATAATCTATCATTCTTAGCTCTTTTTCTATATACCTAATGTGTCTAAGGAGATCCATGTATTTCTTAGTGAATTTGGGTGGCTTAGGTGACTATACTTCTTCTTCCTTGGTAGATTCCTCTTTAGTAGACCATTCTACAATCTCGAACCCATCATAGGTCTTTTAAATTATAGGCTCTTTCTTTTCATTTTCATCCTCAGTAATGTCTATGGGTGAGGAATCTAGGGTTGTCTTCTATTTCTTAATTCTCTAAGATCTCCTAGGAAGAGGTCTCTTTCTTCTTTATACAGAGAGTTTTTTTCTTCAATTTTATTCTTTTTAGGAGGGGTGGCTATTGGAACCTATTCTTCTTATGTAGTAGTTGATGGAAGAACTTCCTCTTCCCTTGAAGGAGCCATGGTGGAAGAATCAATCCTTGGTGAGGAGACAATTCTAATAGTGAAGGAATATGTTTCCTAGTTTATGTTGGTGGATTTTCCTCCTCTATGTTAGGAGGTAAGACTAGTTTTATTCTCCTTATTCTACTCATAGTAGTTTTAGATGAACCTTCAATGGCTACAAGATATCTAGTAACACTAGTTCCCATTGTGCCTTCCTCATTATTTTTCTCTTCTTACGAAGGTTCACCAATCTCTAGGGTTATAAGTTGTTCTTAGTTGAGGTCAAATCTAATAGTATTTATTCCATGTTTAGCTATCAACCATATCAGGGAATAATGGGACATGGCTATCTCAACCCCCTTTTGGTATTCTTTGAACACATTTTTAGAATGTTCCATAGGTGGTTTGGAACATTAATGGTCTTATCATGCCTTAAGTGATTCAAAAATTTAAATTAGAGAGTATAAATCAGAGAGTACCTTCTTTCATAGGTCATATATCTGATGATGATGTATGAGGTAACTTACCTCTAGACTAGGGGTAGTCTAGGTATCTCCACACCAAATTTATTTAGAACTAGCCTTTTATCTCCGTGATAGATCTATTATCTGACTTCTTGACCATTAGGTTTGTCCTCCTAGTTTTCTCCTATACTTGGCAGCCCTATTGTCTAGCTTATTAGTTTTTTAGTTACTAGAAATGTAATACCTTATATAGTAGCTTGCTATTATATAAAAAACCATATAAATTCTCTAGCAAGGGGTTTTGAGAAATGTTACAATTTCTCAAAATAAGTGGTCCATCTAACTCTATTGAAGATAGCCTAGTTGGCTAGGTCTCTTTGAAGTTACCTATGATTTGTGAGTCCTCATCTCATAACTGACCCTCCCATTCTAGATAGGTTTAGATTTTTGATGACCCTTTCAATTAATAATTATCAACACACTCAGTTTATCTTCTAGAGTTTTACTTGTAGAAAAGTTTATTTTTTCAATAATGGTAGTTTGTGGCTGCAGGTTGCAGGTTACAGGTAATGTCATGCTTTGACTTTGTTTAAATGGGCTGTACTCATAAGTGAAAATAATAAAAGTTATTATTTTCCCTATTTATTAAATTGTGTCATCATGGACATTCAATTCAAATGTATGGACTATTTTTGAGTACATGGGATTAATTGGCCATAGCATTCTCCCCCTCCCATGTGAGGTGTCACTTATCCCCAAGTGACATGGAATGAGTAAGATAGAAAGAGAGAGAGTGGGGTCATGATGAGGGTATGAGTGTGAGTGGGGGAAAGACTTAATGAATGAATTTTTAATGATTAAATATGATTTTCAATATAATACATGTTATATTAAGAATAAAAATGCTTTTCTATGACCAAAAGATATGTCATATCTCTTTAATAGTTTGCCTAGGGTTACATAGAGGAAAGATACATGTGAGTGTTTGCCATAATAAAATGATTATATTGGTATTTTTAACTTGAATAAAGTGGGCCCCTTGAGTTATCATGAGATCACAAGATGTTAGCCTTCCATGATGCCCTCAACAACTTGCATGCAATCATGATAGCCTACATAAAACTAGAGAAGGGGTCTTGTAGTGGGATGATAGATTATTTCCCTCTTACCACAAGGTGGTCACTGTGGGTCTTTGTGTTATCCAAGTTAGGTACTATATAAACATGAAAGAGGGTAGATGAGGATTTTTATACTTTATGATCTTCCTTTTCATGATCCTGCTAATGATTTTTCTCTATGTTGTCTTATTCCCTATGGATTCTGTGCCTATAGGAATTTTCCTTTAATAACTAGTGGGGTTTTCAAACTTGGGACCTATGCTCAAAAAAAAATCCTAGATCTCACTATTTGACATAGTGAAATCATCTCCATGAAATGAATAGAAGCTAAAAGTGGTTCATGTGTGTCCCTTTAGCCATAAATTCTAGTCTGTAACACTCCAAAGGGAGATTGGAAGTGTATGCCTTTGTTATGGCTCTTACCTTGTTATTCATGAGTATTCCTTAGAAATATTTTGACTTTTTTCTCTAATATTCCTTCACTCCTCCTCTAGCTTATCTGGTGTCTTCCATGTATTTCTCAAGAGCCCAAATAATATCTTAGAGTTTGTGAAGAAATAACTTGCATGTACTAGATAGGTGTATATAGGTATTAAGATGTACCTATAACAACTATAGGTGGAGCCCATAGTAACTAAAAATTTGTGCCCAATTATGGGGAAGGTGACCATAGTAGCTAAAAAATAGCCCATAGCAACTGAAGGAATATAAATAATTTTTCTTAGAATTATTGTTCATTTTCCTTTTTGGTTTTTAACCTTAAATAGATAGTAAGCTAGTTTTCTATTTAGGCCCATTTTATAGTTTTGGGCAACCAATAGGCTGATTTGCTACCTAAAAACCACCAAAAATTCCCAAAAAGAGTTTTCACTGGCGGTTTTTTATTTTTGACTCTAACTATTGCCTATAGTAGAATGTTTATTCTGGGTCCTTGCCAAGTTATATGTGAGGGTGACTGGTCAAGGACCATGTGAAGGTCTCATCCGTCATGCTAGAGGAGGGCTAGGATGTCATCCTCTCCTTCATCTATGTGTTGGCTAGTTCTCCCTTTTTCTAGTAAGACATCATGCTAATCTAGTACATTATTGTATCCATTTTTTAATTTATTGTATATGTGATTGGTAAACTCCTCTTGAGTGAGTGGTTTTTTATACAACTTTAGTCTATGGCCATTGACTAGTAGATGAAATCTTACTAGATTAATAATTTGTAGTTACACTAGTCCATTGTCATAAACATGCTCAATATTAAATGGACTAAGCCATCTAGTCTAGATTTTGCCCTTATGATCTTTGTATTTTGAATAAAAAATAAGGGCCCAATCTCTTACATTGAGTTGCTTGGTCTTAATATACCTATGATGCCATCTAATTTACTACTGCTATACAAGTTTTGTGTTTTACAATGTCTACTATCTATATTGATTTAAGGTATTTAGTTTCATAAGCCTTTATTTATATGTTTTAGATATATCCATCCCAAGTTATAGTGTTGTCGATAAGGTCTTGTGCTCAAATTCAATTGGCAAGATATGTTTCTTCCCATAGAAAAAAACATATGGGGTGAAGCCTGTAGTGGTCTTTCATATAATTCTATAAGCCCAAATAGCTTCAAGAAGTCTAGCCTCCCAATCCTTAAGGGACATACTAATAGTTTTGGTCAAAATATTTTTTAACTCCCTGTTGGTGACTTTCATTAGTCCATTGGACTATGGATGATATGTAGTTGATTTTTATATCTAGTCTCATATTATTAGACCAAGTAATTAAACTAGTAGTGAATCAGGGTCCTTAATCAATGACTATTTCTCATGGCACACCATATCTTGTGAATATTTATTTATAGAGGAAAGTTTCCAAATTTTCATCCCTAGTGTGTGTAAGATCCTTTACGTACACCTATTTAGTGACATATTTAATACATACAAGGATGTACTCTTTTTTGTTGGATTTTGGATCAAAAGGTCCTACAAAGTCTAGGCCCCATTTTTCAAATGGTTCAAGCACTATTTTAGGCTACAAAGGCATCTCATCTGAACATGTGGGTATCCCCATACGTTAACATCTATCACAATGAGTAGTATACCTTTTTGAATATTTATGGAGTGAGAGCCAATAATATCTTGTATTCAATATTTTTATTATTTTACATTTGACTAAAAAGTGCCCTCCATAGGGTTCATCATGGAAGGCTTTGAGGATATCTTGAATTTTATCTTCTCTGAGACATCTTCTAATGATGGAGTCAAGCCTAATATAGAAAAGGAATCTAGATAGCCATGAATACCTACCACTTTTCTAAATCAAAGCTCTTTTTTTTAAGGAAGTGTTGTAGAAGTAACCCTATTACAAGGTAGTTAGCAATATCAACATACCAAGGTGTGGTAAGGGTGAGGGAGAATAGGTGTTTAACTAGAAATGAGTCATCCACTATGGTATATTCTTGAGGGGATTATAGTGATGAGAATAAGTTAGCCATGACATTGTCCTTACCAAGCTTATCTATAATAGTTTGATCAAATTCTTGTAATAATAGTAGCCATCTTATCACTCTATTGAGGATAGATTATTTATTCATAAGGTACCTAATGGCTGCATGGTCTATATGAACAAAGACTTGATACCCTATTATGTAGTGATATAACTTGTTGATAGAATAAACTACTACCAATAAATATTTTTCAGTGATCATGTAATTTAATTCTATTGCCTATAGGTTCTTGCTTAAAAAATATATGACACAATTGAGTTCTTCCTATTTTTGGCCTAGCATAGCTCCTAGGGTAATATATGAAGTGTGTGTGTGTGTGTGTGTGTGTGTGTGTGTGAATATGGAAGGGAAGCTTCCAATCAAGACCACATAGCATAGGGGTAGTGGTCAATAATTCTTTCAATTGTTTGAAAGATGTATCACAGGTAGGAGTCCATATAAATTCAACATATTTAGTTAGAAGTGTGAATAATTGTGTTGCTACTTTGATAAAATTACTGATAAATCTCCTATAATAACTAGCGTGTCCTAAAAAAATCTTGTCATCTTTTTGTTTATGAGGAACATAGGTTTTTTATGATTCTAATTTTTTTAGGGTCAACAATAATTTTTTTAGCAGATATATGGTGGCTTAAGACAATGCCTTATATCATAAGCATGTAGCATTTCTTGTGACTTAAAGATAAATGATGCTTCTGATAGTGTTGCAACAATTTCTCTAGGTTATTTAGGCACTCATCAAATGTTTCTCCATAAATAGTGAAGTCATCCATATAGATTTTTACACATTCATTGGCCATATCTACAAAGATACTCAAGGCAGCCCTTTGGAATGTTACAAGCGAGTTAAATAGCCCAAAAGGTAATAAAACATAAGCATAAGTACCCCAAGGACAAGTTAAGGCGGTCTTCTCTTGGTCCTCAAGATAAATTCTAATCTGGTTATAACCACTGAAGCCATATAGAAAGGCAAAATATTTCTTTCCTAAGAGTGTGTCTAACTCCTAATCAATGAAGGGTAGAGGAAAGTGATCCTTTTTGGTTGTTATATCAGGTTTTTTGTAATATATACATACATGCCATTCTCCATTCTTTTGGTATAATTACCAATGGTGAAATGCATTCACTATTTGAGATGGGATATATAAATCCAACAGTTAGGAGTTCTTACAATTCCACTTTAACTATTTCTCTAAGAGTTGGACTCATCATATGTTTTGGTTTTTTGATTAGTTGGCACTCTTATTATATATATATATATATATATATATATATATATATATATATATATATATATATATATATATATAAATATATATATATATATATATATATGATGTGTGCATGTTTCTAGGTTAATTATTTGCATATCCTCATAATACCATGCAAAATCATGTTGGTTTGCATGCAACATGTTGACTAGGCACTTTTCCTCATTTGACTCCAACTTGCTATTAATAAACAATGTTTTTCCTAGAGAGATTTTAATTGGCCGTGAGAGTGCTTTCATCATTTATATATTGCTAATGGATCTAGTTTAGCCATAACTATGAGGTAGTAGCTGGTAGAATATTTCCTATATAGATGCATCTGAATTATCTTCTTCCTAGATGTTGGAAAATGGGTACTCAATAGATTGAAATTGGTTAAGATATACATAATGAGTTTGGTAATTATTCTCTAGAAAATTGGAGAGAATTGTATCTTCCTTCTGATCAGCCAAGGTGCATGTATAGTCTACGGTAAATATAAGAATCAAGGGAGGATCATCTACCTTATCTTCTTCAACCCATAATGTATGCTCTGGTGCCAAGGCTAGCTGTGCTAGAGGATACATTACCAAATTCTTAGTGTGGTTACCATTGGATATCAACATATTATGTGATCTGTAGTTGATGAGGGCGTCAACTGTGACAAGCCAAGGTCATCTTAAGATAAGAGGGTATTTGCCCAAATTAGACTTTAGTTTTATCATAGTGAAATCTACAAGATACTCCCAAGAATATATAGTAATGACAAGATATTCAATGACTCCTTTTGGTTTGACTATAGACCTATCAAGGATTTGCAATATTGTAGATGTGGGATGAATATTATTCAACTATAATTTGTTTATGGTTCTAGTTGTCATTACATTTATTACATCCCCTATGTCTATCAATGTATTGAACAATTGTTGTTCATGGATCTAGATTATTACTACTAGGCGTCTTGGATCTAAATATTTCTTTGGCAGAGTGTTTCCTAGCATAATGTCTTTCAACTGGCTAGTCACATACACTATATTGGGATCCTTTTTCTTCCTTCTAGACTTATGTAGACACAAGTCTCTAATAGCTTTGTAATATATGGGCACATACTTGATGGCCTAAAAGAGAAGAATTTTAACATAAAGATTCTTGATCTATCTTATGAAATCATATTTAGGATTAATTACATGGCACTGAATGCTAAGATGTTCTAAAAATGGTGGGGTTATTTCATCAAAAAATTTATTTACTAGTTCAGAGAGTTCTTATGTTGATGAAGGTGGGTTAGCATGATCTTCTAGAGTTTCATGATCTGAATCTAATATTATGGATAGGGTTAGGGGTGGTAGAACTTTCCTTGAATGTAGGTGATTTTTATTGATGTTCACCATATATGCTGGGTACTAGATAGGTTTAGTATTGAATATTGGTTATACTGACTTATTTTTAATATTTTACACAAGTTGGATAGGGAGTTGATTAGGATTGGGTACATCTTGTGTATTGGGCATAAGAGTAAGAGGTTATTTTTGTTGATGTGAAAGGAATCCTCCCTGCTAGTTTTTCTAGGGCTGATTGGGTCTCTAGAGATGCTATCACTGGTTTGTGAAGGGTGGGCCTTGGGGTGGTTGATAAGCTTGTATCTAAAGCAGGGATACACTTTTTAGAGGATATGAGGAGGTGGTGAGGTATCTTGTCTAAGGTGGCTACCAATTATAATTAGGAGGTGGGAAATTCATCCATGGACTAGTCTAATTGGGATTAGTATTTACAAATTGTGAATTAAAGGAGGTAAAATTTTCAAAAAGTAGATTTTGTCCCATACCTAGATAAGATGGCCGTTGAACCTATGGTTTTTTTATGAAACATAAAAAACCTAGTCCCCATCTTCTCCTAAAACATGTAGCTTTACTATTTTTTGTTCTTTAGCTGTGATGTTAACTACTTTAGCCCAAACCTGATGACACCTATAATCTATTTTCTTCTTCTTACAATCTAAGCAATAGATGGTCAAATCTTGATCCAAGGCTACTTGATTTTGATTTGAGTGAAGGTTATATATTTGGGTGGCTAAGTGACTAATGATATCCTATTTCATGTTTTGTAACAAGTTACTAACTTTAGATTTTCATAGGTAACTTGCAGTTGCCAGTGGAAGCTTGCTACCTCTAACTTTATTTATGGTAGACCTAGAATAATTCTTGCTCAACTCCTTAATGTTTGTAAAGTGAAGATGAGAGATATCTCCCCTACTTATTATGTCCAAGGCTTCTACACAATATTCTCTGAATCCTTTTAGGAAGATAAGTTTTAGAGTCTCTTCTCCTAGTGCACTTTGCTTGAATTTATATACACTAAACATGAACTGTTCAACATAGTCTTCCAAAAATTCATCCCCTTGAGTCATCCTGAAGATGCCATTTCTTTTATAATATCTTCCTCATCCATATTATTGATAATTACCTAGAATTCTTTTTCATGTCCTCCTAAATGTGGAATGAATTACTACCTAGTCCCATGAACTAGCAAAGTGTTGAGTCTTTGAGGGTAATATGAAAAAATTTCAATTTTTTTGCATCCTACCTATAATCATAGCTTCTATAGAGGATATCAAATTCAAACAAAAATATGTTCGGGTCTTCTAATAATGTATCTATAAAATTAGGCAAGGTTGAGGGTGGGATATTTTTGATTTGTGTTACACCTATTGTATATGGAATAGGAAATTCAAAAGTAATTGTGTTTGGAGTCCTATTTTTATCCACAAAATATCCTTCTCTATTCATGATGGATTTTCTTGTGATATGGATTCCTAAGGTACTCAAGCTCAAATATTCAAATTCTATATAATTCACTTCATCAGTATGATAGTAAACATTTATCTTCTAATGTGCATTATTTTTACCAAATGAGAAATCTGAAGATTTTCTTGAGCTTTCTTTGATTTTTTCAAGAAAGCCTTGTTGGAGTGCTATTCTGATGTTACTTTCTAGAGTGTTTGGTTCATGAAGTTCTTCTCCTTTGTTTCTCTTTACTAACTTAGCTAATACTTCCTCCACTTTTATTTCCTTTTTCAAATCCAAAAGCACTTCTTTTGAAAGCTACCTCCTTTAATTTGTAGTGTTTCCTTCTTCAAGAGCCCTCTATCTTATGGTATATTTTTTAACAATATTCTTAGTTGCTATAGGTATTTATGGTTTTTTACCAGTATTGACTTGTGACTTGTTTGGCAAGAATCTCCCTTGATAATTTCTTTCTCTTTACATAAACATTATGCCACTTCTTTAGCTATCCTATCCCTTCCTCTACAGGGTTAGTGTGGTTTTTGTGTGTTCTAGGGGGTTGTTTTAGAATAAGTAAAAAATAAAATGCAAAAAAATAAAAGAGTGCAGAAATCAAAATGATTGGAATTAAAATTTTACTTTTAGAAAATAGTAAAGTTATCTACTAAAAGTGGGGAAATTAATATACAGAGTAGGAAATGAAAGTAAGAAAATTACCCTAGAAAGCAAGAAATGAAAGCATGAAAATTAATTTGGAAAATAGGAAGTGAAAGAAGAAAATGAAAGACACACTTTATAGAAAGTAAATCACTCTTATAGGAAAGTAAATTCTAAAGAAAACCATTAACTAAGTAAATCACAAGATTTCAAAGTGGCATTCAAATTTTTACACAATTAACATCTAAGAACTTATACATCTACAATAAGACACTGTAGTGCCCTCACTCAACTTGTCCAATTGGGTAGGATAGTGCATTAATCAATCTTGAAAAGCAATAATTGATCTAGAAAGCAATAATTGACACCCTCCTTGGTAATGGTGTCAAAATGTTGTGCATACTTATTACCTAGTTAATACCAAATTATTGAGTCTAATTAACATTAATTATCAAACTAAGGTATGTAGGATTTTCAATAATGTTAATACTATATATGCATTATTGATCCATAAATTGTCTTGCTTACTAGTTACTGTATAATGAACTTATACTAAATTCATTAGATAGTTATACTATGAAATTATTATAATAAAAATATATAAATACTTCATCCTTATGAGTCACACATAAATCACACTTTTATAATGAAACTAATAATAAAATCAACTTACACAACACACTTAAACTAAAGAGGGTTAGGATCCTCACTATAACTCCTTCTGAGGAGGCCCTTCCTCATTCAAAACTGTGTTCTAATCCTTTTCTAAGAGAGTTTACAAAATATTCTTATAGAATCAACCTTCTCATTACTCAGATCTATAGTAATTAAAGATTGCTACAAAAGATTACAATATATAGAATGTAATGACTTGTATAATTATACTACTCTATTATTATCTATTACCAATCTAATCTAGGTTCTATCATTAAATACATAAGGCAATTTATTAGCTTCAACCAAGAACACTAAACTAAGAAAAGTAAGAATACTTTTGGAACTACCGCAGTCAACTTTTAGGTGGTTAGTAACTGAATTTACTTGTTTTAGGCTTGACTAGGTTAAGGACAATATATATTGTTTTGTTATTTTACTTTTTTTAATCTCTTTTCTATTATCTTTATCTTACTCATCTTCAGCATCACATCCAAGATTATTTATATGTGAGGATTCCATACAATAACTATGGAGGATCCTCTTCAACCATCAACTTGGTTCCTAAGATAGATGGATATGTCCTTAAGAGCTAATCACATCTTATCACAATAATAGTTATGTTTTGCGTAGTCACTATGGGCTCTTATAGGTGAAAGCTTGCATTTTCAATGAGCAACCTGTAGGTGGAAGCTAATAGTTTCTATGGGAAACTTGTAGGTGGAAGCTTTTAGCTTGGTAGTTACTATGGGCAAGCTGTAGGTAGAAGCCTATAGTTGCTATAGGTAACCTATAGGTAGGATCCAGTAGTTGCTAAAAAAATCTACAGGTTGAAGCCCCTTTTGCTGTGGTTTTCTCTATAAGTGTTGTGCCTAAAAAATATTCTTATAGTTTTATGTTACCCTTCAAATTTTTGTTAAATAAGGTTACACAAGTATAATCTAATTAGAAAAAATCATCATTAATTCATAAAATAAAATGTATATATCAATTCACACATAAAATCATAAATTCATTCATTCATTTTCATGAATAATGGATGGTTATGGAGATTTACATAGAAAAAGATATATACTAAGTATGGATGAAGCTATAAAATAAAACAATTGGTGACCTAATCATGACCTAGGATCTTTTAGAAGATCTTTGTCCAAAAATTTAGCTATTTTACTTTATAGAAAATGAATATATTATAAATGAGGTTTCTATGTGCTAGATACATATATGTTTATTTTGTTGTAGGGGTTATTGTCTAATGTAGATGGGAGTTCCTATGTATGAAATATATTACATCCCATGATGATGTAATATAATTACAATACCACAAAATTATTTTTCTAACCTTATTGAAATTTTGGTAAACACCATGATTAGACATTATTCTTATGGATTGCATAAGCTTTAAGTATTTACACATTAAAAAAATTAATATGTAATTATCACTTATACTTTTGATTAAGGATGAACAACATTAAAAATTTTCATTCTATATTTTTTTAAAGGTTGACCATTGATAATTTCATTCTATAATATGAAAGGACCTCACTCATATTATTTTCTATAATATGTCTAATTTGAAAGATATGATGACCTCACTCTAAGAGATTCTTAATAACATTTATATCAGCCAACTGAGTCCTTGAGTTTATTTTATTTGGGTCAACTATTTTGATGGTTCTTTTACTATTAAGGCTAGTTACCAGCTACTTTTTGAGGAGACACCCACTGATTTTGACTGAAGTATGATATGGTTCAAGGAGATCACTCCCAAGATTAATCACTTTTTGTGGATGGTGCTCAATATAAGTATTCTCACCAATGATAACATTATCAAAAGAGGTTTTATTATGCCTAAAATGTGTTGCTTATGTAAGAAAGAAGTTAAAGACCTTCATCACCTTTTCTTACATTGATCTTATGCTAACAAGTTATGGGGTCTTATATTTTCTAGATTTGAGGTTTCCTAGACCTTTCTAAAAGATATTTTGTAGGCCTAGGAGCAATGGTAAAATCCATTCAGACACATCATGATTAGATGTTTTTAGAAACTTATCTTCCCACACATGCTCTGGTGGATTTGAAAGGCTAAGAATGTGGTCATTTTTAGAGATTTTAATAATTCCTATAAAAAAATAATCAAAGACATCTCTATTGATGAAAAAGATAATGTACTCAAGTTCAAGCCTCCCAAAAATCAAGTTTTCCATAAATATGAGGAGAAACTACTTTTTAATTAGAATATCATTATTGGTGATCTTCAGATCAAAACTCCTACTATTGACATATCTATTATACAATGGATCCCTCCTCCAATAAATTGATACAAGATAAAATTTGATAGCACCTCTAAAGGCAATCTAGGAGCTCTAGGAGGAGGTGGGATCATTAGGGATCACTTAGGCAATCTTATTAGTGCCTATGTTGGACCTATGGGCATAAAATCCAACCATTATGCTGAGGCACTTGTTATTCTTTGGGGGATCAGGTTAGCAAGATATTTCCATGTGACATATATTATCATTTAAAGTTATTCTTTAAATATCATTAATCACCACAATGGTATTCATCTAGCTAGTTGGAATATTAGAGACTTCATCCTGGAGGCTGTTAGCATATGTGGGGCCTTTTCAAATTACAAGATATGTCACACCTGTAGAAAAGGTAATCATGTGGTAGAATCTTTTGCTAATATAGGGGTGATTAATAAACAGCTTCAATTTTGGTTTGCTCATGACCAAATCCCAAAAAATACTAAGGATATTATTATTAATGAAGGGGCAACAAGTTATGCTTAACTATGGTATAGGTGATTTGATCACTCATGTGAAGGATAATAACTATTTGGATTTCACACAAATTCTATGGGATTATTAAATTGGTATCCTACATAGGTCTTCTTTACACTATCATTTTCTTAGGTATCAGGTTGTGCAATAGTGGTGTGGAAGTAGTTTATTCACTATATTTTATGTGCCCTTATGTTAAGAACCTACTGCTAATGCCATGGGTGGATATCCATGCCATGTTGAACCAATGTGTGACCTAAATTAGAAGGAAAATGGAGATATTTGGAGGACATTAAATTTGGGAGGATTCATAATTTTCATGAAAAATATCAAGGGACATGACAACCACATATCTATCACTTTTGCCAACAATTAGAAGAATAGGGTTGCCATCTATAGAGGTAATAATTAATCTATCACCAAATAGCTCATTGCCTCTATTAATATTCTAGTAAGGATGGTTTAAATTTCTTAAAAAATAAATTTGATAAGGCTATAGAGGAGACAAATCTTTTTGAGGGTTCCTTGATTAACACCTTGAATTTTGTCAAAGCTGGTATTGTGCGTTCCTCTCTCCTTGCTCCTTCAAATGAGGTGGATTATATGTTGGTTAGGTATGTGACTTTTGAGGGTAGGTATAACACTTTACCACTTTATCATCACATCCTTTTGAACCATTTCCATAAGTGCCCAAGGGTTAGTATCTCATACTATATCTTACAATATTTGGAAGCTTCTATTCAAAGATTTCAGGCACATAAGCATGCCTTACCTCTTCCTAAAGGGGTTATTTTTATTTTGCATCAACATTGCATCTCAATCTCTACTACATTATAGTTCATAATATTCCTCCCCCTCCACTATCTGAACCTCCTACTCAGAGAAGGATTAAGACTAAGAATCCTAGTTTTCATTCCTCACCTCCTCCTCCTCCAAGGAGGGTGCTTAGAAGTAGTGATAAAGGCAAGGGTATGACTCTTATATTTCATAAGGGTAAGTAAATTTCCATTATAGAGAATATCCTTGACATAAGATAGGCTAATATGGATTTTGGTCCCTCCCAACACATTCTCAAGGGACCAAGGCTCAAATCTCAAGTTACGTAGCTTGAGGAAAGGATAAGTGAGCTTAGGAAAGAGGTCACACAACTCAATAACATTATTTATAAGGACAATAAGAAGGTTAATAACTCCTCTCATTATGAGATTAAGATAAAATATATTTTTAAAATAATGAAATCTTTGGAGGGAACTGTGGATCATATTAGGAGTAGGTAGACTGATCATATGGCCATACACCAGGCCATTATGGAGATCTTTGAGTTTCAATTTAGGCAAGTTTTCACCCTTATCAACTTACATCTAGGCTTGTGGAAGGGTGGCACTAAGAAGATTCATGCTCTAACCACCATTGATATGATAGACCCATCTCAAACTACTTATCTTAATCTATTTAATGATTTGGAGGGACTTAATAATAGCATCAACAAGCTCCTCAAGTGAAGTTTCATTTTCTTAATTTCTAGTTCTCTATTTTGATAACTTGCTATTGATTTGGTACTATTTTGATGTTGTGAAGTTGCTATTGATATGTTATTTTGATGTTGTTATCTAGAAAGATGCTCCTTGTTGTTTCCCTCTCTTGTTTAGTCTAGTTATGTCCTTTTTTGTACTTGGGGGTCAGCCCCACTCATCAAAAAACCACTACTATACTCATGTATTACCTAGATTTTGAGCCTTTTTTAGTTATGGGTTTCCCTGTTTTATCTATATTTTGAGCCTTTTTATATTTGATATGGTCCCCTTCAAAACCATTTATGAATAATAAAAAAAATATACTTGATAGTAATTAATAAAAATATTTAAAAAATAGCGTGCCTTACATTTGTTATAAAGGGTAAATATGGGGTTTTAAAAAGGGCCCAAACCCTTTTACAACCAGAGACTAGATACAATAAAAATATGACCTTCACAGTCAACTAGTAAATAACAAAAACAAAATATGACTATCTACTAATGAAATAAGACTAGTCTGTGTTCGATGGTGGAGCCTGATCTTATTTTAATGCCCAATTCCTGATAAGGGGTGTTGGGGGAAACACCCCCCACTAGGTTTGCGATAGGGATCCAGGGGGGTGGTGACCTATTTTGGAGCCCCCCTAGTTGGGGTTCAGGGGTCGCACCCCCAAATCAAAATTTCATGAAAAATGCATTATGAAATATTGTAATTTCATAGTTGATTTGGACCATTTACCATTAGGTTTTAGATATAATAGTATAAATTAAGTTAGTGTATTTTTTTCCTAATTTTTAACCCTCCTTTGATATGATTTCATTGTAATCAGGTGGAATAGTGTGAGAGTGAAGAGGATATTGTAGTGGATGTATTATAATTTTTTTCCCTTTATTTGTTAGATAGAATAATAAGAAGAATTGATAGTTTCTGTGTGGATGTAGCCCATATTGGGTGAACCACATTAAATCTATCTCTCTATTCTATTGTGTTTTCTAAATTTCAATTCTATCTTTATTTAATTATTGTTTCTCTACATTCTATATTCCTAACAGTCATTAGTGAACCACAAATAAATATTTCACCACACACTAAGAATAAACAAGATCATTTAATGGGACAAACTAAGATATTAAGAGATATAGATGACTCCCATTCCTCCTTAATATGTTTCATATGGTCATACAAGATATAATTTCATAGGTCTTCAAATCCAACTTTAGGTTGTGGCTCCTTGTCCTCTTATTTGGTCCTCCTTAGACCATTCCCATTAGCCCATACTTTCCCTTTTTCAAGATGTCCTAAATCTTTAGATATCACTAACACAATTGTGGATTGTTGATATAATGAGTATAATCATGTTTTTCACATTTTCCTTTTCTCAATTGATTCATTTTCAAACTTTATCAATATGTCTTTTAGGCCCTTGGATTCATGTTTTAGACTATAGACATTCATCCTCTAATCCTAGTTAACCTAGTTCAATTTTTCCCTTGACAAACCTCCCTTGCTTCAATTAATCATACTAAAATTTATGATTTTTTATTTTTGGAGGTTAACTTAGTCTTACAAATTCTCTATTTTATTTTAGAAATATTCCTCCATAGTATTCTCTACATTATTCCTATGATAAATACCATCCTCCCATTGAGATCCTTAATTGATAGGGACCTATAAGACATCATGTTGGGAGTAATCCTCCTCTTCTATAATATTAATAGGTTCACTAACCTTATTAGGAGTTTTGATATCTTCCACATATTTATATATTTTAATACCCTCTCTTTGTATCACATGAATTGATTTCTTATTTATGACCTTGTCTTTATGGATACTCTTATCTTTCTACATAAGATCCTCCCCTTTTTTCAAATTAAGAGATATATATAACTCTACATTCACATTGGTTTGAATTTTTCTTGGAGGAATTATGATCTTATTCATATTTGGATCTTGACCTTTAATAGTTTCTTGTGCAATGAGACCCTTGTTGACTTATTTTTCATTTCTAACCTATGGGTTGAGTTATAGTATAACTTCAAATAAGGAAATATCTCACATGTACCCTTGGAAAAGTAATAAGAGTAAGCCTTAGTGAATAAAAAAAACCATTTTGACTACCTAAACATATAATACTTACTACTCCAAGGACATCATAAAAAAAATGAATACTCATAAGCCTATCATGTCTAAAGTGGTTGAGTAAAGAGAAGTGGTAGGAGTATATTCAAGAAACATTCCATTATAAGCTAATATATTTAATTATATAAATGATAAATTTATCCATAGGCCATGCTAAGGAGGCTATAATTATACCATCATCATCTGTAGCTTTTTTAATAGGTTATTCTTCTCACAAAGCCTATTTATCTCAATATCCTTAAACCTTATATCTTTGAAACTTTTAAGGTAATAGATGGACATACTTATGATTTTTGAAATGTATTCTTCAAATATTTACATCATAATTTAATGGAATTACCTATTGAATATTTTTATTTTGTTGAGAAGCCTCACTTTGACAAGCCATTCTCTATGGAGTCCTTAACTAATCCTATTTCTGAATAGCCCATTGTTTAACCGCATGCCATTACTCATCTAATAAAAAACATTTAAAAAAACATATTTTTTGACACACCAGATGAAAAATTAACATTGAATTTAGGTTCTATTCTTGAATTGATATCAAATTTATCATTATAAGTAGGATCAATGATAGTCTCAACATCAGACTTAGAGTCCCTTGAGTTAGAATCAACTTCAGAATCAAAATACATTCATGGTTGTTATAACATTGGTTACACATGTCTTGTATATCAATTTGAATAGATTTGTTATCCTTACATAGATTTTGAGGATGATTACTATAGAGTTGACATAATTTATCCTAGTATCTTCTATGAGGATTGTTATACCTATTACCATTCTATTACCATTTCACATGCCATTAACACCACCTAACATAGCCATTACATTGACATTTCACCTCTCACAAGTGTTTATTGGGACCAACATAATCACACTTTGTTGAACTACATCCATGGTGACATATCAATTGTAGAATATCAGGGGGCCCAATACCACCTTCATGTAAAAAAAGAACAATCTCCTAATGAAAACTTTTCAAAGATGATAGGGGGAAATCAAACTCCAAACTCAACATCTTCTAATGAAACCTTGTTTGAGGTGATAGAAGACAATTAAATTAAAATGTTAACATTCCTTAGTGAAACCTTCTTAGAGGCACTACAGGACAATCAAGACAAATTTATTGGTGAAAATGTCTTTGAGGTGCCAATAGCTTAGCAAAATAGTTCTTCACTACTTGATGAACACATTATTAAAGATAACACCATTACATATTCAATTATATAAAATAATTAGATGTTAGCATCTCTTAGACCTAAAAAATATAAAAATAAAGTGGTCCTATCAAGAGCATATTCAAAACGTCTTCATCCCTACCACAACCAATATATTCTATTGCAGAGGCTATGACATAGAATTAATGAACAACAAAGATCACAATGACATTATTAGAGTCCAAATCAATAACAGGTTATTTTTAGAAGAGGTGTGGGATAGAAATTTACATAATTGAATATTCTAGTTGTATTATATGCTGATCAGGATGATCATCTCCACATAATAGAAATAAAATCAGAATTATACCTTTACCATACCTTTCCATTTGCCTTGCCTTGCACTTTGCCTCACCTTACCATCCTTTCATACCTTTACATACCTTTGAACTAAATTGACATGAATTTTATTTGGAATATGTAGACATTGCTCAATTTACATAGAGGTCAGTTTGGTCACCCATTTTTCCCATGCTCTCACCATTTTGTGATTAATTTAAGTTTGAACTCTGTTGCATTTTGTGAACAACTTAAGCTAATGTTCTTGCCATTTTACAAGTAATATATTTTTAATGTATAATGAACTAAAATACCCCAAAATTTTTGAAAAACATTCAAAACATTTCAAAATCTTAAAAATTAGAGAAATTAGCTTACAATCTCCTAGAGAGATATAAAGCCCCAAAATCCAAAAACATTTATCCTACCTAAACCTAGTCATCCATCCTCAATCCACCCTATTGGGGTAGAATTAATTGTTGGTTCTAGTCTATTCCATAAACATTGGCGTCATACCCTTCCCTTTTCATGTATTTTTGCTTAGGGTCACCATCCAATTCTTACTTTTAGGCCAATCTCATAGATTTTTCCCTACTGGGGTAACTTTAAAACATGCAACTTTTATGTTGTTCCCTTGAACATATTCGCTTGAACATATAATTGATTTAGGGCACCATATAATTATCATTACATTAAGCCTTCACACATAGATATTGACTTAGTTAATGACATGATGATTTCTATTGATTTTACTTTCAAGCTTTTTGTGTGTGTGTTTTTTTAGTTATTTTGTTTATTTGTTTGCCTATTTTTTCTACTTTCATTGTTTTTCCTTGATCAGTGGATATGATTTTATTAGGTTATTAATTTCGTGCTATACTTGAGTCCATCCATATTCATATGTCAACATTATCATCATGTTTTTTTATCATTGAACTATTTTTAATTATTTATTGGATCAAGTGTCAGTCTTTATGCACATTATATCTAGGTCATCATTATTTTTTATATTAGGATGCATTTCATCATGTGATACAATTTTTTTTATTTTGGTGGAGATTAAAATCAATGGTGCAATAGAAACTTCTCCTTGTTCACTTTGGCATAACCTCCCACCCTCCTTAATCAAATCAACCCATTGACCATTCTAGTTGTATCAATGCTAATAAAGAGGAGCATCTCCAAATTGGTAGGTATGAATGAATTATTCCAATTGATCAATTCTTATCATTCTATTCTATTCATTATTCCATTTTATCTCAATTTTGGATGAAATACATTAGCATGAGGTCTATTTGGACTATGTAGGTAGCACTTAGATACATGACGTATCCCAAGTTAGCTCAACCACCCTTTTTATTCCAATCATCTCTTTCACCACTTTTTGCATCCTTGTGTGCCTATTTTTTTTTGGATTCTTTAGTCGTTAGACCATTACATCTACATTTTCACCTACTCATGTTTAGTTTGTGTAACAAGTTATCTCCTTAAGTTATGATTTCTAATATCCCCTATTGGGGAACAACATATTTATCATGATCAAATCCATCCTATAGAGGAAAAATCATTTTTCAATCTAGGTCATCTTAATGATTATAACCACCTTTGGAAAAATCATTATTTTAACCCATCTACCATGGTGGGGAACATACCTATGCTATTGATTATAACTACCTTTCAAAAATTAGTGTCTCAGTCTCTATTACTGATTATAACCACATTTAAGAAAATAAATATTTTAATCAATGTGTGCAAGCATTATATTTATTGGATTAATATCAACCATGGGTTAATTTCATTCTTCTTCTTGATTCTTTTCGAAGGACCATCCATCAATTGTATGTGTCAACAACTCGCTTGAGGGTGCATCATAGGCTTCCCAAAATTTATTGGTAGCATCATTACATAAATTTATATTATTTTTATTCTTAACAATTATTTCATTCTTTGAAAATATGTTATTGTGCTTGTGACTAACAATGCCTTCTCAAATAGGGGAAAACTACCTATTGAATTTTTTGACCACAAGTCAAAATAGGTCAACCCCCTATAATCCAAAACATGCATATTGGTATATTAAAATGTCATAGATTATGTCATGATATTATTTGATGTCATTTAATATGTTATTAGCTTTGTCATGGCCACATTTAGTCTTTGTGTCATTTAGGGGTCATATTTGGGTCATTAATGATAATGGTATGGTTTTAAAAGGTGTACCAGTGTTACAAAATCCTTATCAATGCCATTAATGTCATTAAATATCAGATATGTTAGTTTATAACTGAAAAAATTGTAGGTGTTAACTGAAATCAAGAAAATAAGTGAAAAGAAGGAGGTTTTAGATGTTATATAGCCTATAAAGGAGAGTGGCACATGGTATAATATAATGAAATAACCCTTAAGATTAAATAAATCCATTTAAATTATTTATATTCTTTATAATTTCTAAAAATGGACCAAAACCATTTATTTTCTCCATTTCTCCACTAGGCAAGCAAAACTAGTCAACATGTCTTTTGATGGTACAACCAATAGGAGAGTTTGCAAGTTAAATTATATTTGTGGTGAATATTAAAATTTGTATACTTCATTTAAATTTATATATTTTATATAAATGTTTCCTATGCTTTATGAACCATTCTTAAGAAGTTTACTATCTTGTTTTGCTTATTAATCCCCACACCCTATAGGTTTTGCTTATGTATGAGCTAGTCTATACAAATAAATTGGTGAAATTACTTCCATAGTATGTATAATTACTTGTTTATTGGCTCCAATCTTTGGTTTCATTTTTGGAGTTGAGTTTATGAGTTTAAAACTCTTAGGTTACAGGTAGAGTATGATAGTAAGGTTGCAAACATGTCCATCAATTGTAGAATGTTTATTTATTTGAAATGGATACAAATAAATGTGATATGATGTTCCATGCATCTAAAATATCATAAAAATATCCTTATTCCAAAGATTACTCTCCAAAGCTACCATCTATGGGGCTATAGTCAAGAAGGACCAACATAATCAACTTCTTACATGACTATCATACACAATCAACTAAATGAGGTGTTTTGATATTTGAACATGGTCATGGAGATATGGTGAATGGTTTAAATATGTTTTACACTATCTTGGATGAAAAAATAATCTAAACCTCTATAATTCCATGCAACTAACTATGATAATTAATTCTCTAAGACATATAGTTTATACCATTGTGTGTGCATCTACATGTTCCTCATGAAAGGCCAATCATGTTGGAATGCCATTTTAAATGGTTTTAAATATTTTATGTTGGAAATAATTCATTTTAAAGTTAATATAGGGTCTAATAATTGTTGAGGTCTCATATATCATGTAATGGTTTGTCTTAACTCAATGCCTTGTCTACAACATTGATGTGTATCTACAAGTGCCTACAGGAGAATATCACATTGAAATAGGAATTGTGACTTGATAGTAGTCCTCAAAGATTGTAAATATAAATTGTAATATTTATAATATGTTAAGATTGGTTGTAGACCTAGATAATATTCAAATTATTCATGTCTTTTATTAACTGCCCTGCAACATGCAAATGACCACCTACAACTGGTTTACATAGAAACTTAAAGGTATTCATGGAGGTGTTTAACATGTTTAAAGACCTTAATAAAGTGTGTGGATATATAAAATGTCCTGAAAACCATGTTTGACACATTATATTGGTAGGAAATCTTGAGAAGTCAATTCAAGTGAAGAAATCTGAGTATAAGGATCCTTTACCTTAAAAGTTTTGAAATAAAGCATGAGTCACTTTTGATGCTGCCATATGATGAAGAAAAATGGAGTTTGTATAGATCTAAATGATCCTATATTGTATCCCTATCCTAGAATTAATATCTTTAAAGATGAGAATGGGTGTTTGGTTCCACAAGTGATGAAAAGGAGATTTCCAAATCTTACATTTATTCACTACAAAAGGTAGTATTTTCTATAAGATATTGAACTTCAAATCACACTACATCATAAGATAGAAATATAAGAGCATATCATCATGAATAGTGATTACATTAGAGTGATGGGAATACTAATTATTCAATTGACTAGAAAGAGATATTAATTACAAGGTACTAGCCTATATATACATCTGTAGGTGCACCTTACCCATAGAGTGGTCACTTACAACCTTCTTACAAGTTCATCACATATAATTTGGTGATCATAGGCCTAAAAACACAAGTATTTTCAAATGGGGGTTGGTTAAAAGACCTAAAATTAATCTTGTAACATGTGACACAAGTTTCATAAATGGAGGATCACCTACAAGACCTCACTACTACAATAATGGTCAACTATAGTTGACAATGAACTAGAACATGGTGTTATTGGTTGTTGGATTACATGGATATGATGTGAGTTAACCTAAATGAATGTAAAATGAATTTAATTACTTCAAGAGAGTCTTAGGGAAATTAATAAGGCCTTGAACATATTAGTGGTCCACATATAGGCACCTTTTTCCTAAGAAAAAACACAAAAACACAGTCAACCACCTATGTTAAGTCAAGTGGAGTATATGCAATAGGAAATTTGGAAAAGTGGTGAAGTGTGATATGAGTGATAATAGATATGAAATGAGATTATACATTTGAATATACTATCATACATTAGAGATAAATCGTAGAAGGTTCCAATATCCATAGAACACCTGTAATCTCAGCATCCTATACACATTAAACTTTCTCAAAAGTTTGTCTTGGATTTTAAGGTGTTTGAATGTATTAAGAGTATCAAACAACCTTGAAAATTTATAAATAGGGTACCCATAACTTATTTAATTACTTCATATACCCACTTATACTAAGGTAATAGGGGGAGTTCCCTTTGTTATATCTTATACAGAGGGCACTCCCAGAAGGCTAAACATTATAGGTGAGTCATGAAAGTGATGAGAGGGTGAGATATAAGCTAATGAGACCTTGAAAAGAGATGTGTAAGGACATTATATACATATATAATCCATATATAACAATTCAAAAGTGTTATAAAACCTATAGGGTGGCTTAAACCCATATGGGAGTAGATAAACCTATTAGGTCTTAACTAGGTATAAAGCCCAAAAATGGGTATGCTATCAATTTTGACACTAGAGAATATTTATAAATCATTGAAAC
Source organism: Torreya grandis (assembly GCA_037957365.1). Taxonomy (NCBI): domain Eukaryota; kingdom Viridiplantae; phylum Streptophyta; class Pinopsida; order Cupressales; family Taxaceae; genus Torreya; species Torreya grandis. The sequence goes on along the minus strand of JARHVA010006377.1, from coordinate 218,987 downwards.
ACTTGAATGGGGAGACATAAGGTGTGTCTAGACTTTTATAATGTAGAGGAGACCATAGGGAAGCTATTTATTGGTTCAAACCAATTCATGCCTACATGGAATGAACAGAGGAGTTTGAGAAGGCAAGTTTGAGAGCTCAAAACAACATGGAGGATAAACATGAGAGCTAAAGTAGATATGAGATGTTAGAGAGGGCCCAAAAAAAATTTATTGTTGAATTTGTTTAGGTTTCCAATGTTAGTCCTTTATGACCAAATGCTAAGGGCTAAAACTAATCTAAACCCTCTAAAACTCTTACTAGTGACCCGATTAGGAAGATTAATAATGATAGGGTTATATGAGGGATATAATGGCTTGAGATATTTTTTTTTTGTATATTTCTCTCCAAGTCTCCTTCCCATCAACTTGAGTTATACCTTACTTGTATTGATAGGGTGTAAAATGGATTTTATTGACACTTTTTGGTGTTGTGTAGGTATGGAAATGTTTAAAAACATGAAAATAATTTTATGGAAGATATTGGGACTTTTCATAACTCATAATGTCCATTTCATGCTTCAGGAGAGCACACAATTATCTTCAAGTACCTTCATCTCAGCCAATCCAAACTGGCATAGTGAACAAGTAAGTGAGAAGGTGAAAAATCCAAGTGGTAGGTGTTTTAAGGTATATCTAATGTGTCTAATGGTATCAAGGATTTTAAAAAGTTTCATACACTCCTATATATGTATTGTATTGGAAAAATGAAGACAAATGTTTTTCCAAGTGTGAGGGGTGAGTGAAAGAAGAGTGATTGTGATTGAAAAAAGTGAAAACTCATGACCAGAATAATCCTAATCATTAGGGACACCTAAAATTCATGTTAGATCATGTTTTTAACCCCTCCCTCTTAGTGAAATCATATCACCTATTCTTGGTCTATTTTGGAGTGTTCCAAGAGGCCAAATGATGAAGGTAGTTTCTAGGCAAGCAATTAAAGAGTTCTACACCACATTATAGGAGTTTCATGTTTTGAGGGACATTTGTCCAAGTAGACCTTACATGGTCTATTACATATTCATTTATCCTATATATGTAACTCCTTTTATCATCTTCATATATTTCCTAGTGACTCTTGGACTTCATTCTCTTCTTTCCTCTCTCAATTTAAATAAGTAGTAACCATTTTAGATCTTGTAGGCTAATACCACTCCATATATGGTGAAGCCCTACTATATTGATATTGAAATTTGACTTTGAAAAATAAATGAAATCTTATTTTGACTTCATAATTTTTTTTCTAAGTGTGCAAATTGATGTATGGTGATGTTAAATAATAATGTTTTATCCTTGATTCTCCGTATCCTCTCATGTTTATATAAGAGTTCTTATTCTAATAGGTCATATAGAGTGTAACTAGTGTGTTAGTATCATTTAAAGTGTACAATTGTCCTTATAGTGTGAAATATACCATTTGGTTCACTTACCTTGTGTTACCTCATGCATATCACATCTATATTGAAACACTTATGTTATAACCTATTAGGACTTTGAAGCTAGTTTTTAGGTCTTGTAGGTCTTGTTGCTTAGTGAAAGAAGTATGATGATATTGTGGAAATAATTTTTGTGTTTCACCCCATTATATTTATTTCATTCATACTTACATCCATTTTCCATAAGAAAAAAGTTAGTTTAGTGATAAGCAATTCAAGCAAAATTTAGGGAGCTATCCCTTACACCTAGAGGTTTACTTCTACTATAGGTAAACCCACATACCTATAAGTATTCATGTGTTTCTAAAATATGGAGGAGGATTGAGAAACCTCCTATAGGGTGAAATATTTGGTTACAATAGTTCTAGGATGCTCCATGGGATCCATTGTCCTCAGGACAACTTGTTAAAGTGAATAATAGTCTTGACAACATCAACTACAAATTGGTGTGCTACTTAGCATTTAGAAACTCCATTCAAGGTAAAATATGGTTTAATACCATTGTTTTGTCATATATTTTCTCTCATACTTCATGGTACTTACTAGATAATCTTTTATTAGAGTTATCAATCCTTTGAATCCACTTATTGAGCCTAAACTTCCTCTTAAAGTCTATAACCCTCAGCCTAATCTGCCCTTTGAAGACCAAAAGGATTTTAATAGTTAAGAAAATGAAGAGATTGAAGAAATAATGGCTAGGAAACATTACTTCCTAGCATTCAACATTAATAATCCAATCCATCTTGATGCATATGATGCCATTCCCCCTAATGCTACAAATAGTGTTCCTACATTCAATGGTGAAGATCATGTCACACCTAGTGAACACATCAGGGATATCTCTAATTTTTTTAGTTTCCGCAATATAACTAAAGAGAATATTTCCATAATAATACTTGACATGTCCCTTATAGGTAAATCAATTGATTAGTATAGGAATTTTACCAGTGGATGCATCACATCATGGGATGACTTTGGAGTCTTGTTAACTTCAAGGTTTGAAGATGAAAGTGACCATAATTCTCTCATACATCAACTAAATGTGATATAAATATCCCCCATAGAAATAATGCATGAATTAAATGAGAGGTTTCAAAAGACTTGATATATATTTCCTCTTCCCATGAAAATACCTACTAGTTTTGTGTTCCCTACATACTTGAGAGCCATTAGTACTAATATTGATATCATGATTCAATCTATGGGTGGATTCATTCTTCCCAAAACATATGAACATTCCATTAGATATGAGAATGGCCTCATTATAGTAATAAAGTGGCCTCCTAAGGTATTTATGCCTTTGATACCTAACATTCCTACTGCTGCTCCAAACATTGCTCTAATTCATAATGCTAATGCCAAGCCTAGGACTACTACTAAGAAGAAACATGATGCCATGAATCCATATTCATAAATTCAAATGCTGAGAGATCATATTAGGCAAGAAAATATACCATAATGTGTGAACTAAAACTCCTATACCCATCAATAATAATATGGTCAGTAATATGGGAGAGGAAGGCATCAAGGCAGCTTGACTTCAAACCTACCAATGTGTGAAATCCCAATTTCACCACAAATGTAAGAGAGATGGTACCAATGCATAGAAAATTGGTGCAAGGAAAAGATTGGAAATAATGAAAATTTATGGATGCAAATGAGGATAGAGAGCAATCTCTAGTTGCTCAAGGATGGGTCACTCCTTTCCTATCAGTTGAAGATGAAGTCATGATGCAAGCAAGTGAAGATTGGAAGTGTCATGGAGAAATATTTACCAGCTTCCTACTTGAGGACACTTTTTTACTCAATAAAGGAAATTCTATTAAAAAAAGACTAGATCCAAGAGTAAGGATTTAAGAGGTGATGGTAATGTTCCTAGAAGTTCATCTAATCCTCCTATAAGGAAACAAAGCATTGTTGCAAACATGATAGTTCCAAATGCTCCTACACTTACTCTAAATCAAAATATGATAAGGTTTGATCAAGGTGATTCTATTCATAAAGATCAAATCAATCTTTTTCCTCTAAGAAATAAAGATAAGTTAAACACTTATACTCTAAACATAGTGGAATCATTAAATAATGACAAAGCATCTATCTCTTTATGGGATATCCTCCATATGCTTGGCCAAAAATAGCTATTGAGAAAAAAAATTATCCACTATCCCCACTAGTTATTTAAATTCAAATCAAAGTCATGGTCATGTATCTCTTATAAATTCCCCTAAAAATATTATTGAACCATCTACTAGAGTTGATAAGCTTCCACCTTTCTACCTCATTCTCATAATGGGGGACAAACTAGTACATAAGAAAATAGTTAATAGTAGTGCCTCTACATAAGTCATGCCCAAAGTTGTAGTTTATAATTTAAGTCTAAATTATGAAACCCATAGAAAATAAGTGTTTTATCTAGATGGTACACCTATTAAGACAATAGTATTGATAAAAAAATTGAAGGTCTTCCTCCATGACTATCCTAGTTTTCACATCCTCCAAGACATTATTGTGGTTGATCTTCCTACTAATTTTGAAATTTTCTTTTCAAGAGACTTTAAAACAAAGATATGTGGATACTTCTCAAATGATCAGTCCTTATTGGCCTTTAGTACAAGGTATGGAACCAAAGTGACCATAAAAACTCAACCTCTTAAAAGGTTTGACATTGAACCTTATGTTCAAGCAAGCTTTAACTTGAATTATGTTATCAATGAAAAGGAAGAGTCTAATGTGGATGATGGTGCCTTATTAACTTGAAGGCATAGCTGATTTATTCCTAGATGAGTATGGATTAGATGTTTATGAGCATGATCCTTATGCATACTTTGATCAAACCAACCTTGACACTTATATCATCTATAAATAACCATTTAAGCAAGTTGAAGTAAGTGTCAAACATTCTTTCTCACAAGATGTTGAGAGTAACTAATTGATCCATGTATATGATGATGATGATGATGATGATGATGATGATGAGGATGAGGATGAGGATGATGGATTAAATAATCTGATTGATCACCATAGTGGGAAGAATGATGTCTTTCTACCTACTATTGATGAATCTACCATTGATGATGACACTTATGAGGAAGAGGAGGATGACTTATGGTTAAGGTTTAATGCCATATGTCAAGAATTTGATAAGTTAAGTAACATTCCTTCCCATCCAAAGAATTATATATCTAATTAGTTTGCTAATGATCCTAAAAATCATGATGTTAACTATTGTATTAAGCAAGGAAAAAAAAGATTCATTAAGTATGAAAGTAAGATTCTTACTGCTATTCAAAAGCCTACATTCCTAAAAGAACCTAGTGAAGTCAAGGAAGAAACTATTATGCTTAAATAATAGTTAAGATCTCCACCTAATGTTGGTCTAAATTCAAAGGTGTTGGAGCATAAATAAAAATATCTTGACGACTCCATGTAAGCACATGCTGACCTAAAAAAGCACAAAGATGAGGCAACTATCATCACTCCTATCTTGTAGTTTGAGGAAGGAATATAAAATATGATAATGATCAAGAGGATTACATATCCAATAAATGATCTTATAAATAAATAAAGATAATTCATTAAGGCTCCAAATAGTTCACTTGTAGGCCTATGAAGACATAGAGGTGATGAGCTTATTTATCATTTTCATATGCAGGTAGTTGATGATGAGCATACTTCACATGCTAAATTTCCTTCATAGGGTAAAAAAGATGAAAGAGGAACCATATTTGACCCTATTTAAATTATGGTAATATGTGTTTTACTTTAAGAGTGAGGATTTATAAATAGTAGAATAGGTGTGTGTGTCCTTCATTCAATTGTGTGTGTTGTGTTTCATAAGTGTTCTAGTTGAAAACATCTATGTTTCCTTTAGTATGTATTATTTTTTTTCCTTTGCTTGTGTTTGGTGTGGTTTAAAATGAAAATTATGTGTCAAAATAGTGTATGGGTGACTCCATGTCCCAATGGATAGGATTATGATACTAGTCTTGGTGTAACAAGCATACGACCCTTGTGAAATTGCCAAGAATGTTGACTATTTTGACTACAAATCAAAATAGGTCAACCCCCCTATAATGAAAAAATTGTATAGGGGTATATATAATGTAATAGGGTGTGTCATGATATTATTTTATGTCATTTAATATTTTATTATATTTATCATGGTCACATTTAGTCTTTGTGTCATTTTATGTCATTTAGGGGTCATATTTAGGTCATAAATGAAAGTGGTATGGTTTTATAAGGTGTATAAATGTTAAAAACTCATTACCAACATCCATAATGTTATATCCTATCAGAAATGTTAGGTTATAACTAAAAAACTTATATGTGTTAACTAAAATCAAGAAAACAAGTGAAAAGAAGGAGGTTTTAGAAGTTGTATGACATGTAGAGGAGAGTGGCACATGGGAAAAGATTATAAATTAAACCTTAATATGACATAACTATATTTACATGATTTATATGATTTTTAAGTGCTAAAATTTGACCAAAACCATTTATTTTCTCCATCGTTCCACTAGGTAAGCAAAATTTTTCAACAGGTCTTTTGATGGTATGACCAGTAGGAGAGTTTCCAGGGCAAGTGGTCTTGGTGGTGGATATTAAACTTGGTTTGATAAATTTTAATATAAATATTTTATAGAATGGTTTCCTATGCTTTATGAACCATTATTAAGAAGTTGATTGTCTTTTTTTGCTTGCTAAACCCCACACCCTACAAATTTTGTTTCTATATGAGCTAGTCTATATAAATCAATTGGTGAAATTACATCCATCAGATGTAGAATTAATTATTTAATGGATTAAATATCTATTTTAATGTTTGGAGTTGATTTTATGAGTTCAAACCTATTAGGTTATAGGTGGAATATGTTAGTAAGGTTACAAACATGTCCATCAATTATAGAAGGTTTATTTCTCTAAAATGGCTTAAAATAAATGTGATATGATGTTGTATGAATCTAAGATGTCATAAAAACATCCTTATTCCCAAGTTTACTCTCCAAAGCTATCATCTATGGGGCTGTAGTCAAGAAGGACCAACATAATTAACTTCTTACATGACTATAATACACAATCAACTAAATGAGGTGTTTTGATATCTAAACATGGTCATATAAGTGTTATGAATAGTTTAAATATGTTTGAAATGCTATCTTAGCATGAAAAAAAAAGTTAAACCTCTCTAATGCCATGTAATTGACTATGACAGTTAGTTCTCTAAGACACACAATCTATACCATTGTGTGTGCATCTACAAGTTCCTTATGAAAGGCCAAACACATTAAAAAGTCATTCAAAATGGTTTTAACTCTTTAATGTTGGAGGTAATCAATTTTAAAGTTAATATAGGGTATAATACTTGTTGAGGGCTCATATATCATGCAATAGTTCATGTCTTAACTTCACTACCTTATCTCTAACATTGATGTATATCTACAGGTGCCTACAAGAGAATATCACGTTGAAATAGGATGTGTGACTTGATAATAGTCCTTAAATATTTTAAAAATAAATTGGAATATTTATATGAGGTTAAAAATGGTTATAGACCTAGATAATATGCACATTATTCATGCCTTTTCTTAACTACCCTGCAACATGCAAAAGACCACCTACAAGTGGCTTACATAAAAACCTAAAGGTATTCATGGAGGAGTTTGACATGTTTGTATACCTCGATGATGTTTTTGGAGTTATAAAATGTCATTAAAACCATATTTAAATAATTATATTGGTAGGAAGTCTTGAGAAGTCAATTTGAGTGAAGAAATTTGAGTATAGGGATCTTTTACCTTAAAAGCTCTGAAATAGACCTAAGTCACTTTTGATGCTGCCAGATGATGAAGAAACATGGAGTTTGGATGCATTAAAATTATCCTATATTATATACATATCCTAGGGGTAATATATTGTAAAAGGATAATGAGTGTTTGGTTCCACAAGTGATGAAAAGGAGACTTCCAAATCTTGCATTTGTTCACTATGGAAGGTAATGTTTTCTATAGGATATTGAACTTCAAGTGAATATAAACCCTAAGATAGAAATTCAAGAGAATATAATCATGAATAGTGATTAAATTAGAGTGAGGTGAACAATAATTATTAAATGGACTTGGAAGAGACCTAAATTTCAAGGCATTAACCTATATATTCATCTATAGATGCACCTTACCCATAGAGTGGTCACTTATAACCTTCCTATAAGTTTATGGCATAGACTTTGGTGATCATAGGCCTAAAAACACAAGTATTTGTCATTGGGTGTTAGTTAAACGACCTAAAATTAATCCTATACCATGTGACACAATTTTCATAGGTTGATGATAACCTACAAGACCCCTACTACTTCAATAATGGTCAAGTATAATTGACTGTAGTTGATAGTGAATTAGAACATGGTGTTATTAGTGATTGGATTAGCATGGATATGATGTGAGGTGACATAAATGAATATATAATGATATTAATTACTTAAATAGAGTCTTATATAAATGAATAAGGCCTTTAACATACTAGTGTCCACCTATAGGCACCTCTTTCCTAAAGAAAAACATAGAAACACAGTCAACCATTTATGTCATGTCAAGTGCATGATATGAAATAGGGAATTTGACAAAGTGGTGAAGTGCAATATAAATGAGAAAACCTGAGAAATTAGAGTATCCATATCAATAGACTCTCATATAGTAGATACAGGGCATAGAGGTCCAATCTCCAAAGTACACCTACAATCTTAGCATCCTGTACATAGTCAACTTTATCAAAAGTTTGTCTTGGATTTTATAGTGTTTTAAGGTGTTAAGAGTATAAAATAACATTGAAAAATTATACATAGGCTCCCAGACACTTCCTAAATCCCCTCGTATATCCATGTTTATTGAAGAAATAGGGGGAGTACCCTCTATTTTGTTTTAGACAAAAGGCACTCCCAAAAGGCTAAACCCTACAAGTGAGTCATGAAAGTGATGAGAAGGTGAGATAAAAGTTAATGAGACCTTGTAGGGAGATCTAGAAGGATGTGTTAGACATATATCATCCATAAATAATAATTCAAAAGTGTTAAAAACCTATAGGATGGCTTAAACTCACATGGAAATAGACAACCCTATTAGGTTTAACTAGGTCTAATGCCCAAAAGGGGGTTTAATATCAGTTTTGACACTAGAGGAGATTTAAAAAACATGATAACACCTACATGGGGAGTCATAATGTGTGTTTGAATGTTTTAAATGTAGAGGAGACCATAGGGAAGCTATTTTTTAGCTCAAACTAATTTAGGACTTCATAGAATGAAGATAGGAGCTCAAGAAGGAAAATTTGAGAGCTCACAATAGCATGGACAATTTGGATGGGAGATAAAGGAGATAGGAGATACTAGAGAGAGTCCCAAATAATGTTCTTATGGAATTTATTCAGGTTTCTAATGTCAAACCTTAATGAACAAATGCTAAGGGCTAAAACTACTCTAAAACCCTTGCTAGTGACCTGATTGGGAATATTAAGGAGAGGATTATATGGGGGATTAAATTTCTTGGGAGATAATTGGATATTATAGAGGACTCTCCCAGGCTCCTTCCCATCAACCTGAGTTGTACCCTACTTATAAGGATAGGGTGGAAAATGGCTTTTATTGATAGTTTTTGATGTTGTATAGGTATGGAAATGTTTTAAAACATGAAAATAATTTTATGGGAGAAATTTGGACCTATAATACTCCTAATGTACATTTAATTATTTAGGAGAGGTCACAACTATCTCTACAAGTACCTTCATCTCAACCAGCCCAAACTGGCATAATGAACAAGTGAGAAGGTGAAAACTCCAAGTGGGAAGACTTTTAAGGTCTACCTAATGTGTATAATGGAATGAGGGATCTTTATAGGTTTCATACACTCATTTTTATGGATTTTATTGGAAATATGAAGACAACATTAGTGCCAAGTGTAAGGGGTGAGTGAAAGAGGAGTGATTATGACTGCAAGTAATGATAACTCATGGCCAAAAGAATCCTAATGATTAGGGACACCTAAAATGTATGTTTGATCATGTTTATAACCCTTAAATATTAGTTAAATCATATCACCTATCCTTAGTTTTATGTGGATCATTCTAAGAGGCCAAATGATGAAGGCCATTTCTAGGTAAGCAATTAAAGAGTTCTATGCCACATTTCAAGAGTTTCATGTTTTGAGGGAAATTTGTCCAAGTATACCTTGAATTTTCTATTAAATATTCCTTTATCCTATAGATTTAACTCCGTCTCTCATCTTGACACATATCCTAGTGACTCTTGGACTTTATTCTCTTCTCTCCTCTTACAATTTCTATAAGTAGTAAGCATTTTGGCTCTTGTAGGCTAATTCCACTCCATGTATGGTAAAGTCCTAATGGATTTATTTTGTAGTTTACCTTTGAAAAATAAATTCAATATGGTTTTGAGTTCATAATTTTTTTTCTAAGTGTGCAAAGTGATGCATGGTTATGTTAAGTGATAATCTTCTATCCTTTCTTCTCCTCATCCTCTCATGCTTATGCAAAAATTCCTATTCTAACATGTCATATAGAGTGTAGCTAGTGTCTTAGGCTCCTTTAAAGTGTAAAATTATACTTATAGTGTGAAATATACCCTTTGATTCACTTTCCTTGTGTTTCCTCATGCATATCACCTCTATATTGAAACACTTATGTTATAACCTCTTAGGATTTTGAAGCTAGTTTGTAGGTATTATTGGTATGTGAAATAAGTATGATGATCTTGTGAAAATACTTTTTGTGTATCACCCAATTAGAGTATCTTTATTTCATGCATAATTCTATCTCTTTTCTCACAAGTAAATAATTAGGTTAGTGATAAGCACTTCAAGGCAAAATCAAGGATCTAGCCCTTAAACCTAGAGGTCTACTTCTATTATAGATAAGCCCACATGCCTAGAAGTATTCCCAAGTTGTCAAAATATGGAGGAGGCTTGAACAACCTAATATAGGGTGAAATATTTGGTGAAAAAACTACCCAAATACAAAGTAATTAAATCATAAATAAATAGTAATCCCTTCTAGTTAGGATGCACATCTCCAAACTAGAAGGTATCCCAAATTCATGTTTATCCTCTATGTTGGTTTACTCTTTCTCCATGAATATGGATTTAGTAAATAATCCCCCTTTTTGATTTTCCATCCTAAGGAAAATCATGTGGACCTTTTATAATCATAATCAGCTTACTGGGGCAAAGATAAATTATATCACACTTCGATCTACTTTATTGGGTCCAACCATTGTGCCAATGATTATAAATTCCTTTGGTCAAATAATTATTAGTCTTCCACCCTACTAGTGCATGTTTTTACAATGCTAATGAATACAACTACCTTCAAGAAAATCATTATCACTTTTTATCCTTACTAGGGCATGTCATTATGCCACTAATTATAACCACCTTTGGGAAAATAAATATTTCCATCCCCTTACCTATATGTCACATCATTTCCTTCTTTTTGAGGGAATGTTCACTAACTTATTTTCCACTCTCTCCCTCAATAGGGAATTCAAGGCTCATCCATCACCTTCTAGGGCATTAATTAAGGAAATAATAACTTTTTGATTCTTTGAGAAGATGTTACTGTGCCTGTATCTTGTAACATATTCCCAAATAGAGGTAAATTGTAGACACCTCCTTTTGGACACAACCATGATCTAACCAAACTTTAGAATTATTTCTACCAAATAATGCAAATTAAGCCTATGAATAACTAAGTGTCCCAAATTCATTTGCACATAAGACATTAGTTCTTATAATTGTGTTGAGGCATTCATATTTGGGGTATTATCCTATATACAGTAATAACCTCTCATAGATTTATCTCTAGTCAACTTATAACCTAACAAATTGATAGTTTGGGTTTTGGACCCATTAAGTGGGGAACTTAGACAATTGCTAAAGTGTAAAAATGCTAATCAGAATAAATTAACTAAGCAAATAAAATTAAATACTTAAGTGAAATTTCCATGTGTAATTAGTTAAAATAAATTTTGTAAAAAGGAAATTCTAATAAAAATGAGTTCATGATGATGTCATTATCCTCAAAGTCAAGGAATTGAAAATATCTTCCCTAAATCCTTAAATTTAGAAATGGAGAGCCATGCTTAATAAATGGGATCTCTATCCAAAATATTAATTGATTTTCCCCTCCTTAACTCAACTAGGGTTATTCTAAACTCAATTATGATAAATTCTAACCTAACTAAACTTGGGTTAAATTTAGTTTGGAATGTTATAAATAAAAGGCTTCACCCATTATTCAAAAATATCTTTTGGTGTAATGTAATGATGGAAAAATACCTTCAAAGACCCTCTTTTTAGTGTTATAATTCTCATTTTTTGAGAGAGAGCCAAGCCAAGCCAAATCCAATCCCAAGATTGCCAAGGTGACAAGGAGAGATTATACAAGGATCACCATTGCCAAATATTCTTTGATCACATGACCAAGCACAACCATCCATGGCTAACATAAAAATCTTGATCTCAAGGAAGGTAAATAATGGTTGTTTTGTCTTCTATTAATAATTAATTGTATTATTCTCTTTCTCCTTGAGTGTCTAGGCTTGAGGTGTTAGTTTTATTAGTGTGTTTTTATTTGGTTATAATCATACTAAGTAATACTAATCTCCCCTATTATATTTCTATTGATCGCAACTAACATCGATAGTAGTTTCCAAATTAAGTAGTAGTTTCTAGCCTTATCTTTTGATAATTATCCATAATTTTCACTTTCTGACCATTTTTAGCTCCATATGTTTATTTTATTGTTGATTTTTTATATGCCACTAGGTTCTAATTCAAAGTTAAGAGGCTTCATATATATATATATATATATATATATATATAAAGCTATATTATAGTTTATAAATAAAGTAATATTATCAATCAACAAGTACTTTATATTATTCAAAATCTATTGATTTTTATCACATACCAAATTTCTAGAATTGTAAGTCTAAAGTATTCAAAATATGAATTTTCACTTGCATTACTTGTATGAAGGGTTGCAATAGGATAAATAATATATAGTTGCATAATCATCATTAAACACACACCTAAGAGGGAGAATTAAATGTGAGTCTAAGTCCCCTTTTAGTGTATATGGCTATGTAGGCAACACTTAGAAATAGCTAGGTTACTAGGGTTAGATTGAATCATCTACTAACCCTTTTTTTACCAAGTTAGAGGAGGCCAAATGAAAAATTACCTAGGGTTTTTATCAATAACAATATTATGCACATAATTCCATATATAAAAAATGACAAAACATGGTTATAGAATACATCTCACCTTAAATAAAAATTTGGTTCATTTTTAGTGCATATTCAAGGATGGACACATGTTTCACAATTGGACAATAGAATCCATCGGAGTGTTTAGATCCAATGGTATTGTCTAGGCAACAAGGATAGTTAGAACATATTAGGAATGAAACACAAGGCTTTATCATAAGATTGAAATAGATTAAATCATTGTCATAGTTTAGATTAGAGTAAAATCTTCACTCACTTTATCCATAAAATTCTTATAGTTGTATTTATTTCACATCCTTGAATGGGTTAATTTACTATAAATTTCTATATATTACTTAAAACTTGAGTATATTTTTTATGCATTCAAATTATTTATTTTTTTGGGTGTGTTTATGTATTAACCCTATTTAGTGTAAAACATTCTAGTGAACCTGACCTCCTTATTTTGAACCAAAAACTAGATTGTGTTTAGGATTTGCCCTTACAAAAAAATCTCTTTCAAATTCCTACGTTTATTTTTCTAATTTGATATATTGTTTGGGCATAGTTTAAGGAATGATTATTCATATTTTGACTTAGGTTTTTTAAAAAAAAAAATAAAAAATTCCTATGTGGTTGTGTCCAAACATTAATCACTTATTATGGCTTCTCTTGTTGAAAACCTTAAAAATACCCATGTTTTAGATTTTTTGTTCAATTTAATTGATGATAAATGCATTGATTATGATGATATTATGGATTAAGGAAATTTTAATATATAATTTTATTTTATAGTAACTTCTTAAAATTATGAAATTACAAATAATGAAAATGAAAATATACATGAATATGGTGACTTTGATATCTTACATTCTTACTCCCCTTATGATTACTATTGTGATTCCACATATTACAAAGAGGAATGTGAAGATCCTAGTTTTCATTTTCTCTTACATTGTGTATTTATAAATATAATGATGGAGTAATCAAGTATTCAAAAGATGACTAAAGGTTGATTATACATATTATTTATTCAATTATGACCTTGTTACAAATAATGAAACTATTGTTCAAAATCTTGGAACTATTGTTCAAATTGAAGACTCTATTCCTTCTTCATTCCATGCAAATGCAAATAGTGAAAATACCTCTTCCTATATAGATATAGATGATACAAATACACGTACCACTACTCTTACTATCTTTGTAGGTGGGAAAGATAAAAATGATTTAAAAATGTTTAAAATAGTTTAGATTCATGTTCTTCTACCTATATTCCAATTCAAGATGAATAATAAAACTTATTTGTTAAAGTTTTACTAAAGCAATAATTTCCTAAGATAAATATCAATGTTTTAACAACCAATGCAAACAATAGTTATGCTCATGTTCCTTTTTCATATGAAAATGATGTACTTAAATAAAAAATTGATATTGAATCTTATATAACTTTCTCTTTTTAATTCAAAAATGAAAGTGAAACCTGTATTTTCCTTCCTGTGATAAATTTTCAAACAAAATTGAGAATATTCCTTGATATCCTTTTTTTAAATTTTCTAATCAAAATCATGTTCCAATTATAGATGAAAACAATGAAAATAAATAATGTAGCCATATTATATGTAACACTAGTACTCAAAATCTTTCAAATGATTGGTGAATTAACCTCAATGATATACAAAATGATGTAAGGCCCTCTTTTGAATCAACATGTAAAATGGATATTCCTTTATCTAATACTTTTCAAACATAACATAATCATAAGATAGATTGCAATGAAAATGGTGAGGAGGTAATCATTCCTATGTTTCATATCGATGGTAGGTTACAACCTAGGAGTGCATCTTCAAACCTTCCAAGTGTTACTCCTAATGACCTTGTGTCTATGATGATCATTATAGGATATATTTTAAAAAGTTGATAAAACTTAAACTAAAGTAATTTCACATAATGTTACTTTTGATGATAATGTTCTAGGAGATCAACCCCTTACATGGGATTTTTTTGAATCTCATTATCCTAATTTTCTATGATGTATATATTCCCATCATTTGATGGTAAATGAGACCTTTTAAATTAGTTTAAATAATATATACACTCCTTTGACCTTTAGGATAAAAATGGGTACTTATTAATGGGACTTTTCAAACCTTTAAAAAAATTGAAGATGTGTTCTTATCTATTTTACATGAGTATAAGTTACCAAAGTTATCATTGGGTCATTTAAAAACTTTAACTCAAAATGAGGATTAATCTATTCAAGAATATATTATTAGATTCAAGGATATATTTTATTCCTTTAACTACACCCCCTCAGATTTAAAGGTATAACTCATTATAATGGGTCTTATTTATCCACTTTAAAAAAATCATTGTACAATTCCTTTGCTTATTTCAATGTTATGTACATAATTATGCATGTGCCTTAAAAGATAACAATATTGAGTCACTTGTTTCTTCACCTAAAGGTAACCATGCTAAAAATAAAACATATAAATAAAAACCACAAAAAAATAAGGTTCATGATCCACCTCAAAGTCCTTCTTCCAAATCAACAGTGCATACCACAAGAAATAAGTAAAGTTATTAAACAAAATAAAGGATACTACATCCATAATACTTCATATAGTGGAAACCTATATCTTTACTAAGAGGAAACCACTCTAGTTTGATCAATGAAGAGATAGACCACATGATATATTTAATACACATTGGATAAATGGTTGATTAACTTTTATCTAAACTATTACCTTCCACCACACATATTTGAAATTGTGAAAGGATATACTTTTTACACTTACCATGATATTAATGGACATCATGATAACCATAGTTTTTCATGAAGGAAATTTTTTTTAGAAATTTTAAATCGATGGATCATTACATTTAAGAAAGAAACATCAATGTATATTTATCCTAATTCTTCTAGTAGTCATTATAAGATGGAGGAGACATCTAATTTTTCTACTTTTTTAGAATGGGTGGTTTATCAAACTTTGCATAAATAAACCACTAGAATAAGTCCTTCTCCTAGTGCATCATCTACTAAAACTGACCTTTTATATATATACCCTACTAAGAAACCATTGGTTGATATACATGTCTCTAGAGGGACATGTAGAGAAGGAATTGAGACAAAATTGGTAGAGATTACTTACATATCTACACAATATATTTGGTTATTGAAACCAACACATGTAGATACATATTATATAAATACATTTGATACTCTTATAGATATATCAATTTTAGTATTAGAACCAAAAGAAATAAATCAATTACCACTTGATCATTATAGTTGAGATTTATTATTTCTAACCAAATTCCATTGCATAAGATGATTGTGTCAATGTCACTAATAATTTTTTTTTAAATGAATTACCAATATTTTAACACAAATAAAACTACCATATCTAAATGCATATTATACAAAGTAAACAAATTAAATAATTTTTAATGTAATAATACATAAGATTACACATATATTTTAAGAACATATATAACAAAGAAACATCATCATATATATCAAAAATGATATAAAGTTTATACAATAAACAAAATGAGTCACAAGTAGTTACATATCCCTGAGTGTATACAAATCATCATCAATATTTATCTCCATAAACCTAACATCCCTAGATGTAGAGGATCCTAAATACCATATTAGCGAAGGAGATTAGGATTACTCCCATAGTCTCTCCTCTAGTGAACCTAGTTCATGTAGTGTCTAGTCATGATCTTAGTGAAGAACATCATAATGATCAATTAAATAATTATGATTTCATTTGAGATCCACTCAAAAATTTCTCTTATGTCTAGCTCTACATGAACAATAACTAATGTATGAGATGACACCACTAACCTCACAATAAGATCAAATAAGGGTGCATGAACACCTGTAATGTCCTACACTCGCTCTACATAACCATACCCAGTAATGTCCATGGGTATAATCCAAGTGAGGGTCTATCTACCATAACCTAACATCATTGACCACTCTAGATTACTTGGACCAATGATCATAAATAAAAAATTAGATACATTTATTATATACACCTATCTAATATCTTATTAATAAAAACCAACTATACATAACATACTCACATGGTTCTAATACTAACCTTATGAAAAGGTTTTAGACATATTATGACCCCACCATGCCTACCTACTTTGTCACCTCCTTATGTTATGGGTACTACACCAAGGAAAAAATAGTTATAAATAATAATGGCCATTGAGTCCTTTCCCCTAACTATGTATACACATTTGTGCACCCAACATCATCTATTATAGTAAGTGGTAAAATTAGATATCTCTCTCCCAGTGGAAAAGGGGCCACATCTATTTTCAAGGGGGTTAGTATATCATTTGGCCTATGCCTAGATCACATTGTATAATTCCATGGATATGGATCTAAGGGTATCCATTTCTCAATACCAAATTATCACAAAATATGATCATACTAAATTTTTTCATAAACTTTGGGAAATAAATTATCCAAACCCATACTATAATGAACACTATAAAACTCTTGATCTTCCACATCCCACCTTGATAATGTCTTATAAAACGACCATATAATTTAGTTTAGTTTCAAACAATCCAATACTCCATGATGGTATGCACTCTACCTTAAGGCACCACCCATCGTATTATAAATAACTAAGGGTGGGAATATCATTCTAAGAGTCTACCAATTGGAAACACAACTAAAATTTGTTCATAGGCCAATACATGTAAGAGTGACCCAACACCTAGCCCTCCATCTCATATCCCTATGTAGAACATGTATGAATATATTTTTAAATGGGATACCATTGTATGCCCCCAAGAAAATATAACTCCTTGATCTTCAATGTAATGGATAATGTGATACATCTGATAGGATATTACTACCGACCCACCTTTGATAGCTATAAAATAATAAAGTAAGCAAAAGATAAACTTTTTAAATAATGAAATATCAGCTCTAATAATCATATCTAAGTAGATAGTAATACTTGGATATACATCTATCTATTGTTTCTAAGTAAAGTATAAATTATGTCATTGAATATATTCAATTCTATAATATCCAAAAACCTATGACTTATCTCCTATGATAGGAAAACTTAAAATACTGTAAGCATCTTCCAATGTAATCATCATCACCCCTATCTAGAAAAAGAATGTGCACGTATCAAGATTTTATCTCTTAGATTATGTTGTCTTGAGATGGACATCATAAAGAACCTACCCTAAATGGGTAACATATCTTAATTATAATTAATAAATGATGCCCTAATCAGTTTCATCAAAACCAATATCCCCTAATTAGTGTCATCAAAATAGATCTCAAAAATAGTATACAAATGTCTACTATGATAAAACTCATGAATTTGTACATCCTTATTTATAATAAAGTAATAAAAAACATGTAATAATTATCAAATTCAAGTTATTTTAAACATTATCTAAGGATAAAATTTCAAAACCCAAGTTGGATGGTAGCATCAGATGCTATCATTAGTTCAAGATGGTAGTGTAGGAAAATATAATTGATTCAATTTTTATTTGCACCTAATTCATAAATGAGGTAGGCTCTAATTTTTTTTTGTATTTATATGGAGGTAACTCCATTATAGGGAAGGAGTAGAAGGTATGGGTTAATACAACTAGGTGGTAGAATATTTAGTTAATGATGAATGTTGTTAACCAAGTGTGTATCGGTGAATGAAATCTAAAATAAGACCAAAATACTATTTGGTTTGAATGGGTGATATTCTAAGTTATGGTGGGTAAATCTCAAAATAAACACAAAAAGGGATAGAAAGGTAAGACATAAAATAAATTCATGATTAAATTTTTTTATTTTCTTCAAACTAATTTTAAAGAGGACAAGGGATTGAAACTAATGCTTGTAGTTAGTTCTTGAATGCTAACTCAATAAATATAGTGATGTTGTCCAAGGAAAAGGACAAAGTTAACTTATATATTATGGCCAAAGGTTGTTATCACCAAGGTGGTTTTTTAAAACCAAAGTGAGAGGTTATGACCAAGACACTAAGAGAACCTAATTATATTGTTGAAAAAACCAAGAGGGTGTCTCAAAATAAACACTTTTTCATAATTCAAAACTATTCAATAGCCCTTCTTAAGGATTATGATATATGTCAATTTAAAATAATTATTTCTTATACTAATTTTAACCAAGTTAAATAATTAAGTAAAAAAGAAATTTCAAAATTGTTATTGCATATAATGAAATACTTAGTTATTAGGTTGAAATAATTTTACAATCAAATCACATGAAGCTAGAGAAGAAACTCATATTACATAGTTGTGTGACAATCCAAAGATCCCTTCCTATATTGATAAACATAAAAACTCTCTTGAAATGGAAAATTAAAAGTATATATCAATTTGGGGAAGGGGTTGTCTCATCCTCTAAATTCTTTTAAATGATATATACATGTGAATAATCAAAACAAAAGTTCTAATTTAATGTATACTTTGAATGTACAATTTGGGATGGATAAAATTATATTTCTAAAACAAGATGCATATTACAAAATCATGGAATGGATGCATGTTACAAAATTACACAACTAGTGTTTACAAACATCATAACTAGAATATAAATAGAATTAAACTTCAATTTACATGCATTAACTTATTATAAAAAATTTAGATAATGTTTATAATTAGCTAATAATGCTTAATTGACATTGGAGCTTGCATGGCCAAAGGAGTATCAATTGAAATGGTTGACGAGGTTGAACTAGAAGTTCTTGTTTTAACTTGCATCTTCACCATTTTTTCCATATAAAACTTGTATATAGGTCTTGATTATGTCCATGTTTAGAAGGGATGGTCTATGCACCTAAAGACTTCCATCAATATGCATTTGTGCTCTACCTTTGAATTTATGAACTCCAATCATAAAATATCAACTTACATAACCTTATTTATTGTGAATCTAATTTATTGCTCAATCTTTTTCAATGTACATCCCTAAATAACTTATCTAAAATTTAAAACTACATACTAGAGTAGCTTATCAAAATTAGCCCTATCCATCAAATTTCTTGAAGTTTCCCTTGCTTGAGATACTTAATTCTTGAGGAAAATGTAGAACATGCTTATCATGCTTAATCAATTATGGAATGAAGGCTTATGCATGGGATACCTATTTTCAATCCTCTTAGGTTTTGATAATTACCAAATTGATGGAATTAGTTTCCTTAGGATAATTCATAAAATATATATGTCTAAAGGCCTTATTAGTAGTGTATTTTATCAGAAAGTTCAATTTATTCTCATTTTCCTTTAAGAATTAAATAATTTAGATGTCTCAATCAAATAGGGAGACATCTCAATTTTCATTGTATTGATCATGTCAAGATTGTTGTGTAGCTCGATGGATGTATTATTGATGCCATAATATATTACTCAAGGAACATGGAAAATTTATTACTACTCTAGTACTTAATAAAACTCCTATTGAAACTCTTCCCTATCTTGATCAATGCCTCTATGGAGTTTCATCAAGGCTTTACTATGTGTTCTAAGTAACCTAATAAATATTCATTATAAAATGACTCCCTAGTTTTCCCATTCTTCCTCTTAGATAGGTAAAATACATCTTGTCTCTTCTCAAGGTATAATCCATTACCGAATTAATCTTGTATTTTCATTTTCTTAACCCTCTTGACTTTCCCTATTAATTTATAAAAAAATGAACTTACAATAAGAAGCTCTATAATGACAAGATTATCCCTTTAGAATGCCTTAGATTTGAATTACTCAAACCATTGGGGAATTAAAAATATCCCGTAGCCAAATTAATGAGTATCCTAAGTAGTGCCCTTTGATAAAGCATATTTTGAAGAAATCATTAGTTCACTTATTTGGAGTGTGTCTGACATAGATGGACAAATGATCTTTTGCTAATCCAAGTTACCTATTTGGGGAATTAGATGCAAAATTTAGATTATATTCTTAAAAAATATAGTATAAGAGACAATTTAAGTTGATTGAGTTTCATTATAATGTGGCATAGGCAAGCCTAACAAAGTAGATGAAAAAGATAATTGTGCACTTTGATATAAAATTGAGACTCCTACTACTGACTTGAAATGGACTTTATTATCCCTAGGATCTGTTGATAATACTTGGAAAGTAGTAAGAATAATACTCATAATGGTTAATATAGTATTTTTTGGGTATAATGATGTTATACTAATAAGATACTACTAAAAAGGATCAATTGTAGTGGTAAATGATTCTACTGAAGGTAAACTAGAAATAACAATAGTAGTGACATCATTTGATTTATCCATTTTCATTGGTTCCTTCCCTTTGAGTCATTAGAGAATAAAGATATTTTAAATTTAAATGTATTTCTCCTCATCATCAAGATAATTTATCAAAGGGGCTTGTCCCTATTTCATTATTGCCTCAACCTCATTCTTCTCTAGTGTTTACCCTTGGGCCAAATATTTTTCTTGTGATAATGTCTCAACAATAACTTTCATAGGGTCCTTAGGGGTTTTTGGATTAATATTATAAAAAAAATTTGTTTTCTCAACTAAGGGAGTGCCCTAATGAGTATTTTAAGATGAAACATATAAATCTGAAGCAACACGTACACTACTTATAACATGAAGATTAGAGTTTGTAGAGTTAGAAGAATAAATATGTACTAGCTCCTCTACCCCTCCTAGTGAATTCATTATAGTAGGGTTATGATACACATATTACTATTTATTCACAATTATAATCACATATTTTTGTGGTGCTTAAATAGTCTCACCCTTTGGTTGAACAAATTGGGAACATTATGAGGACCAATAGTAAGATGGATCCCATCCACTTGGAGGTGGAATTCAAGTGTGTGCCTCTATAATTATAATCTAAGGATCCATTTTAATTTATCTTAGGATTTCCTCCATCAAATAAAACATATGTTACATAGATAATAAATTAAAATCATATTTAACATTTAATAATATGAAGTTGTGTTCATAGGGCTCATGCTGGTAAGGGATGCCTAGGCCTATGACATGATTTTGAATGCTACCATGTGGGTATCAATACCTATGTTGTAAATATGCCAATGAATATAATTATCTTATGCTTAGAACAACATAAAATTTATTCCTAATTATCTAATTAATTCAACCTAGGATCATGGAAGATCCATGGAATAGGTCTTTACATTTCTTCCTCATGCCTTTATCTACACTCCACTAGAACTAGTATACCATCTCTTGTTCTAAAAAGTTATCTAGGAAATATTTGGGCAATTTTTTTTTTCTAGAATCATTATTACTATGTAATCTAGGTATAACTAGTATTACCCCTAGGGCACAATGAATCTTTGATATTATCTAAGACTCAATCGAGGGGTTTCTCATGAATATCCCTCCAGACTTAAGGATATACATCCTCCATAATTTGAAATTTTTTTCACATGTACTAATAAATATGAAGGAATTAATAAAAGTCACATACCCTATTTTTAATATAATATGGAGCTAAGATCCAAATAGATCCATCATGCACATAATTTGTTGTAATGATCATGTCCTATAAATAAGACATCATGATAAAAGTAACCACCAACTAGTCTTTTATCCTTTTGGAACATTTACTCCTAGAGTTTTGTGATTATGATCTCACCCATGGAAAAGGTAAATTTTTAACTCATTATTATGTCTATAAATGGAATCCATTCAAGGTGAAGGTAATGGATACTAGTTTTCCCATACATTTTATTTATTAAGGTCATTTAGATGTGAACTCTCATCCTGAATTTGGTGATGGGCACATGAGGAGTAACTTTGAGGCTTAAATTTTCTCTTGATATTATCCATTTCCTCAATGTGTCTTCGATTGTGTTAGTATTATTCCATAACATTATTCTATGCCCATCATATGTGGTGTTTATAAGCGTATTTTTTATGTACCTCTAAAAAGCATCTCCTAAAATGCAAGCCACGACTAGTTTATGATTAATATGATGTAAGAAGCTATCAAATACTTTGAATGAAAATAACAAGTCTAGAATTAGGTCTATGCTAGGCATCACTTCAAGCGTGGAAATTGAAAGTGTAATTTTTGGAACTTCAATGGTATTAAATCAACCACCAATTATTTTTCTCAATAGATAAGATTTACTTGTATGTGTGGGCATTGACATTATCCAAATGTCCCATATATATGTATAACTCACAAATATACCATCAAACATAACTGAGCCAAATATTATATTAGTGTATTCAGTAGAATCCTTGATGAAGAATTTTGATAGTGGCAAAGCTCCCTTAAATTCAATAGATGATGAATTCATTGGATACCTAGTTTACTTGGATAATTTATGTGGTAATTTGAATGATACCTTGCTGGAAAAAATTCAAATGTAATCACATAAAACTAGGGATTTCAACTCTTTGTAGAATTCAAGTTCAATTAAGCTCTTTGGTAATGAATAAATGAGATGTCTCCTTAGAATTTAATCATATAACTCAAATATGTCTACATTAATTCTAGGTTGTGTGTTGTTAATGTCCAATGGATTCAAGATTAATTTTCTCATTTAATTCAAATTCAAAAACCCATTTTGGTGGGTATGCCACATAAAAAATTGATGTATTTGAAAAAATGCCATGTTTTTATCCCCAGACACATGTCATTATATCAATAGTCTTGTTTTATTATAGCTGTGCCACACAACATGATCTTGAAAGTCATGTGTTGAGACTCTTGTCAATTTCCATTTTTACAAATCATGTAAAGTCCTAGATGTGCAAAAATTGAAGACTTGTGTCTTTTACTTGTCAAAAATTTTGCCAAAAAATTCCCTTGTCATTTTTCACGAATGCACAAAGATAAAATACACAACTATAAAAACACACAAATACTAATTTGAGTGATGACTAAAAGTTTTAAAGACCAAAATTAGTGAAAAATTGAAGGTCATTTAGTAAAAAAGTTGTGAAATGCCAAAATACGTGATGACAAAAGTCATTAAATACCAAAAATGTTAAGTCCAAAACTCATGAAGCTTAAATGTTCTAAAGATAAAAATTTGTATAGACCTAAAATAGTTAGGATTTTTATTTTATAATTTTCCTAAAATTTAGATAATATACATACATAACAAATTCAAAAATACATAAATATGTTAGTTTGAGTAAATCATAAAAAGTGGAAAAAACCTTGACATTGGAAAATATTGTTTGCATTGACATATAATAGTGCACTTAACAAGAACCATGAAAATGGGAATAAGGAGTTTTGAAGCCTTAAATTTTGATAGACTCATGTTATTGCCAATGAAAATGACTTTTAAATTAGAACTAGTCTTTTCAAATTTGTAATGAGCCCCTATTCAAGAAAATTAAGAGTGGGGTGTGTTGAGTACAACAAGTGGTGACTTATAGGGGGAATACTATAGAGTATTTAGAAACCCAAAATATTTGGTTAGAAATTAAAAATCAAACATGGATCATACCATATAATAATAAATAAACCAAAAACATTAAATAGACTTTTAAAATATCAAGAAACATACTAGCCTTATTTCATACCTTGGATTTATGTGTGATGAAGTGATGTTATTTTACCCATTTTTGAATATTTTAGCAAAGGATTGGACTATATTTTAGGTTTCATTCTAGTTCCTAAAGTCTTTAAAAAATAAAGGAAACTCAAACATTGCTCTACTACTAACTAGGCATCCATATCCCTGATAGATATACCTTTGATTCCCCCCTTCATCCTTTCAAAATTTTACATGATGCAAGATGTATTAATATTATTTCATCATGTTAGTATTAGATAATATTTAAATTTTCTTTTGCATTTATTGATCACTCTTTAGGATGCATTGATCTTATTTTCTTCTTCCCCATTTGTTTTGGACTATGAATGGAAGAAGGGGAATGGGAACCACTACGAGTTGGTGTATGTATGAGTAAAAATTAATTCACCAAAATGTCCCTACCAGTCACATATGAATCAATTATTATTTCCTCAAACAAGTATTAACATGAGAAATGTGTTTGATCCAAGGAAATTAAAAGAATTTATAAATTTAAATGTATTAGTGAGAAACAATTTTACATACCTAATAAATTACTCAATTGTGATATAATCTTAGTTCACTTTTCATTACATACCTAAATTTTAAAAATATCAAACACAAAGGTGTAAAACCTATAGATAAACCAATTAGGTGTTCCACTTATTCTCTTCCCACACTTTATCTCCCTTTTGGACTTATATGCCAACTCAAGCACACATGAGAAGCATAGTGAACTAGATATTAGCTTGGTTATACTAAAATATGTTGATAAAATTGTTATGAAACAAAAACATATACTATATAAAAAATGAAACTATTTCAAGGAAACAAAATGATGAAATCAGGGAAAAAACTAATATAGAAATAATGAAACTACTCTAATAAAAGAAAATGACAAAAAATAGGAAACATAACTATGAAAGTAGTAACCCTAATATACTCTTACCTCTACTACAACACTCATTATCATTATAAGACATATGTAGATGGTATATACATCAAGTAATGCTTCAAGAAACATCCCATTAATTATATATGTTAATTACTTACCTTGGAGGTCCTTTAGATAGAAAGAGTTGGCCCAAGATCTTTAAAATATAACAAGGTCTGATTCATAAGGGGGATAATTTATCATGCTACCATTTATTTTCATGGAATTTATCCCATAAAATTTCTATGTTAGATATTCTAAATGATTTAGGTTTTGATCTTATATCAAATCATCTTTTGACCAGGTCTAGCAATTAGGACTTCACTTTGTCACTAGGTTCTATATATTCTTTCATGAACTAATACATTGGTATTTTTAGCATAATATAGAATGCTATTTGGCATACATATACTATAAGGTATGGTAAAGCCTTAAGGTCTTTATTGTATCTAGTTTGGTCTACTCATAGTGTATAAATCATTAGATCATGCCACTCTCTTGGCTTATATGTATCTGACTTATTTATAGCTTCAATCTTATTATTATTTATATATTCATCCAATCTATTTACTTGAGGGTGATGATTGCATGATGATATGATGATAATTTGGTTGTTTGGGGCCAATTCAATAAACTTAGTTGATTAGAGTATCAAAACTTGTGATCTTCTCTTTGATAAAAATGATTACATCTTGAACTCTAGAATTCCTCATTGCTACTACTTCAGTCCACCTAGTGTAGTAATCTATAGTTAAAAACATAAAATTATGGATGGGTAAGGAATTTAGGTTGATAATATTTATGAAATCCAAGCCCCACTAAGCAATTGGTCTTCCTTCAACTACTAGTTGTAATGGCATTATTGCATGTACTCTTATTTTCATAAAGGTTCAGCATTCATGACATTTTATTACATGGTTATGTGCATCCTTGAATATTGTTGGTCAATAATAACCCATTTATATAATCTTTTGTATCATGGTGTTTTTATATGGATGATCACTACCTATATTTCAAAGTTGGTTCTCTACGATTTCACGATATTCCTCCTATGATACACATATTAAATAGATACATTCATAAGGTATTCTATATAGAATTCCATTTTTAATCATGTATTGATAAGTTTTAAGCAGCAAGAATATTTTTTGTTCTTAGATTAGTTCATGAGGATAAGTATATATGAGTAAGTATTGAATGATATTAAAATACCAATCTCTTATAGATACCTAGGTATTAAAGACCTCTTCTATGGTGATGTGGGGATCAAGTTCAATCATAATTTGAATGATGCCTTTCCCTTTAACAATATTAGAAAGCCAAATTTATATGTTGAATTCATACAACTGTGAAATCCATTTTCCATTACATTCTCCCAATTCATTTTGTCCCAAAGTGAGATTACCAACTAGATCTTGCATGACATCAATATTTTTATTGTTCAAAATGTAATGCCAAAATTTCTTTACTATTTTTACAAGATTAAAAATTTGCTTATCTATCATAAAGTATTTTAGCTCTACTTCCTTTAGATTTATGCTCATGAATGAAATAGGGCGATCAATTTCATCCCTTTTATGGGTAATAACATCAAATATTATATCCTTTGAAGAAAATAAATATAATAATAAATCTTTATTGAAGTCCAGGATGATCAACACTGGTGCTTAGGTAATGGCATCCTTAATGTCTTGAAATAATTTTTGGACTTCTGGTGTCCATTCCACCTTATAATATTTTTTGAACATTGCATTTAGAGGCTTAAAAATATCTAAAAAACCATAAATAAACTTCCTCACAAAATTGATCTTACCAAATAAGGACTTGACATCTTTTTTACTACTTGGGACTGTTATCCTTGAGTTCCCCTAAATTTTGACTGGATCAATGGTGATCCCATCCTTGGTGATGATGTTTCCAGATAATTTTACTTATGTGACACCAAATATGTTATTATTAGGTTTGAGTGAGATTCCAAACCTTTTTCATCTTTCAAATATTGATTGTAAGTGGCTTATATGATCAGCTCTATTTTTTGAGAAAATAGTGAAGTCATTCATATAAATGATTATGAATTTACCTATTAGTCCTTGAAATTCATGATGTATAGCCCATTATAAAGTTTATATTACATTAATCAAGCCAAAAGGAATCCTTTTTTATGCATAATTAACCCACTTTGTATTAAATGTAGTCTTCATTCTATCATTAGATTCCACTAGTACCTAGTTATAACATGAGAACCCATCTAAGAAAGACATCATTGCAAAAATATTTACTACTTGGATTTAGATGGTAATTTTCCTTCTTACAAGATTTATTGAAATTCATAAAGTTGATTCCCAATTTTATTTACCCATTCTTCTTTTTGGCAGGCACCAAATTGGTGATTCATGTTGAATGTCTGATGGGGAACACTCTTCTAGCATTAACAACTTTTTTACCTCCTTTTAAATAATGGGTTCCAAGATTGGATTGAATAGCCTTTGCCTTTTTATAAATGTATTTTGGTCTTGATTAAGTGGGATTATATATGTTATAACTCTTGGGTTAAAAATCTTGAAGTCTTCATAAGTCTACACAATAACATCCTTATACTAAATGATAAAATATCTAACCTTTTTCTTTTTTTCTTGAGTGAAATTGAGATAAATGTTGACATAACATGGATGATTCTCATATCCTAATTTTTATATGTTGAAATCAAATTCATTGACTTTAGGATATATTCACTCCTAGGATTAATGATTTATATCAAATGTTCTTTCCAAGGAAATGATTCTCAAAGGTAGACTATTTTCCCTTAGAAGGATAACTTGTCCCAATTCATCCTAGCATTAATACATGAAATATTTATCATCAATGCTTTGAGATTCAAACTATTTTATTATTTTAAAAATAATGGGGTTTTATTCTTAATTAAATAAATAGGTTTGAGCAAAGTAAATCAGTAAATAATATGCAAGAATTAAGCTACTGATTTGTGTAAATAGATTTATATAAATATATTTTTATTTTTGCCTTTTCTAAAATAGTAATAAATAAGATAAATATAACTCAGCTTATTATAAATGATATAGACTAAGATAGGGTCTGATACTAGAGGAACAAGACTAAGAAACTATGAAAAACTAGATCATGAGGTTTATTTTTAGATTGGTTAGGAGCACCAAAAGTGGGACACCTTGCCATCTGATGCTATAATCCTTTTCTAGCACTATTTTCTAGGTTGTGTAACCTTTCTAGGTTTTGTTTGGTAAGCCTATGTTACCCTATTAGTGAAATATATAAGCCTAAAAGCCTGTAAAGCTTGTTGTGTGTCTATTTTAAATCTTCAAAGCCTTAGGAGCTCTTTTGCTTAAACTTTAATAGAAACTTGGAAAAGATAGAGAAGGGGTTAGTGTGTAAAGGATACATTGGACATAATTCACACCCCATGTATGGGCATGCTACCTACATACCAATACTCTAAGGAGGGATCAAGCTAATGTAGTTCTCCCATTAAAGTGCTTGGTGTAATTATTTATGATAAATGTAACTAGATGTGAAAATAAATGTGCTTTAGATGGCTAGGGACTAGTGTAAAGGTTTAAATAAGCTTGAAATGATCTTGGAAGGTTGTATGCAAAGAATAGGCAAGAGTTATTGAATATACTTGCTTTGTATTCTTACTTCTCTCTTGTGAATGAGTGCCAACCCTTATAAATGGACTCTAAATGGCCTTTTATATGGAAATTAATGATCATGGGTTAAATGAATTCATGTTAGGTTGACAAGAAAAAGTATAAGGATCTAAAAGAATCTGACTGTTAACACCAATTTTACACTTGGACAATAGTGCCAAAATCAAGATGCCCTAGGTTTCAACACTCTTATATAATTTGGACACTATTGTCTAGAGGGGATGAGACCTATGGGGATAGATCTAAGCCTGGAAGATCTACTTGGGTCTATAAGGGTTAAGTCTAAAAGACCATGGATGACAAGGAATTAGTGAAATAATAGCCTAGAAGGGTTGTGTAAGCAAGTAGGAAGACCTATGGATTAGGTGTCATTAGCCATGTTTAAGTCATCCAATTTCACATTTTTATATGACTACATCCCCCCCTTTATTCTAGTGATGTATCAAAGAAAAATACTAGGATAATGGAAAGTAAAAAGCACACCTAAACTTACCTATAAGGGAGAAGCTCATAAAGCTGTGTGATGTTGGATGTCCATAGAGAGAGCACGCTATGACATGTGAATCTACAATGAAAACATAAAATTAGATCAATTTTTACTAGATATGCTATATCTAAAATAAGAATTTACAAAAGCTAAGATGAAGAGATGAATGAATACACCTTAATGGGTATGCAAACCAATACAAAACCTATTGTGATGCTAAATTATACTAGATGATGTTGGGTATGTGTTGAATCAAGAGTAATATCATGAACAGAGTTGAGTGCTCAATTCCCTAGAAAGTGGCTCAATAATGTAAAGGCTATCCCTTTGGCTTCATCATTGCTAACTAAGTAAAGTTGATAAATCATTTGTGTTCTAATTGATGTTTGGACTATGTGTCTAATCCCTCTAAATAGGTGACTCAAGAATACAAAGGTTGGATCTTTGGCTGCATCATTGCCCCATGAAGTGAAGTTATGAAGTGATATTTATATAAAATATATGTCATATGATATGGGTCATGGAGCCCATGGATGTTCTATAAATCTGACAATGTGATGTGGATAACCTAAATATATGTTGGAAACTAGGCCACTCTTAGCCATTTCAAAAGATGGAGGTTAGGTTTGTATGAAATCGACTCTAAAACTAATTTACTAAGCTTATGTGAAAGCCAACTCAAGAACTCAGTACTTGGAAAGTTAAACTTGTATGAAATTTTAACTTGAAAGTAATGCCAACCACCTATAGATGGAGTAAGGCACATAATTACTGAGAATGTCTAGATAATAAACTAAACTCAGAAGTAAAAGAAAACCAATGTGCCACACACATTTCCCCCAATCATTAGTATCTAGAACATGGATTTTGATCTAGAAATTATGTCAAATTCTTAATCTAAAACTAAAAATGGGAATCATCATGCCATGCATGATAAACCCCTATATCTAGATTCTCTAAGAAAATTATACTGAACTGCTGATTCTGACTGATCTAGATGTGCAAAAACTATATCTAAACTAATTTTTTTGATTGTTTATAGAAAAAATGAGTGTTTTTGTACTTGGATAAGATTTCCAAAATGAGGACACCCCTATTTTTGGAA
Organism: Torreya grandis; assembly: GCA_037957365.1. Taxonomy (NCBI): domain Eukaryota; kingdom Viridiplantae; phylum Streptophyta; class Pinopsida; order Cupressales; family Taxaceae; genus Torreya; species Torreya grandis. Next base: position 188,465 of record JARHVA010006377.1, on the reverse strand, counting down.
CTAAGATCTAATTTTGACTAATATCTAGAACTAACACTATTTTTTTCTCTATTATGATTGATTTGACCTCTAGATTATGAACTGGATGATTTTAATGCTATTGTTTTGAATATTAGGAGCTTTGATCTCTATGGAAAAACCCATATTTATTTCTCCTTCTTTTTAGGGTAGGAATGATGAACCTACAAGGATTACCCTAGAAAAAAGAGTCCTGTGAGTGTGTTAAGATGTATAGATATATGATATAACCGTAATATTTGACAAGATATTTGTATATATAGAAATGTTTGTATTGATATATTGGTATATCAATAGGGGTATGCCTAGATAGATATAATAATGTAAAAACATGTGCAATGTACTAAACTAGAAATGGAAATGTTAGATGTTAGTTGTTAGTTAGAGGGATGGATTATGATGTTCATCATGGCATCCAAAAAAGTAATGGAAATGAATGATGTGGATCATGGCATTGAACATATTGAGAAGTAAACAAGTAATCAAGAAAACAAGTAAGAAATAGTAAGCATACAGGGATGGCCAAGGGGCCATACAAATAAGGGACATGGGCACATGTCACTCAAACTAGAAAATGATCATAGAAGGCATGTTCAAATGCCACATACACATAAAAGTGAAACAATCAAAGTTGGCATAGGGTCCATAGGAACATGAAAGAGTACAAGAAAATGACATTGGAAAATTTACTAAGGCACACAAATGAATATAATCAAAGGACATTGGCAAATGTCCTAAAGCACAAACTAGAGATAAGAAATAACTAGAAATGTAATCACACAAGCTACTCTAATCAAAGGGAGAAAGCATGTAATAAATGGAAAGGTAAAATCACATCTAAATAATAAAAAAAAATGTGAAAGTATGCAAAACATGTGTAGTACAAAACTAGGTATATGTTAAGAAATACACAAGTGCTAGATACTAGTGAAATGTTGGTATAGTAATCTGTGTAATCTATAATGGAATATACATCAACATGATAACTCAGAGTGTGTAGTGTAGGAATGACATAACCTGGATGGTGTTTTCATGTAGAAGATGCCCTTATTGGGTATATATATCGATGTGTGTCTCAAATGTAGAAGTAGGAATGCCCCCTTAATTGGTAAAATTAAGTAATCAAGTAGCTGGATGTCACTGCACACACTCAAAGGATATCAAGTGAAGCATGGTAATGTAGATAAATTGATGTACAATAACATGAAATAAAAAATGTAAGTCCTATCATGATAGTACTAATGTAAATCATGGATGATGCATACAATAAAAATGTTTTTGGTGTTTTTGAATTATTTGAATGTTTTTAGATTTTTAAATTTTGAATTATTTTTGTATTTTGATATAAGCTATGTACATGTAAAATTTGGAATAAATGATAATAATTAATGAGTATATGATGAGACTCCTTGTCATGGTATCCTATATCAAATAACTAAATAGTGCATGATTGTGAGGCACAATTGAATGTCTGAGATTGTGAAGCTAAAATCTGTGTATGTTGTAACTACTTTGAAATATTTGAAGTGGAAACTAATTATGGGGTCCCCTTGTAATTTTGAGAAGTAGATGCAATTTAAGGGCTCTTAAGGACCCATATAGAAGTAGAAGAAGTTATCTATATAGGTGCTCTCTATGTATCTACATGAGACCTTTATGTTACTGCTCTAGGTGTGAACACTATAGCTAGAAGCTATCTAGAATCTTAAAACTATGGAGGTGTGTGAACCCTCTATACTGGTGATGGATGCCACAACTATTGATGGATCTGAAGTGGAAGTGAAACTAAAATTGGAGGAGAAATTAAAATAGGTGAAATAACTAGAACTGGTGTTTGTAAGCTGGTAGATTGCTTTGAAGTGGGGAGTGGTGACTCATAAGGAACTCCACCTAATTAGCATGAATTAATTTCATGTATTTGTGAACTATAGAAGGTATTACCCTAATTTTTTAAATCCATGGTCAATTAAGTAATATGTCAAAAACTCTTGCATTGGGAACTATAGTGAATGGTGTTGCCAAATATGTAGGACCAACCTATAGTGGAAGTACTATCTCACCCAATAAACTCTATATATGCCCATTGAAACCATTGATAACTATGTCTACTAGAGTGATATCCTACTTTGAATAACCCAAATGCTTTATTAGTGTCAAGGTTCACATGTCAAGGTTGGAACCATTATCAATAAGTACACTATGAATAGGATGATTATGAATATGTGCTCTGATAAAAATGCATTGTAACCTATATTATCTTCCACAATATCCTGATCTAATTAGTATATCAAAGGTCTAGAATCATACATACCTATCATACCTTTCAAAGGATGTGCCTCAACTAAAGGTGCCTAGTATGTAGTTGGTGGAGGATGTGCATGGTATGTATGGTGAACACCTAAGGTGTCCTCTCTCTCCTATTTAGAATGTTGTGGAAATGGATCTAATAATATTTTCAAAGCTTTATCTTGTGTTGGCTTTACCTTTGGAGGCTCAACTAAAGTGCCTAGATCAAGAAAATTATCATCTATCAAGTCTTATATCTTATGTCTCAAATTGATGCATCTATTTTTTATGTGGCCTGGTGCCCTATGAAAACCACAAATTACATGATGATCATATCCTCATGGAAGAGGCTTCATTGGGTTAGATTCCAAGATAGGATGGAGAGTGATGATGTTACATTCTAATAACTACTGTAAAACCCTAGCTAGAAAAATTTGTAGATTGGTGAATGCATGATGATGAGGTACTAATAAAACCACATCTTGAGGGGTATCCAAAGCCACATTGACTATTGGTTGATTCTGATTCTTATTGTCATTAATTTTGACCTTGTATGGGACTTTGTTATTAATCTTGTTTATTATGTCTGAGATACTTGAGTATTAAATTTTGCCCATTGAAATTAGCTTGCCTTTTCTTTCTTTGAGTGTATGACATAATTCAATGAAGGAAGAGAATCTTTTAAATATAATAAATTCATGAAATTCTAGTAGAAGGCTCTATTTAAAGATGTCATGTAACTCTTGATTAACCATGAGGATAGTTAGCTTAGCCAGAATAGTCTTGTATCTAAGAACATAATTAATGAGGGGATCATTTGACCTTTGTTTTTGTTGAGAAATTTGTGCATAATAAACCTTGTAACCAATGTTGATACTAAAATGTGCTAGGAACATGTTTGATAAAGGATTTAATATCATTACCAACTGATTCGATAGACTATAAAACCATTGTAAATCATAATCTTTTAGACTCCATGAAAAAATATCAAATGTGTCTCTAGATCACCCTTACCATCATATAGAGTGAGATTGGGTTAAATAAAACCTGATGGTAAGGGTGTAGAATTAATGTGACCTGACTGTAAAGCTATTCATTAGGTATATAATACAAACATTCTACATGAAAAACTCTCAAATGTGTCTCTAGATCACCCTTACCATCATATAGAGTGAGCTTGGGTTAAATAAAACTTGATGGTAAGGGTGTAAAAGCAATGTGACATGCAAATGGTATATATAATAAAGCAAATGAATTTAAATCTTATGTAGTTATAGTGGTACCTTGCTCAAGATGTTTCACCTTGGATTGAAGAGATCTTATCTCTTGCACAAGGGTTGTCACATCAAGAGATATGGATGCATAAGCTATAGCTAGTGGCATAGAGGAAGGTTGGGCTGCTATAGGGGGTTATTGAGACATAGTTGCCCCTATAGTGTCCTTTTCAATTGGTTAATCTATTATTTGAGAAGATTTCCTATTGGTCATTATTTTTTGTTCTTCTTGTAGAATTCTAAGCATGTCATCTTACATATCTAAATGTTTATTTAAAAGTTCTTAAATTTCTCTTTTATCAATTTCATCAATATTGGTATATTAAGCCATTGGTAAAGTAGAGAAATAATTTGAAATGTGTTTGAATGTTTTACAATAAGTTTTAATAGTAAATCTACTAGAAAGGGAAAGTACTAAATATAAGAAACATAAATTCCAAAAAATAGTGAATTATAATTTGTGCAAAAAGGATACTAAGCTACCAAACATGTAAGGTGATACCTCAAAAATCAAGGAGGAGCTAGTATATGAAACTAGAGATTTTGAATGATTTAAAAAAAAAAATAGTGTCATAATATTAAAAATTCAAAGACAATTTATAAAATTTTTCTTGAAAAATTTAGGAAAAAAATTAGAAAATATTCTAAAATTAGCAACATATTTTTCCTAGTGTTTGGAATGTGTTTGTGTGCAAAAAAGACCTAGTATGTGCAAACTATGGTTTTAACAAAGTATAAGATAATTTTATAATTAATTTTTAAATTTTTGATTTTTAAATACAATAAAAATCAAGAAATTATGGCAAAAAATTATAAATAATTTACCCTAGGTTTACTAGGGTTTGTGTACAAAATTTTGAGGTAAGTCAGGTTCACCAAATGTTTTATTATTTTTAGAATAATGGGGTTTTATTACTAATTAAATAAATATGTTTGAGCAAAGTAAATCAATAAATAACATACAAGAATTAAGATACTAATTTGTGTAAATATATTTGTATTTTTGTCTTTTCTAAATATAGTAATAAATAAGATAAATCTAACCTAACTTAATTTGAATGATCTAGATTGAGATAGGGTTTGATACTGGAGGAACAAGACTGGGAAACTATTAGAAATTAGATCTCGAGGTTCATTTCTAGATTTAATAGGAGTACCAAAAGTAGGACACCCTACTATCTAGTGTTTTAGTCTTTTTATGATGCTATTGTCTAGGCGGTCTGAGCTTTTTGGGTGCTATTCGACAGGCTTGTGTTACCTTAAAAATGAAATATCGAAACTTGAAAGCATGTAGAGTTCACTGTGTGTCTATTTTAAATATTAAAATCCTTAGGATATCTTTGTGCTTGAAATTGAATAGAAAATTAAAAAAAGATATAGAAGGGGTTAGTGTGTAAAGAATACACTGATGCACTTCACACCCCATATGTGGGCACGTTGCCTACATACCAATACTTTGAGGAGGGATCAAGCTAATGTATTTATCCTATTGAATTGCTTAGTATAATTGTGTATGGTAAATGCAAATAGATGCACAATTGGATGTACTTTTGATGGATAGGGAATGATGCAAAGGTTTGAATAAGCTTAAAATGATATTGGAAGGTTGTATGCAGAGAATAGGGAAGAGCGCTTGAGTGTACTTGTATTCTTGTTTCTCTCATGTAAATGAGTGTCAATCCTTATAAATGGACTTTGAATTACCTTTTATAGGGAAATTAATGATCATGGGTTAAAATGATTCATGTTAGGATAACAAGAAAAAGGATAAGGATCCAAAAGAATCTAATCATTAGGACCTATTTTGTACTTGGACAATAGTGCCAAAATTAAGACACCTTGGGTTTCATTTCTCTTGTCCAAGTTAGGCACTATTTTATAAATGGAATGATACCTAGGGGGATGGATCTAGGACTAAAAGAGATACCTAGGTCTATAAGGGTTAAGCCATAAAGGTTGTGGATGACTAGGAATTAGTGAAAGAATAGCCTAGAAGGGTTTTGTAAGCAAGTAGGAAGACCTATGGATTGGGTATCATTAGCCATGCTTAAGTCATCCAGTTTTTCATTTTATATTACTAAATAAACTATCTTGAAATAATAAAGAGTTATATAATTTTTTGGTCATATTCAAACACCTATAAATTCTTGACATTATTAGTAATTGAAGGGAAAGGCATGTTCTCTACAAAAGATATCTACAACTTGGATTCCTATAATGGTGCGAAATTGGTAACTATGAATTAGCTTCTTGGTTTAGTTTTTTAGGAACTAAAACTATATTAAACACTTCAAATTATTTAATTAAATATTAGGTCCCATGTTCATACCTTTTGAGATATAACAACTTGAAATGGTGCTTATTCTTGAAATTATTAATCACCAGCTCTATATATCCATGAATAAAAAACTACTTGGAATTATTCTTAACGACAAACTATAGTATCAAAATGAGTCCTCATACTCTAATCTATTATTCATGAAAGGTAATTAATAGATATGTATATACTACTAGATACTTCTTACCCTATTTGTCAATCAGTTCATCACCAACACTTAATCCTTGTTTAAATTTTCACCATCAAAATGAAGATTCCATAATTATGAAAGTCCATGAAATTCTTGGTCCCATATTTCATACTTTGTGGAGAAGGTGTAGATCCCTATATTATGAGATATATAAGTAACCTCTTTATTATTTTAATTAAATTCTATTATGGGATGATTCATCATAGGCTCTCAATCGATTTAAATTTGATTTGGAATTCTTTTTTGTAGAGTAAATTTTTACTCTACGTTGCATTCAAATTTTTAGTCGAGCACTGTAGTTTTGGTTCCCACATACCTTGGTCATAGCGGTAGATTTGGAATAGAGCATGGGTTCATTTTTCATCTAAGTGTCAAAGTGCAGTGGAAGCTACCAAGTGGCATAGTCTGAGCATGGGTTCTCTTTCTCCTTTTTGTTTCCTTTAATTTATTTTTGCCTAAGTGTTGCATTCGAGCGGAAGATGCCAAGTGTTGCTTTCTGAAACATGGTGCTAGCCAACTGGTGTCATCTAAGATCCTTTTCATAACTTTCAAGAAGGCCATAAAATGTGCCACATATCTAATAACAGCTAAGTAGAATGCACCATGTGTTAGCATATGTATCTCATATCAGCACCCGCATTTCATTCTATTTTTTGGTAAAGGTCTTCAACAAGCTAAGTAGCAAGGAGTAGTGAAAAGCACTAGGTGGCAGTCACAGAAGGCCCTGAACTACTTTTTAAGAAGAAAGTAGAAGTCACCACATGTCGGTATCCAAAAAATGCCTGGGTTCAATTCAATGGTTCAATGTTTTAGTTCAATATCTCGGTTAAAGTGTAAATGGCATGCAGTGTTGAATTGTTGAACCATTGAACCATTTTGGTTCATCGAGCAATTCAAGGGAGTGTCCCAAAATCAAAGGGATAAAGTACCTTTTTGAAAGGTAGTGTGGCATCATTCCATTTTGTCTAAAGTGCTGAAGATGAGCGGAGGTTGCCAAATGTCACTTTTTGAGCCCCTTTCTACTCCATTCATGAAAGAAGTGGAAGATGCCACATATCTTCCCAAGAAAGTAGAGGCTGCCACATGTCAACTTCTGAGAGATCACCTTCAAGCTTCATTGCTGAATAAAAATTATGGTAGGTCTCAGGTGTTATTTCAAAGGCCTATAGAAGTTGCCAAGTGTCACCATCTGCAAGAGCCTAAGATGTGCCCCAAATAATTCTACAACATAGCTAAAGAGAAGTGGAGAGAGCTGCATGTCTTTGATAAATCAGGAAGAAAGCACGAAGTGTTGTTCTCCAGTGCCTTTTAAGTGACAAGGAGAATTTTAGAGAATAGACTAAGTGTTCTTTCCCATTTCAACAAAATAAAGGGTCCCGCACAGGCACTGGAGTTTAGTATTGGGCCATAAATTTGGGAATGTGTGATCAATCTGGAGGGAAACTCAGCTAGAGTTAATTTGAGTAGATGGAACAGTTCACTAGGTAGATTTTTGAGGCTAACAAACATTGAAAGTGTCATCTGTTTGTCCCTTGTGAGTTAAAGGTAGAGTAGAATTGTGTGAGAAAGAGAGTGATGGAAGGAGACATCCAAGGCTATAAAAGGAGAGGATTAGTTCACCAAAAAAGGGGGGGACATTCTATAGTTTTAGACTTGCTAGAGTTTTTGACCAAGTAGTATCATTTGATTTTGTCTCATTTTCTTGAGTTGTAAATTTGATGTAACTGTGCATGTTTCTATGCCTTTTATGTGGCTAAATGAATTAAGGAGATTGAACTCTATGCCTTTGTTGATATTATCTATGTCATTTGCTAAAGTAGTCTATACTATAGATTTTCTGGAGTTGTGATTAGGAATGTTATTTGCTTTCATCTCATTTTCTTGAATTGGAAGGTTTACATAACTGTACGTGATTTCTATGCCTCTTATGTGATTGAAAGATTCTTATAAGAAGATTGAACCCTATGCCTTTGTTGACATTTATATATCTCAATGAAAGAAGCCTCTGTTATGAGCCTCTATTTCTATTATTTCAATCTTTTACATTGATCATGCACTTGTCTGCTCTTAAATGTAATTGAATCCTATATATAGTCTCACTGTGCTTAGGTTAGGATTAGGATTACACTCAGGTGCATCGCCATAGTTAGGTTTCATTTCTTGCATTTGCATTTTTATTTAATTTCCTATCCCTTTTCCCCCAACACTTGATACAAAAGAAGAGACTAGCTTCTCTAAAATTTGGAGGTTATTTCAAGCCACAATATCCCACAGCTTGAAACTTCCCATTGTTGATTGATTAAAATCAAGCACAAATTTTCGTGATCAATAGTTTTTGGCATGCCTAGTGGGACTAGTCTTAAAGTTTATTTCAAGACCACATGAACTAGAGACCTATGAGAAGTTGGAGTTGTGGACCAATCACCAGATCATAGTCTACTGCAAACCCAGGTATTCTTTTACCACATCTGGTAATTAGTCTAAGAAGGAGAGCTAACCAGTTTGTACCAGTACCAAACATGGGAGCCCCTATACCTCTAAGAAATTATGCAAGTTGGAACACTAGTAGTCCCTTAATCCTCCCAACACCACCAGTTGTTTGGGATCCTATCCTAGTAAACACCCTAAAAGCTCTGCCCAAGTTCAGTGGGCAAGACTCTAAAACACCTGTAGAGCATCTTTAGGATGTATCAGATGTCTATACCATACATGTTTTCACACAACAAAATGTGACCATAAGGTTGTTAGCAGCCTCATTTAAAGTGAAGGCTTTAGAATGGTATCGGTATTTGACCCCAAATACTATATCTACATGGGACCAACTTGGAGATCAGATTTTTGAAAGATTTGTAGAGAAAGGTGATAAGTCCTCTTTGTTACAACAGTTGATCACCATTCAAAGGGGACCATAGGAGGACATGATAGACTTTAATACTAGATTCCAAAAAACTTGGGACAGGATCCTTGCTATAGCTAAACCACCACCTGGTATGGCCATAGTATTCTATCTCAAGGCTTTAAATTTAGATATATCTGTTATGATTCAGTCACTGGGATGACACACTTTGCCAGCAGCTTATGACTATGTGGTCAAAGCTAAGAATCATTTAATAGATGATGAAAAGTTACCTCTAAGGCCTCCCATGCCTATGTTCCTAGAGATTTCCTTGCCCTTACCTCAAGAAGTTCTTAAAGCTGTAAACCCACCTATGTCTATGTATGCTTACCCTCCATCATCTGCGAAGCAACCGGTCCCTGGTCAGTCATTTGAGATGGATGATATCAAGAATATCTTGAGGATATTTTCCAATGAGATAATTAATATAAAGAGGTAGCAAAATACTTTCCCTAATCCACCTTATCAAGGCTATTAAGGGAATAGGTTTTCATCCCAACCAAACCAATATCAAGGTCCTCCAAGACAAACTAACCATCAGCCAACAAACTAATTAGTTGCAGTTCCCACACCCTCACAGACCATTCCTCCCAACTCAAATAGGGAGATGGTTCTAGGTCAAAATAATTATGTGGATGATACTAATGCTTGGTGTTTTCCTTGCAACGATGCTCATACACCCAGAGATTGTCATAGGGGTAATCTACAATAAAGGGTGGCAAAGCAAAGGATAATGAATGGTCAGTTTGTCAGTACCAGTAACAATCAAGCCTACCAATCTCCTAGTATGCAGAATTCAATTTTAGTGGCTCAGATGCAAGGGATGTCCTTGCAACAAGAGGAAGAAATAGCCCCAGAATATGCTTTATTCTCATGGGTTGAGGATGAAGAAGCAATTTTCTTGAATAAAGCATCTACCTCCCAAAGCCCAGTAGTGTAATCTAATTATTACACCAAATTAAAGAGGAGAATGGTGGAGCAGCTCGAGATTATCAGTGGTCAAGTCAAGAATAATCCTCCATCTCAAGGGTAAAGGAATGTTGCTATTAGACAAGAAGTGCCTCAACTGCACCAAGATCAAGGGATCCCTACCCAGATTCAAGAAAAAATGAGGTATCCTTATTACCAAAAAACTTAGTCTTTGGGACCGATCAATATAGTGGACCAATTAAAGAAGACTCCAACGCAAGTATCTATATGGGATATTTTGGCTATTTCTAAACAAAAGAGACTATTGCAAGAAGCTCTGCAAGGGCAAGTAGTGCCCAAAGGTGCTGTTACTAAGGAAGGACCTACTAGAAAGGATAAGATCAAAGATACAATTCCTCCAAAGACAACAACCTTCATGAATGATGCAGCACAAGTAAGTAAATCCAAGCCAGAGCCTTTCTATTTAACTCTAATAGTTGGAAAGAAATTCCTGCATAATGCATTGATAGATTTAGGAGCTAGTACAACTGTGATGCCCAAGCAAATAGCTGATGTTTTGAAAATAATATATGAACCCCTTGTAAAAGGAGTTATGCAGCTAGATGGCAAAACAGTGCAAACCATAAGGAGAATTAAACAACTCCCCTTGCAATTATACACATGTCCCAACATAATTGTCAACCAAGATATAGTTGTCATAGATATACCTCCTATTTTTGGTTTATGTTTATCCAGAGACTTTACACCAAAAATAGGAGGGTATATGTCTATTGACTGGTCTCACCTCATCCTGAGAACTAGATACGGTTCAAAGATGAAAATTCTATCTGAACCACTATCCAAAGACCATATCACCAATGAAGCAACAACAAGATTAGAAGCAAATCATGCCATGTTAAATAAAGAAGAAAGGATTTTTTTTGAAGAGCTAGGCGACTGTACTGAGCATGATCAAAAAGAAGAAAACAACTAGTTATTGGCTATGATGCATAATGACCCATATGGGAACTATGACTCTATTGGTTTGGGTACGTATGTCATTTTTGATGAGGATCAAGCAATTCCAAATGTTATAAGAGAAGAGGAACCTACTGTTCAAGATTTAGAGATCTGGACTTTGAATTTTGAAGGGGCTAGAATAAAATATGGTGCTGAAGTGGGAATTTGTCTTACTGCTCCAAATGGTGATAAAATTTTAAGGGCTATTCGATTCCAATTTGATTTCACTAATAATGATGTAGAGTATGAATCTTTAGTACATGGGCTCCTATTAGCCAAGAAAAAGGGAATAAAGAACCTAAAAGTGAAAGGAGATTTAGAATTAGTAGTAAAGCAAATATGGGAAAAGGCAGCAGCTAAGAATGTGAGAATGAGATCCTACAGGCATATGATTTGGGATTTGATAGAAGATTTTGAAGCTTTCAATATTGAGATAATCCCTAGAAGTCAAAACTCTGAGGCTGATAGGATGGTCCAGATTGGCTCATAGTTTAACCCAGTAACTGGCTTATTGGTTAACAATGAGTCAGTAAAAGTTATAGTGAGGCTGACCATCCCAGATAATGATGAAAATTGGCAAGTGTTTGAAAATGATGCTTAGGTAGTCTCTTTTTTACAACAATTAGATGAGTTTGCTGATTAGTTGCAAACTAAAATTGAAGAGGCATATGGTGATTAGATTATACAATTGAGGACTAATAAGCTCCCCAAGGGATTGATCACCTTAGAAAACTTGTTTGACCCAGAGGATGTAAGCATGGAAAAGAAAAGGTTCTAGGTAGATAAAGCAGACTGTTTTGAAATGGAGGTGAGTGACAAGAAAAGACTAAAAGTTGGGAATTTTGCAACTCAAGAAGAGAAGGAAAGACTAATCAAATTGTGCCAGAGATATGATAGAGTCATAGCTTGGAGCTATGAAGACCTTCATGGATATAATAGAGACATTATCCAACACACAATAAAATTGACCAAAGGGTCTAATCCCATCAGATAGAAATAGAGGCCAATAAGTCCAAGGATTGAGCCTCTAATGGTAGATGAGTTGTAGAAACTTTTAGATTTAAAAATAATATTTCCAATCAAGCACTCAACCTGGGTATCAAACCTAGTCCCAGTTAGGAAAAATAATGGAGATGTAAGACTGTGTGTAGATTTCAGAGATCTAAAGAGAGCATCTCTAAAACATCACTATCCCTTGCCCTCCATGGAACAAATCCTACAAACTATGGCTGGATTAGAGAGATTTTCTTTACTAGATGGTTTTTTTGGATACAATCAGATTTGGCTAGCTAAGGAAGACCAGTACAAAACTACTTTCACTACCAAATGGGGAACATTTGCCTACGCTAAGATGTCATTCAAATTATCAAATGCAAGAGCCACCTTCCAAAGAGTTATGGATATAGCCTTTGGGAAACTTATAAATAAGATTATCCTGGTCTATCTAGATGACCTCACTATTTTTTCAAAAAATGCCGATGATCATTTTGATCATTTAGAATCTGTCTTCAAGAAATGTCAAGATTTTGGGATATCATTGAATCCCAAGAAATGCATCTTTATTGTACCTCAGGGTAAATTATTGGGACACATAGTTTCTAAAGAAGGAGTTTCTATAGATCTTGAGAGGATTGCAAGTATAATGAACCTACCTCTTTTAGTAAATAAAAAGGTAGTTCAGTCCTTTTTAGGGAAGATTAATTTCATCAGTAAATTCATATCTGATTTTGCAGGCTTGGTAAGACCAATGACACTCTTCCTAAAGAAAGACCTGGTCTTCAAATGGACTACAAAAGGAAGGCAAGCCTGTGAGGAGGTCAATAAGGCTATCTTAGCAGCCCCAATGCTTAAAAATCTAGATTTTTTCAATCCCTCGTAATGTATGTCTATGGAGGAGAGTCAAGTATTGCTGCTGTCTTGACTCAAAAGAATGACAGGCTGGAGGGGGAACACCCAATAGCCTTTTTCTCAAGAAATCTTAGGGATTATGAGACTAGGTAATTTTTTTTGGAAAGACAAGCATATGCCATGGTAAAAGCCCTCAAGAAATTTAGGCATATGATATCAGGGAACAAAATTCTAATACTTGTAGCTCACCCAAGTGTCAGGGAATACATCATGGAAGGGGAAATTACTAAGAAAAGAGCCAATTGGATCACTAAGATTCTTGAATATGATGTAGAGGCTAAACCCACCAAGCTAGTTAGAGGTAGGGGTCTATCCAATATATATGGTAAAATCCCTCAAGAAATTTAGGCATCTGATATTAGGGAACAAAATTCTAATACTTGTAGCTCACCCAAGTGTCAGGGAATACATCATGGAAGGGGAAATTACTAAGAAAAGAGCCAATTGGATCACTAAGATTCTTGAATATGATGTAGAGGTTAGACCCACCAAGCTGGTTAGAGCTTGAAAAGATGTTACCTGAGAAAGTAGATTCAGAAGGAGAGATGGAGGTGGTGTTAAAGATACAAGAGACTGATCAGGAGTCCTGGGTCACAAGCAAGATTTAATTTATGAAAGATGGGATTTATCTGAGATAAATCTCTCAAAATAAGAGGAGATATTATAAGATACAAGTAGTTCATTTTGTTTTAATTGAACAAGTCCTTTTCAAAAGAAATTTTGATGGAAAATTATTAAGGTGTGTAGAACAGGCTAAAGCTAGGAGAATACTACATGAAATGCATCATGGAATATCAGGGGGGCATTTTTATACAAAGACCACAACCATAAAGATAAGTGAGGCAAGATATTTTTGGCCTACTTTATTTGTAGATTGTTATTAGCTAGTTAGAAAATGCCAATCCTACTAGTATTATATGGGGATGAGGAGGAATGCAGCCATGCCCCTTAGTCCTATAATTGTTGATGAAACTTTTGCTCAATGGGGTCTTGACTTCATTGGAATGATAAATCTAATGTCTAGTATGGGTCACAAATGGATATTAACTACCATAGACTATTTCACCAGATGGACCGAGGTAGTCCCACTTAAGGAAGCAACATAGAATGTGATCTTAGATTTTTTAGGGGGTATCACTACTCACTTTGGGGCTCCTCACACCATCATTTCAGATAATGCTAAAACATTCTTAGGGTCTAAGGTATCTGACTTTGCCTTGACACATGGAATATATCTAAAAACTTCTCTAACTATTATCCTCAAGGTAATGGTCTGGTAGAATCAACCAATAAGAACCTGATAAGACTCATCAAAAGAGTAGGGGCTGATCATCATAAAGAGTGGCATAAAGTGCTTAATCTAGCATTATGGGCTGATTGAATCACACCTAATTAGGTAATCAAAATGTCCCCATATGAATTGGTATATGGAAAGTCTGTTGTGATCCCCCTAAGTTTGGAAATCCCTGCTCTCTAGCTAATCAAACAAATTGAAATTGAAGAAATTGGCCCCATGTAGGTCAGAATCGTAGAAATTTTGGAAGTTCAAGAAAAGAGGGATTTAGCCCATGATTCATTGATTAAGCATTAGGGAATGGTTAAGAATTGTTTTGATAAAAGGACTTCAAATCCTAATTTTGAAGTAGGCTCAATTATTTTGAAATGGGATGCAAGGGCTGCCAAGCCAGGTTAGCATACCAAATTCAAAGTGCTATGGACTGGCCCATATAAAATTTGTGCATGCAAATAGAAGAATTCTTTCAAGCTAGAGTCAATGGAAGGAGAACCTGAAGAGATTCCTATAAATGGAATCTATTTGAAACATTTAAATTGACTTGGGTCTCTCATGCATTATAGTTAAAATTTCCCTTTCTCACATTGTTTTTTCATTTTTTTCCCACTTTTCTTTTAAATAAGTGTTTTTAACACATGTCGATGGCTCTTTTGAAGCTATAATTTTCACAATTTTGATCTAGCAAGAGGTGGAGTTTATTTTTGAGCAGGCTCAAAAGTCTTGAGGGTCACCAATAACTATAGAGTAAATTTTTACTCTATGTTGCATTCAAATTTTCAATTGAGCACTGCAATTTTGGTTCTCTCATACCTTGGTCGTAGTGATAGATTTGGAGTAGAGCGCGGGTTCATTTTTTGTCTAAGTGTCAAAGTGCAATGGAAGCTACCAAGTGGCATAGTTTGAGCATGGGTTCTCTTTCTCCTTTTTGTTTCCTTGATTTCATTTTTGCCTAAGTGTTGCATTTGAGTGGAAGCCACCAAGTGTTGCTTTCTAAAACACAGTGCTAGTCAGATGACATCATCTGAGATCCTTTTCATAAATTTTAGGAAGGCCATAGAATGTGCCACGTATCCAATAGTAGCTAAGCAAAATACACCACGTGTCAGCATTTGCGTCTCATATCGGCACTCACATTTCATTTTATTTTTTAGCAAAGGTCTTCAACAAGCTAAGTAGGAGGGAGTAGTGGAAAGCACTAGGTGGCAGTTGCAGAAGGCCTTAAACTACTTTTTCAAAAGAAAGTGGAAGTCACCATGTGTCGACATCCAAAAAATGCTTGGGTTCAATTCAATGTTCAATGTTTTGGTTCAATATCTTGGTTAAAGTGTAAATGGTGTGTAGTGTTGAACCGTTGAACCATTGAACCATTTTGGTTCATCAAGCAGTTCAAAGAAGTGTCCCAAAATCAAAGGGATCAAGTAACATTTTGAAAGGTAACACGGCATCATTTCATTTTGTCTAAAGTGTCAAAGATGAGCGGAGGCTGCCAAATGTCACTTTCTGAGCCCCTTTCTACTCCATTCCTGAAAGAAGTGGAAGATGCCACATATCTTCCCAAGAAAGTGGAGGTTGCCATGTGTCAACTTTTAAGAGATCACCTTCAAGCATTTTTGCCGAATAAAAATTATTGTAGGTCTTGGGTGTTATTTCAAAGGCTTACAGAAGCTGCCAAGTGTCACCATCCACAAGAGCCTAAGATGTGCCTCGAATAATTCTATAGCATAGCTAAAGAGAAGAAAATAGAGCCATGTGTCTTCGTTAAATTAGGCAAAAAGAATCAAGTGTCATTCTCCAGTGCCTTCTAAGTGATAAGGATAATTTTAGAGAATAGACTAAGTGTTCTTTCCCATTTCAATAGAATAGAGGGTCCCACACAGGCACTTTTAGCTCAATTAGAGTTTAGTATTGGGCCATAAATTTGGGAATGCGTGATCAATCTAGAGGGAAACTCAGCTGGAGTTAATTTGAGTAGATGGAATAGTTTAATGGGTAGATTTTTGGGGCTGGCAAACATTGAAAGTGCCATCTGTTTGTCCCCTGTGAGTTAAAGGCAGAGTAGAATTGTGTGGGAAAGAGTATAATGGAAGGAGACATCCAAGGCTATAAAAGGAGAGGATTAGTTCATCAAAAAAGGGGGGGACATTCTATAGTTTTAGACTTGCTAGAGTTTTTGACCAAGTAGTATCATTTGCTTTTGTCTCATTTTCTTGAGTTGTAAAGTTGATGTAACTGTGCATGTTTCTGTGCCTTTTATGTGGCTAAATGAATTAAGGAGATTGAACTCTATGCCTTTGTTGATATTATCTATGTCATTTTCTAAAGTAGTCTATACTATAGATTTTATAGAG
Source organism: Torreya grandis (assembly GCA_037957365.1). Classification (NCBI taxonomy): domain Eukaryota; kingdom Viridiplantae; phylum Streptophyta; class Pinopsida; order Cupressales; family Taxaceae; genus Torreya; species Torreya grandis. Next base: position 171,984 of record JARHVA010006377.1, on the reverse strand, counting down.
TTGTGATTAGGAATGTCATTTGATTTTGTCTCATTTTCTTGAATTGGAAAGTTTACATAACTATACGTGATTTCTACACCTTTTATGTGATTGAGAGATTCTTATAAGAAGATTGAACCCTGTGCCTTTGTTGACATTTATATATCTCAGTGAAAGAAACCTCTGTTATGAACCTCTGTTTCTATTATTTCAATCTTTTACATTGATCATGCACTTGTCTGCTCTTAAATGTAATTGAATCCTATATATTGTCTCACTATGCACATGTTAGGATTAGGATTACACTTAGGCGCATTGCCATAGTTAGATTTCATTTCCTACATTTGCATTTCTATTTAATTTCCTATCCCTTTTCCCCCAACACTTGATACAAAAGAAGAGACTAGCTTCTCTAAAATTTGGAGGTTGTTTCAAGCCACAATATCCCATAGCTTAAAACTTCCTATTGTTGATTGATTAAAATTAAGTGCAAATTTTTGTCATCAACATTTTCCATGGTATCCATATGTGGGAAAATTCTATTGCCACATATCCATTTAGTGTTTTTGACCAATGCCCACTTAGTAGCAATCTATATCCTTATGGTATATCTTCCACTAGTGTGTCTATAGTCATTTATACACAAGGCTCATATGTAACCTGAATGTGTACATTTTTCAATTCTCCAACTATATTCACTATTGTCTTTTCCAACTATGAAACCATCCTCTTGGATGGGATTGGTGTCAACCCAAGATTTTGTTATATGGACATTGGAATCATAGTATATGGAGCTCTAAAATAAACTAAAAAGTTGATTACATTCCTACCAAATGATCTAATAGTCAATGATAATGGAGGCATCTTTGGCTTACTTTTTATATCATGTTTATATGAGTGGATTTTGGCTTATCTATAGTATGTTTCCTTGTAATAGACTTTCACAAGAGTTCCTTATGTTCTATAATCTGGGCCAATTCATGAAGAGTTATGTTAAATTTTATTTTAATCATGTCCTCAACAATGTTATATCCCCCTTTAGTTTGTAATTTCATGTTCAAGGGCTATTCATTCCCATTTTTTGGAGGTGGATTGTTATCAACATTTAGGTTTGGGGTGATAGTTGTGTTTTTTGTAGGAGTAGGATGGTGAATGAATTTTTGTTCCTCAAATTATAATTACCTTGCTATAATTATTGGAAAGCATGGATCTCATTTGAATTGTCCTTTAATTCAATATAAATTTCTCTTAGGAAAGGATACTAATGAGTTTTGAAGACTATAGGTATGCTTGATAAACTAGGAGTATGGGATGGTTGTGGTGGATTATGAACTAATTCCTACCTTACCATTTCTCTTTTAAAGATTTCAAATACAGCACAAAACTCAACATAATCAAGCTCACCATGAAATGATGTGTTGTGGATGCTACACCAATTGGGAATATTTGTCTCTATTATGTTGATTTTGGGTAACTTATTAGCTTGTTGTTATTCCATATTATATGTGAGCTTGTTGAAAGTCCTAATATATATTTAAAACTCATAATGATGATTATTGTCCTATCTTAAAACATTTACCATATTTTTTTGCATGTTAAGAAAGCCATTACTTAAATTTTTAACCATTATTTTTATAGAATCTAATTTTGAGTTGGTAAAATCTGCACTTTTAGTGACTATTGCATTAGCTAGGATTGAATGATAACTTTGTTGATGATTATTCATATGTGCATGATTTTTCATGAAACCATGATTATGATTTATTGTTACCTATATCATAAGAGTAAATACATACATTTTATTTTGATTAAACATAGGAAAATAAGGAACTAAATTTAGATCCGAGAGACCAATATTAAGGTTGGAAACCCCTAGTATGTGAGGATTAAGTTGTCTTTCAATGTTGATTTCTTATTCATAAGCCAAAGCTATAGTATTATAAATATTAAATCTTTAGATAAATATTGCAGTGATTGTAGCTAAGGCATTCTTGTACATTTCCAGTGCTAAAGCCTCTTTTAGCTTATATGTAGTGCTCACCTAGGTGTACATCTTTTGTAACATCATGTTGAAAGTGTGGATTATCTCCATCAAATATATTTTCAAATTAGTGAAGTGTTGATACATAAGAATTGGGATGGTAACCTACCCAAATTAAGTAATACAGGTAGTTTAAATGAATTTCATGAAGTAATTGAACGCTTTGGAAAGTTAATAAACTAATTATAAGTAACATCCTGCAATATGAAAGGGAAAAGTTTGCATGTAACATCCTCATCTATGACATTCATTAGTCTTAAGGAAGCCTTAAAATAATTGATATGCTCTTCATTTGTTCTTCTTATCAAATGGGAGAAAGAAGGTAGGTAAGTCTCAAGGTTCTTTGGTAAGTTATGTATGTCTTTTGAAATAGCAATAATAGACCCAACTAACCAAGGGTGAGATATAGCCTGATTATTGGGTTGAATAACTCTTACCAGGGAAGGTGTTCTAGCCTTAAGTATTATGGGAACACTTGGTGTATATATGGGATTTCTATGGGTAAAAAAGGGTGAGACCAAAAGATTGCATTAGGCCCTAGACTTGGATATTTTTCTTGGCATCTCCATTGCAACTCAAATGTATAATATAACCTCTTTTAAGGATGGACACATGAAGGTTTAGGCCTTATTTATAGAAATAAAAAAAAATGTTGATGTGATTTTTATGCACACCTAACTCATGAATGAGGTAGCCTCAATGTTTTGGGATATATATGGAGGTAACTCCACTCTGGGCATGAGTTATAGGTATGGATTAAAACAATTAGGTGGTTTAATAGTCATTTAAGTATGCATGTTATTGACCAAGTGTGTATGGGTAAATGAAATATAAAAAAATACTAAAATCTTATTTTAGTTGCATGGGAGATAATCTAAGATATGGTGGGTAGATCTCAAAATAAAATCAAAAGAGGGAAAGAAGGGCAAGTCAGAAAAGGAATTCATGATTAAATAATGTTATTTTATTAAAACTAATGCTTACATTTAGTTGTTGTTTCATACAACCTAAAAACACAATAAGGATGTCTAAGGAAAATGATGCATTTAACTTCTAGATTATGGCCAAAGGTTGCTACCACCAGGACTATTATTGAAAACCAAAGTTATAATTTATGACCAAGATGATAAAAGCACCTAATTTTGTTGTTAGAAAAACCAAGAGGATATATCAAAAGAAACCCTTATGCATAATTCTAAACCATTCAATAGCACTGCTTAATGATTATGATATATGTCAATTCAAAAAAGTTGTTGCTAATTCTAATTTAAACTAAGTTTGATAATCAAGTAAACAATAAATTTAAAACTTCTATTGCATATAATGAAATAATGAGTTGTTAACTTGGAATAAATTCACAATCAAATCATAATAATTTGGATAAGAAACTCATATTACATAGTTGCATGACAATCTAAAATATTTTACTATATTTATAAAAATTCCAACTCTCTTGAAATGAGAAAGTTATAAGTATATATAGATTTAGGGAAGGGTTCACCTAATCCTACAAATTATTCCAAAATGGGATATACATGTGAATAATTATAATAATAATTATGATTCAATGTAGCCTCTACATGTACAATTTGAGATGGCCAAAATTATATTTCTAAAACAAGATGCATATTAAAAATTCATGCAACATGAGCACATTACAAAATTACATGGATAGTGCCTACATACACCATAAGTGGAATAAAAATATAAGTAAACTTAAATTTACATGTGTTATCTTCTTAAAATAAATAACTATAATGTTTATCATAATCCACTAAGGCTTACTTGATATTGAAACTTGCATGGCCAAGGGAGTAGCACTTAAAGTGGTTGGCAAAGTTGATCTGGAAGTTCTTGTTTTATATTACATCTTCATTATTTTTTATAGATAACACTTGTATGCTTTATTATACAAAGTCTTGATTATGTCCATGTTTATAAGATATGGCTTGTGTATGCTAGAGAATTACATTAATATAAGCATGTGCTCTACCTTTGAAGTTATGAAATCCACTCAAAAAATCTCAACCTCTATTACCTTCTTTATTATGAATATAATTTCCCTTTTAATCTCTTATAATACACATTCTTGAAGACCTTGTTTGAAATTTTTACTCACCTACTAGAGTAGTTTATCAAAATTGCCTATGTCCATCAACTTTCCTAAAGTATCCCTTTCTTGAGACAATTTTAATTCTATCAAAATTTTTATAACTTGGTTCTCATGCTCAATCAAATTTATAATTAAGGCTTATACATGGGATACCCATTCTCAAACCTCTTGGGTTATTATTGGTGGAAAATTTAGATAAATAGTTACCTCAATATGAGTCATCAAATATATATGGCTGAAGGCCTTACTGGTAGTGTAGGTTATGAGAAAGTTTAATTTATTATCAACTCCTCAAAAGAATTAAATAATTTAGATGTCTAAATAAAATATGTAGACATCTCATTTTTCATTATATTGATGGGGTCAAGAATTTTGTATAGCTTGAGGGCTATAATCTAGATATCATCCTCTATTGCTCAAGGAACATGGACAATTTGTTGCTACTATAACACTTGATTTAACTCTTGATAAAGATCTTCCCTAGCTTTTTTAGTGCCTTTATGAGGTTCCATCAAGGCTTTGTATGTGTTACTAAGTAAGCTAAAAAATATTCATTGTAAGGAGACTCCCCAATTATCTTCCTCTTACATAGGGAAAATACATATTATCTCTCCTTAAATATTAAGCCCATGCCAAATTCATCTTGTATTTTCTTTTTCTTAACCTTATGTATTGTCCCTATTTATTTATCATAAATGAAACTTATAGTGGGAAGCTCTATAATCACTAGATTGGGCCTTTGAGATGCATAGTATTTCAATCCTTCTTCCCATTAAAGAATTTCAAATATCCTTGAGTCCACGGATTGAGTATCTTGAGTAGTGGACTTTGATAAAACATCCTTCAAATAAAGAATCAATGCACTTACTTGGAGTGGATCTGGCAGATAGGGGAAAATGATCTTTTACCAGTCCAAGTTGCCCATTTTTGGAATTAGATGCATAGTGTAGACTATTTTCTTACCAGTTCTAGTATATGATACAATTAAAGCTGGATAAGCTTTAGTATAATGTGGCTTAGGCAAACCTAAGTATAAATAATATATAATTATGCACTTTGATCCAATATAAAGGCTCTTGTTACTAACTTAAAATGGACCTTCTTAGCCCTAGGAGATCTTGTCAATACTTGGGAGGCAGTAAGAATAGTACTCATAGTAGTTCATTGAATATTTTATGGGAATAACTTGATGTACTATCTAGATACTATTGAAAAGGATTAATGATAGTGTAAATAAAAGATGTTGAAGCCAAATGAGAAATAACAATAATAGGGACATCACCTGATTTCTTTGTTTCCATTGGTTCCTTACCTTTGAGTCCTTAGAGACTATATAATCTTGTTCAAGTTGTTTCTCCTTGTGCTTAGTATAGTTTACAATAGGGGTTTTTCCTTGCTATATTAATAATTTGAACTCATTATTTTCTAGTGTTTTACCTTTGGCCATAATTTTCTCCTTTGATAATGTCTCAATAGTCAAACTCATAAGGTCCTTAAGGGCTATTATATTCCTCTTATAATAAAATGTTATTTTCTCAACTAAAGGAGTGGTTTGATGAGTATTTGAATATGAAACATCTATATTTAAAGTAGTAGGTACAATACTTACACTAGGAAGACATGAGTCTACAATGTCATAAGAATCAATATTTATTAGATCCTTTACCCCTCCCAATGAAATCATTACAAAAGGGCCTCCTCCACACCTTGCTCTTGATTTATATCCATCATCACATCTTATGGTGGTTATTGGGAAGGATCCCCCTCTATTTTAACCAATTTGGAAGAATGTGAGGACTAATAGTTAAATGTAGCCCGTCCATATTGAGGTGGGAGTCAAGTTTTTTCCTTTACAATTGTAAGGGATCCATTTCAATTGATCTTATATATTCTTCATCAACCCATTTATATATGCCCTAGATAAGAAATAAATGTCATATTTAGCATTTAGGAAGATGAAGTCATGTTCTTAGGGTTCATGTTAGTATGGCATGCCCTAGTCTATGATATGCTTTTGAATTATACCATGTGGGGTCCTAATTCATGTCCTAAAAAGATGAAAATGAATATAGTTCCCTTGTGATTCCAATAACATTAAAGTATTTCTTTTTTGTATAATTAATTCATCCTAGTATCATGGAAGATCCATGGAATAGGCCTTTATGCTTATTCCTCATGTATTTATCTATGATCCAATAGAGATGATATGCCATCTCTTATTATGCCATCTTAATTGGGACATATTTGGGAAAAAATAAGGGTGAAACATTGGTTCCCATAATAATAATTATTGTGTAATATGGGTATAAATAGTAGTCCCCCTAAGTTATAACATATTATTGATATTATTTAAGACTCAGTTGAGGAGATTTTCATGGATAACCTTCTAGACTAGAGGATATATGTTTTCCATATTTCAAAAAATATTTCACATGTAATAATAAATATGTACGAATGAATAAAATTCACATATCCTATTTTTAATACAATTTGGGGATGTGATCTAGAGTGATCCATATTTCACCTATATTATTACCATGATTGCATCTAGAAAGTAATACATCATGACTAAGTGACCATCGACTAGTTTTTTATCTTTTTGGAAAATTTTATCTTATATTTTGGTGTTGATGATCCTACCCAATGCAATGGTCAATTCTTAAGTCATCAGTAGGTTTAGTAATGGCACCCATTTGAGTCAAAGGTAATGGGTGTTGGTATAACCATAGAGTCTATTTAGTAGGGCCATTTTGATGTGAAATCTTATCCTAAATATGGTGATGGGTATGGTATTAGTGGATTTGAGACTTACCTTTTCTCTTGGTATTATCTATTTCCTTAATGTGTCTTTGACTCTGTTAGTCTTCTTTCATAATGTGATTTTGTGCCCATCATATGTGGTGTCTGTTAGTGTAAGACTTAAGTACCTGTGGAAAAAATATATTAAAATTTAAGCCATGACTATTATGTGATTAATATGATGTAGGAAGCCATCAAATACTTTTATTGTAAATAATAAGTCTTGAAGTAGGTTGATGTAGGGCATCACTTTGGGTTTGGTAGTTGTAAAGTGTAATTGTTGAATGTATTAAATCAACCACTAGTTGTTTTTCCTCAATCGATAAGATTTACTTGAATGAGTGGGCATCAACATACTCCAAAATGTTTCATATAACTATATAATTTCTAAATTTTCTATCAAACATCACTAAGTTAAATGTTATATTAGTGTATTCAATAAAATCCCTTCTGGAGAATTTTGATGATGGAAGAGCTTCCATGAATACCATAGATGATGAAGCCATTGGATACTTGGTTAGCTTGTATAATTTAAATGATAATTTGATTGATATATTTTTGGAATCAATTCATATGTAAACATAGAAAACTAGGGCTTTCAGCTCATTCTAGAATGCAAGTTTGCTTAAGATCTTTAGTAATGAATAAATGAGATGTCTCTTCATAATTTGATCATATAAATCAAAGATGTCTACATTAATTATAGTTCATACACCATTAATGTCTAATGGATTTTATAATATACATATATAGGGGTATATATTGTATATGGGGGGTAGAATAGTAGTAGAATGAATAGTAATGAATAAAAATAATAATCCCACATGCATAAAATAGAAGAGTGGGATATATTAGAATAGTAAAAATAAAGGGGCATAGGCCATTGTAATACATCCAAGAAAATATAAATCAATCAGAGTTTAATACTTGATAAGGAGGTAACCCGCTCAAAGTGGCAAGCGATTATGGAGTTTATTCATTTTATGGAACATATTACTTGCCACTTTGAGGGGGATACCTCCTTATTAGAGTATTCAAATCTTGATTGATATTTACTTGCATGTATTACAATGGCCTATTCCCATTTATTTATACTATTATAATCTATCCCACTCTTCTATTCTATGCATATGGGATTATTATTTTTATTCATTACTATTCATTCTCTTACTATTCTACCCCCCACATACAATATATACCCCTATATAGTTATATCATAGATTCTAACTTATTTTTATTATTTAATTCAAATTTGTTAGCTCAGTTTGGTGGGTATGCCACATAGACTTTTCATTCATTCAAAATAGACCATGTTATCATCCCTAGATACATGTCATGTGATCGTTAGTCTTGTGTTAATGAAGCCACACCATGCAACATGATATCAAAATTTAGGTGTTGGGTCTCTTTGTAATTTACATTTGACAAAATCAAATGATGCCCTAGATGAAATAAAAATGAAGACCCATGGATTTAATTTGTCATAAACTTTTCTAAAGTATTCCTTTTCCATTTTGCACGAATGCACGAAGATAAAAGATGCAAAGATAAAAAAATGTGAACATGAATTTGAGGAATGAAGAAAAGTTAGAAAGACAAAAATTAGAGAAAAATTGAAGGTCATGAATTAAAAAGGATATGAAATGCCAAAATCCTTGACAACAAAATTCATGAAGTACCAAACCCACAAAATCCTAAACTCAAGAAGCCCAAAATTTAAGAAGAGCAAAACTTGTATAGACTCAAAACACTTAACATTTTTCATTTGTAATTTTACTTCAAATTAGTAAAACCTATATAAATGTAACAACTTATGAAAGCCATTAATTTATTTAATTTTATTAAATCACAAAAAGTGGAAAAAAATTGATATGGAAAAATACTAATTGCATTGACATACATTAGTGCACTTAACAAGAACCAGCAACATCAGAATTAAGAGCTTTTAAACCTAAAATATTACTAATCACTCATGTGATTTCTAATGAAAAGGGATTTTAAATCATAACTAGGATTTTTAGACTTGTAATGGTCCCCTATTCAAAAAAGTAGAGAGTGGGATGTGTTGAGTATAAAAAATACCATCTTAAATCAAATGCTATTATTGAAGGATCGGAAATACAATCCCACTCAATGATGGTAGTGTTTTTTGACCCCTAAAAATTCAAAAAAGTCACCAAAAATGATTTTAAAAAAATATAAAATAAAAAAAAAGACTTTTTCCTACTTAACATCTCCTCAAGATCATGTCTTCTTAAGGTAGCTTGAAGTATCTCAAATTGCATCGGTGACAAATAATTTGTGAGACATTTTCAAAATCACTTTAGAGCATACATTTTAAAAGTTTAAAATGAACATGAAATAAATATTTATTTTCAAAATCCATTTATATATACCTATTGACTTTTGAAATCTTTGACTTTTCAACTCTTCTACTTTCAAACAACATTATCTTGAGCATCAATTTTTCAAATTCAAAACCACAAGTTGTGACAAGATCCATGCAATTATTATTTATGTACTATAAAAATTTTGTAACTAAATTATAAAGAAATAAAATCACCTAGTATTTCAAAAAAACCTTTCAAATTTTAAATACCAACATAAAATATTATATATTAATAAAATTGTTGAGGCATATCACTGATATGCAATCAAATTTTATATCCTTGATATATATACATTATAACTGCTTCATTTTTTTATGATGTGATGGCTACAATATTTTGTCCCACTCACCTCAAATTGGGGGGAATTTAATTGGGGGCATGTCATAAATTCATGTCCTCCACATTTAAAAAATTTATGTATTTCAGTGGGGAAATGTCATAAATACATGATCTCCACACTTCACAATTTTCAGTATCTTAAAATTTTAGTGGGGGCATGTCATAAAGTAATGACCTCCACACTTATGCCAAGATAAAAAAATAAATTACTCACACCAAGAATTAAAAGGGACATGAATGATGTTTATTATTTCCATTATTTACCAAATGCACTAACTTATCTCATAGATCCACTAGATTACATATATACAAAAAAATTTCACCAAGAAGCACTGATTGCACTAGGATGTACTATTATCATGCCTTATCCATATATAATAGTTGGTTATATTTATATGTTGGAGTGATTAAATCATCTAATATCACTATATTATCCATTATGTTAATTAAATAAACTAACCTCATCAGATTTATATGATGAGTTTGATTAAATTTCTCATCCTACACTAGATTATATCTATGTTTACTCTTGAGTTGTGATAGTTTGGATGTAATACTCTTGACATCCATAACACCATTATATTTATACTATGTTAGGAGCATTATCACCTCCCAAATCTTCTTTTTCCAAATATGGTACCTATAGGGTGTAGTCCATGAGGCCACTTGTGTACTTATTCATTTTACTTCACTATCTTCTATAGTAGAATTGATATCCCAAAATAATCTTTATGTAGTACTTACATAGGTGCATTCTATCCATGATATTTATTTATCTAGATACTTTATAATATTACTCATTTTTATATTATATATGCTTATTAAATTATGACATACTTTTGGTTGCAGGTAACATTCAAAAAAATAGGTTCAAACAGAGCTCAATCAAAAACAAGGTTTATTATACACATTGAGGTACATATTTTCTTTCCTTCAAACTAAAAATTTCATTTTCATGCATTACTAGATGAATTTGGGGGGGGGGTGGGGGATGTAGATACCCATATTTGTTACAAAAATAGTTTCATAGTATGTTTTTCATAATTTTTCACGAATACACCTTTTGAGAAAGAGTTAGGAATCTAGTGGCACAATATGATGTGGAGCCTTTAAGTTCATGTCATGTTATTTAATTTTACATAATATTTATTGTCCTTTATATTACCTAACATACATGTATCTGATGTGCTTAAGTGATACTTATTATTTTTCTAATCATTTCTATGTTTTTAGGTCTTAGACACTACTTGTGGTTCAAAACACTAGCATCTATATTAGTGTCTAAAGTCAATAGTAGAGTCCAAAATTATTTTGATTATTTTTTATAATTTTCACTTTGTGACCATTGTTTAAACCCATATGTTTATTCTATTGTCATCTTTTTACATGTCACTAGGTTCTAATTCAAAATTAATAGGTTTCATTGTTATATAAAAATGAGCACAAAGTTGTCATAGTAAATTCTTGGTTTATTACAACTAGGCATAAACATGGGATATTCCCTTTGCAATCAACATTTGAAAACTAGGCTACACCAACACCAATCCACATAAGGCATAGGCTTTATGCACTCACCTGAAGCATGGTTGAGAAGGAACCAGGGCCCGTGTTGGGCTATTTGTGCCATAGTGTGAAATGCTAATTATGGGTCTTGATCAATTCTACATAAGATTTAGGTAAGTACTTAGGTGTAAGCCTTTCCTGGGATAAGCCTAGTGTCATATGGGTGAAATACTTTTGAAGACTAAGTATGGTGTAATATAGGTGCTCAAGGGGTCATAAGGTTACTTCCACTCAAACTAATCATGCTATACATGTGCTCCTAACAAGGATAGGAATACTTGGTGCAAAACCTACACTCATTCTTTATAAAGAGATATGATGACATCATGTAATTTTACAAGGAATCCATTAAAAATGCAATCCATTATCATACATGAATGTTTATTATCATAATTAAAATATGACATTACAATAATTACTCATTCTACTAGCAATACCAAAGATGAGTAAATTAAACACATTATATGTTAATGCAGTAACCTTCATCATTAATTATAGTTAAAAATAGAGCATAGAGTTCATAACATTCATAACATAGTAGGTTCTTAGCTATTACTACTTAATGACCTAGAAGATCATAGAAAAACTTTGGTGCTTACAAATGGAGCCTTCATGGTTTCCATACTATTTATAATCCTAATGGCTATCGAAGCACTATCTATTGAGGATTAATTTTTCCATAACTCTGTTGTGATTATCCATATCCCTTACTTCATCTGAGTTGATCTCCTTATATAGACTTTAGGAGCATCTTCACTAGGGTGGAATGTACATGCCAAGTGATGATATGGAACATTGGTGATCATACCCACTAAATCCATGACCTCATAAAGTTTTCACTGTAGTTTCCACATCTTAGTAAATTCTTGAGGGTGCCCTGGGAATCTTGGAGATAGTTAGTTGCCTATCAGTTGGTGAAAGATATGTGCTACACCATCTAACTAACACCAAAATGCCAAAGGGATAATAACTAAAAAATGATTCTTTTATGCCTAGGTGAATGCCTTACTATAAAAAATACTTTCCTTAATGAGATAAGGGGCCCAACATTACCCCATATTAAAAATTTAGTCCATCCTCAGACTAGGATGCCAAGCTCTTAGGAGTCCAAAACGTGGGTGCACTCTCCTTGGGTTTGGGGTTGAAGTATTCAAATACCTTAATGGAGAGATTGATTTCTTCAATGGAACTGTCTATCTTGATAGATAAAATAGTGAGCATGAACACATCCATTTTCTCTATCTCCTTATGAAGGGCTTTGACATTGGCTTTTTCCTTTTCCACACTCCCATATAAGATCACTCCTTACTCATAGGCCTTAGTATATAGAGTGTAAAAGAGTGATTATGGGTTATTCTCTTGATATTTTATTTGGTTACTGAGCACATTGATGGTATCTATGATTTTTGTCCTTTTTGACCTAGTTATTGAGTACATTTACACCATGAGCTTCTCCTTCTCTTCCTTTGCCTATTTTAGGGACACATCTATAATTGAGGTTTGATATGAGAAGATTAATAAAATGGAATCCACTACATCTATTCCCTTCTATAATTTAGTGAAAAGGTCTTCTACCTCTTTAAGCTTATCAAATAGCTGTTTCTTTAGCATGACATTGGGATCTTCTTCTTCTTGTGTCGGCTCAGGTTTTAACCTTGGGATCATCTAATCCACCAACACACAAATTTTGTCAACCTCTGAAAGGTATAATGTATTGATTCTAACAAGAAAATATTTTTCAACCATCTCTATATATTTTTCAACCATCTCTATGCTCTCAAAAAGTCATTACAACTTTAATTTGGTAGCCAAAACTTCATCCTTGGATTTTTTGTGGAGATTTGTCCACTTCTTTAATTTTCCATCATTGATGATATTCTATTGCACAACTTCTATGTCCATCTTGATCAGCATATTCCCAAATTTTACTAGGTTCATGGCATGAAGGTTAATAAAGAGGGAATATTACCCCTCATCAAGCTATTTTAGGCTTTATGTAGCCACCCTAAACATCTCAAATTGGGGCTCATTAATGTAGTGGTCTATCACAAATGAGAGTTGTTTGTGAATCTTTGTCATGGTGGCTTGGGTGGGCATAGTGTCATATATATATATATATATATATGTATAGTTATTCATCCACTCATCCCTCATGTGCCTTCTCCCTTGTACTCAAATTTTTGTCATCCTTTTCAAAAATAACATTTTCTATTTATAATTCCTCCTCTTCATTGGTGCCATTACCTTTTTTAGTGATTTCCTTAGAGGACTCACTTTTTTAATCCTTGGGGGTTTCTTCCTCAAACTTCTCCCCCTCATCTATTTTTTCATCCTGAGGTTTCTCAATACTTACCTATAGGGAAATTACTTTGGCACCAAATTTTCCTTTTTTCTACTAGGGATCCTTTGTTGTCTTTATTTGTTTCTCTAAGGCACAAGAATCACCTTTATTTTATTTAAGAACCCATTAATTACTTAGGCATGCCTATTTTGCATAATATTATTCCTTCCTGGTAGGGGCACTTTATTCTTATCTAACCATTTCAACTATTAGTTTTGTGTTTGTCAAAAATTTTAGGGTCATTTTCTCTACCTTGGCCAATTATTTTTATCAAACAAGTCTCCACTTCTCTTCAAGAATAAATGCCTTGTTTATGTCCTTCTTGCTCAACCTCATCTTCTTCCAAACCCTTCTTTTGTCCTCTTATGTTTGTAGAGGTGGTATGGAGGCTTCTTCATTGGATGAGGGGCTTATCGACTCCTATATTTCCTCAAGCACAGTGGTCATGCTACTTTGTAGGGATTTTTATAAATCTTTAGAACTTGTATCCTCTCCCCTTCTTCTATCTACATGATATATGTCCCTACTCTATCTTCTTCAGTCTCTTCCTCTATTCTAGGTGTAAGAGTCACCTATTTCTCCATCTTCATGAGATTTATAATATGGAACACAATATGTCCCTTGTTCTTTTTATTATGCTTATTACTAGAAGAAATACTCTCTGGCATGAATTTCACATGTTTATTTAGATCTGGGGTGCAATTTTCTCTTTAGAGGTACTTTTTAACTGAATGCATTCTATGATTTCTTCAATTTTCTCTCCCCATTTCTTTTAGAGAGTCTTCTCCTAAAATTTTTGTACAACCTTACCTTCATCATTGACTACAAAGGGGTGATCATCATCATTTCCACAATCACCACCCTTATTGCATGAATTCATTTCATAGTAGAGGTTAAAGATCCTAACATTTATTATCATATTTTAGAGGGGATGGATGCCTATCTTATCAGTGTCATCTTCCTCATCTTTGGTGGCCTTGGCTATAAGTCACACAAACTAGAAAACCATCCTACTTCTATATTGATCCATAGTCTCGATCAAGATCTCAAGCTATTGTGCATTTTGGATTCTCCTTAATGTTTCCATGAAATACTTGGCTAAGAACACATAAAGAAATTGGAGCCACCCTGTTAGGTTCCCATCTATGAGTACTAGGTGCACCATGTAAAAGTGTTGTATTATGTAAAAGGTTACCATTCCCACCAATTATTGGGGAAGTTCTTAAGGGATGTGCCTCTCCTTCACAAAGGCTTTTATGTACCCATTACACTAGCCTTTTAACTTAGTCTTGTAATTTTATGAGAAGCTAGATAGGCAAAAGAAGTCATGGTACTTCATCTCAAGGGACTCATGGTTGGGTGGGAACACCAATAGGTGGTCATCATCACCATTTGGCACATTGATCTCCTTAATTACTATTAGTATCAACACATACCCCCATTGGAAGGTTTCATGTGATCGATGGCACTCTTGAATTCTCTTGATAATCTCCTTAGTAATGAATTTGGATATGTTGAATTTTATCCATTTTGTCATGTGGTATAAAATTCATAATAAGGTCTTGTTAATATTAGACCATAAACTACCAGGGCATAGTTTGGAGCTGACCAAGTGCATCATTTCTATTATGATAGGGTCTTGGATGTCCTTGATGGGGAATGCAAACCCTAAATTATAATAGCCTAGGATTTTTATGACCCATTCAACCTCTAATTCATCCTTCCTAATCTTAAATATGTCTTCCCATATGCTAGGTAGTCCCATGATTCTAATACTAAGTCTTTTTGAGATCTTCATGTGTCATCTTATGAAATAAAATTAGTTACCATGGATTTCTGAGAGGAAGAACTATACCAACTCTTCTAGCTTTCTAAATCTTGGTATCTCGAATAGTTCCATGGTGCCTATGGTTTCTAATTTCTCTAATAAAGACATCAAAGGGTGTGGTTCTTACCTTTGTCTTCTTCCATGTGTCTACCATCCATTCCTAGTTTAACTCTTATTTATTGCTCTTTTTCTAGTGGTTTTAATCCTTGATCTTGAAAATGTGTATAATTTACACCCACTTCTTCCCCACCATGATCTCTAGGGGAATTTCATTTCTCTAGAGGTGAGATTTGTGCTCACTTCTAGATATACTTCCATAATGTTTATGCCTTCCACCAATTACACCTTTAATTTCATGTCAGTTGCTTCTTTCACTACTTACACTTTCTTCGTATCCCTTTGTGCCTATAAAAAACCTATTATTAGCCTCTTTTTCACCATTCTAAACCTACTACTATTAAACCATGATTGGTTAATATTTTTGAAGAACAAAATTTTCCTTGGTACTTCATAATCATGGGAAATACAAATGTTCATTTATCTCTCGAGATTCATATGTTTTTAATGGTGGTCTGGTCATTATGTACAACTCCTAATCCCCTATTTCTCTCCACTCACCTCCTTTTAAATTCAAAATTGAAGGCAATCTTCTTGTTGTTTAACCATTCTTACTTGGGGTTCTGTGGATGACTGGTTTTAGTTGGTAGCATTTTATGGTTTTAATGGATTCATCTCTATGTTTTATTTTGAATTATTACAAAGGTTAGTAGCCTATTGAAGTCTACCATCCACCCCTTTATACTCTATTTTTAGATACCTCATTAATGGTTTGCATCATGTGGATTTATTAAAATTTTCTAAACCTATGAAATCCACCACCAACTACTCATTTATTGTGGATCTTATGATCATAACATCAAAGCATTAAATCTATTACTAGTTGATTTGATAAAGTGATAGGTAATTCAAATGGTCATTTCCTATTGATCATTAGATGGGTGCCAACTATCTTGATGGTCATTATCTTATACTTGATTCAACTTGGCATGAATTTTGCCCTTATGGAAGTTTGGGTGTAGTACTTCACATGTGCATGATTCATCTCCTCAGTTCCATCTCTTTTTAGTGAATCACTTCCTTATAAGTGCACCTCTTTTTCTTGGTTTATTTCTATATGATTTCATGTTTCTTGCTTCAACCTTCCCTACTCCATACAAATGTTTCACTTGTCCTTCAATGCCTCAATATATATTTTTGATTTCTTGTGCATGAACATATTTTTCTATTTCCTCTTTCAACTTGCACTTATAGCTTTTTGAACCTAGTAAACTTCATGTACCTAAAAACTTAGGTTATATCCTTAGGTGCTTAGAAAGTGACTATAATCAACTCACTCGATTGGATTTAATCATGTATGTACTAGAAGAGTTATCCTATAGGCTTGAAAGTACCATACTTATTCACTTGAAAATATTTGGTTTGTGCCAAAATTTTAATATGGTCAAGGCAAGTAATTGACTTGTGATCAAGAAGTTAGTGTAATATGGTACAAACACCATCTTAGTGTCTATATAGCTTCAATATGTTACTATTGAAATGCCTAGGGATCATTTTAGAAGCCAACATGTATAGCTTGCATGTGTTGGTATCTAATATAATATGGATAACATAAGGTCCTATCTACCTAATCTATATCTTGATTGGGTGCTTGAGGTACTTAGAGTCATATAACAAGACCATTACACCTTATATAAATATCTTTAACTTGATGTGGTTATCATGTCATACCTTTTGGTGCACCTTTTCTATTTTCTAGCTCCATCATGCTTGGGTGTGTGTCTTGTATAGGTAATCCAAGTCTTCCATGCATGTGCTCAAAGACTCTTGGTCATCCAATTGACCAATACATGTGATGCACAATAAGGGCACTAGGAATTCTATAGGTAAAACAAAATTTATGCCAAACATTAGTTGAAATGGTGTAGCCTTATTCAAGTGCTTGTATGTAGTGTGATAGGCCCATAATACTATTGATACATGATCATCCTAATATTTATGACCAATATTACATATTTTTGTGAGGTATGTTCCCAATATTTTATTGAATGCCTCTATTTTTCCATTTACATGGGAATGGTAACGTTTTATTTTATGGTACACCACCATTTATTCAGTCTGTAGGATTTGAACTATTTCATTGATGAAGTGTGAACCTTTTATGGTGTACCACCATATATTCAATCAATAGGATTTGAATTTTTTTATTGATGAAGTGTGCACCATGGTCACTAGTCAAACTAAACAAGCATTCATAACAACTGATGATATTATCCTAGATGAATCTTGCTACTATGGTAGCTATATAATCTTTGGTCAATACTAATTTGACTAATTTTGTGAATTAATATGTGGTAGTAAGAATATATCATTCAACTATTTGCCTTGCCATGAGATTAATAGACCTAAAAAAGTCAATGGCCCATTTTTCAAATGACACTTGGGCAAGGATAGTGATAAGAGGCATATCATCTTGGTGGTTTGGTTTTATCATGTGCTAACAGATGTCACATGTTTTGGTGCATTATCTTAAATCCTTAAATAGAGTTGGCCAACACAAACCTAATTATAGTACTTTGTATATAATAACATCTCCAACATAATGGAATCTAATAACCCCCTCATGCACATCTTGTAATCCTGAGTCCCATTCATTCTCTAGGAAACATCAATGCATGACCTCATTATGGTTCAATTTGTATAGTTCCCTAACAATGAGTTGAAAAGGGGTGGTGGTAACTATGATTTTATTTTTCTCCTTAGTTATCATGGTGTGTGGTTCAGATCTAGACATTAGAAATGCAATAATCTCTACACATTCTTTTGGATTGCATTGGACCATATAAAGTTATGCATTAGGCATATCATCTTCTATAGGTATTATTGCATCGACAAAGTTAATGTCAGATAGATGGTTTGGGCCTAAGTTTTATTTTTAGGCTTTACTACAATAAAGAACTAGAATTTTTCAAAAAAAAACAATCTATACACAAATACACCCATATAAAATGGGATTGGTCACTAGGTATTTAATCACCTCATGATCAGTGAAGAAGATGAAGGGGGTAACCAAAAAATATTATCAAAACTTTTTTAGGGCATAGACCATGAAAAGCACCTCATACTCAATTATGGTGTAGTTATGTTCTACTTTGGTTATTTTTTTATTGTGAAGGAAATAGGATGATACATTTTTCCCTCACTTGGTTATCTAAGAATGTCAATGATCGTAGAACTAGATGCATTAACATGGATGTGGAAGGGAGTCACCCAGTAAAAAATTTCAATATTGATGCACTTACTAGTTTGAGCTTCAAGGTCTCAGATGCATCTTCTTATGCTATGACCTAATAAAATGGGCCATCTTTTTGTAAGATCTCTTCTAGTGGCACCACAATCTTGTCATAGTTCCTTATGAAGTTTCTATAATACCCATAATGTTTGAGAAAGGTGTGAGTGTATTTTTGCATTGAAGGGGTATGGATCTAAAGAATGATTATAATATTTAATGGATCAACAAGTAGACCATCCTTACAGATGATGTGCTTGAATAAAGTACCAAATGGTGGTATAAAAACATAGTTCTTGAGGTTTAATGAAATTTGCAATTGTCTGCACCTTTAAAACATAAGGTGAAAGTTTCCATAGTGATCCTTCACTAACCCACACATTATTCCATCATCTATGTATATTTAGAGGAACTTATGAATCAAGTCTTTGAAAGTGGTGATCACCACTTGGGAGAACACAACTAGCACATTCTTTAACCCAAAGGGCATCAAATTATAAGAATAATAACCCCATTCAGTCATAAAGGTGGCTTTGGGCTTGTCTTCCTCATTGATTTGGACTTGATGGTATCCTTAGAACCCATTAGTAAAGGTGTATATCTCAAAACTTGTAATTCTATCCAATACTTCATCAGTAAATAGAGTTAGAAAGGGGTCATCTATGTAGGTAGAAATAAACAATCTATAATCAACATAAATCTAGATGTGCTCTTTCTTTTTGATGTTGATAACCCATTCAGATTTATACATGGGGAAGATGATACCTATGATTAACATGGCATCAATCTCTATCGTGACTTTAGTGTAAAGATTTGGGTTCATCCTGTAAGGTCATTTCTTGATGGGTCTTACATCATTGAATAGTTTTATGCTCATCTTCCTAAGGGATGGGTGAATACCTTTCATATCTATGTAGTTCTAAGGGAACAAGTCTTGGAATTCATTTAAGATATCCATAATACACATCAATTCCATGTCAGACCAATAGGCACCTAGAGTGGAAATTTTTGGTTCCCCCTATAAAATAATATCTACCTTGGTAGTTCTAAAACATGCTTTCTAGGTTTCATTCTTATCCTAGTGTGAATACTTGAATTGTCTACTACCCTCAGTTATTTCTACCTAAAGATGGGTAGGTTCTTCTTCTAGTGAACTATACTCAACATGGCACACCAACTTCCTTTTATTAATCAAACTCTACTAGTTACACACCTTCCATGTGTCAACATCTTCACCATTAAATTAATTATTGAGATTTTTCTTTTCAAATAAGGTTATTATTGCTAACCCTTTTTCACCAAACATGTCTTTTTATGTGCTCCTCCAATATTGCAGTGTCCTCAAATATTGACTTTTGAACTACCTATAGTGGCTTAATTAATTCAAAGTTTTGAGAAAAATGGGGTATGAATAAACTACTCCTTAAGGGCATCCTAGTTAGTTGTATTGTAGTGCATCTCATTGGCTACATACCATTCCCATGCCTAAGTATTCACGGTTCTATAGAAGCCATGCCATTTTCACTACAAAAAGTCCACATTTATTTGTAAATTTATACATGTGTGATAGGGTAAGAGTCACTAGAGTAGGCTAAAATGTCTAGATCCTCATGGTTTTTTCCAAACCTAGTGAAAATGGATACCTTCATGTCTTTCCAAGTTACAAAGTTAGGATTTTCTGGTACCCACCAATGAGTGGTATTTCTCTTTAATATATACAATAGTTATCTTATTTTATCCACTTCTTTTAGCATACATGACTCAAGGTCATAGACACTATCTTCCATTTGATTAATACCTTCATATCTTAGAAGTACTGTAAGTTGTCCCTTGATAAGGAATAACACTCTTTTTCCCTTATCTTGGTACAAGGGACCCATATTTTAGAAGCATAATCAATTTGGACCCAACCTATCTTTACTAGTTTTGGCACCTTCATGTGCACCAAGTCACATCTTAGACTAGTGATCTCATATGATTCCTAGACACATCTATCACAAGAAATGTGATTGGTGTCTAAGGCTAATTTTTCATCCTCCCAAGAGAGGATTCCTTAATCATTTGGGTCTAAAGTCTCAACACCTTGTACTATATGTTATAGATATGGTTGATATCATCTTTGATGTTCATGATTTTGACATAGGGGGGTCCTTGGTCATTTTAGATGGGTATAATTAACCTCTCTTTTCCATTCTCAAATGTCATGTAGCACTTTTTAAAGTGTATATCTACATTATTTGCATAGGACCATGGCCTTCCTAGAAGTACCTGGTGGTTTTCATACTCTACTATCTCTATCACTTCAAAGTTAGTATGGAATTTGGTGCCTATTATATCTACAACTATGCTTTTTATAATTTTGATGGGCTGTGCTTGGGTTTTATTGGCCATGAAGAGTACATGAGGGGAAGGTCTCAGGGTTAGCCTATCCATTTTCTCTCAAGAATTATTTGTCTAGATGTTGACCTTGGTTCCTATGTCGATAAAAACCTTAAAGATAGACCATCCATTAATAGTGGAATTCACTAGGAGTTTTTGGTCATATTCATCATTTTGGGTATGTCTAACTTCTCATACCCTCTCTATGAATAAAAAAATGACCTCAACTTAATTTTGACCTACATGATCTAGGATTAAGTTATTAAATAGGGGAAACATTACTTATATTTATAGGAGGTGAAACATTGTAGTTAATTCTTATATCTCAACTTCTTAGCTATCCTTCTTATGGGAGGAGACAACCTACACTTCCAGGTCTCGTGTTGATTGGAGTTCCCCTTGAGGGTTTTGGATTACACTCATAACCTACTATAATACACATTTCTAGTAAATTTGGTTTGTGTATGATGAAACTTTGGGTTCATGCCAAATTATGTAATCATTGTAACCTTTATCCCCATATTATAAGCACAATTTAGGTACTAGTACAACTAGCAGCTGAGTGGTGAATCCACTATGCATAGTTACATGTACCTTGACTATCTTTATGCATGTAGTTTATGCCTTTAGGGTCTATTTTTTATTTTATACTCATGCTTGATCATTCATATACCCTTGTCTATGCCAAACATACATTGTGTAAACTTTTCATATAGGTTAGGGCATTATTTAACCTTATGGAACCCTTGATAATACCCACATGTAGGATGTGGAGGGCAGTCATGTTGAAAGTGATATGTTGAGACACACTTATAACATGAGCAAGGTGGGAAACTTCCACTCTCGTATCCTATACCTCACCCTATGGTGCTTTGTTGCATTTTTAATCTTATGTTCTATTGGTTGTATCCCTCATTACCTTGGTTTGATTTACCTCTACCTAATATGATGGCCTGTCATGTGCCTCTTTCTATGTTCTTGCACATTTCATTAATCACCTCATAATCAATAGTGGTATGGGTGTAAGCATTTCAAAACCAATAATAGATGGTTATGTTGACTTGGATAGCATGTTACAATAAAGGGTAGTTTCTAACTTCATGTGCCTCTTGATAAAATTTGTAACTTAAAAGCAAAGAGCACACATTCATCTTTGGGTAGTTGGTCCCATTATGGCCCTCTAATTCATAGGTGGTACACATTAATTCACATTTAATTTCATGAAATGAGCTAGTGGTAATATTATGGATCTAAGAGGCCATAGATGTAATTTGTGCTTCCCTAAATGGGTTGATCCTAATATCTGCACTTCTTATTACCTCAGCTTTGAACATAGCTTCAAGCGCTTCTTGAGTATTTGTAAAAGTCTACATGGAATGTGCTCTTTATAATGGCATGACTAACCACCTAATGAACCTCTATGCATGATTAAAAGGGTGAATATCATAGGGGAGACTTGATAAGAGAGTTTTAAATCTTACATCATATAGGTGCACACTCTTTGAGAGTCCTTAGGTAATTTATTTTAGCGTAGTGATGCTATATTATTGAAAATATGAAATTTAAAATTCCTTTAAGAATGCATCCTTGAGGGTATAATAGTTGACCATGGCCTGGTTAGGATTAAATTTCTTGAACCAGGGGTTGGCATGATCAAGTAAAGTTGTCACAAACTGGGTAGTCTTATGCTTCAATTATGTTATGACCTACATGTACCATTGTAGTTCACACTTCAAAACATGTTATACAATGTTATCCACATCATAATACTCTATAAAGTGCATAGCCATCTAATAACATATTTGTTTTGGGGGAGTAGCTAGTATTTGAGGTGCTTATCTTCCTAGCACCTATCTTGGTGGTGGTCCGCTAATGCCTCTAGCCATTGGGTTAGGCATTGGTATCATCATTAATATTGACATAGTTGATGTTGATGGTGTTCTGATACTTTCTTATAGTGCCAAACCACTTCCTATAGGCTACTACTCACTTTTCATTTTTGACATTAGCTGAGTTGGTATGATTAAATTTAAGTTCTATTGTGGTGAGCTAGTGCCCAATGGTTTAGATGTAGTTGTACTCACCTCCTTGTATGGAATATTTTTTTCAATCACAAAGTTGAAATCTCAGTCTAAAAAATGTCTAATATCTAAGTCATTAGTAGAGTTAGTTATTACTTTTATACTTTTTTCAAGTGGGGGATCTAGTGCATGAGTATGTGCCATAAGTTTAAAGGGGGTAGGCACATTGAGTGTATCTATAGTCACTAAATTTCATAAGAACCCAACAAATTTCACACTTGTAAAATTTTGAGATAGATTCATCACTTCATTATATCTCTCATCCTCATGCTATTGTATTTAAAGAGATCCTTCCCCATGCCCTCCCCACTTGGTATGAGTTATCTCAACACTTAAATGTCATATCTTATTATAGGTATATCTTCTAAGCTCTTAGGTGTCAATTTACTCATCCCCTTCCATTATGCCTCATCTACACATCCTCTTCTCCCCCTTTGTGCTACCCATATGTGAAAGGACTTTAGCCTTCCATTCTCAAAGTTTTAAAACTATAATAAACCATTACATTTTTGATATCATCATAAAATTCCTTCACAAACATTACTCTAGGGTTGTGTAATACCTAATTTTCCACTTCCTCAGGGCATGAATATGTTGAGACTAAAAACTCAAGTATGTAGCTATGCAGATCTCCTTACCACCATTTATCCACTACTCTAGTCTAAGTATCATCTAGGGTTTAAATCCTCTTTAGGCTCTCTTTTTTACACTCATTGTTGGTGTTAAGCCACACTCAGACCGAAGATGGATTGGTCTAAGAGGGACCAGTAGCTCAGTGGTAGAGCACTCCAATAGCATATGAAAGGTCCTAGGTTCAAGTTCTAGCTAGTCCATGTCTCAACATGGTATCAAAGCCAAGCCCAGGCTAGGATCCCCAAGCACACAAGAGGTGTGGCTTAAGGGGGGGTGTTGGTATTAAGCCACACTCAGACCGAAGATGCACTAGTCCAAGAGGGACCAATAGCTCAGTGGTAGAGCACTCCAGTAGCGTATGGAAGGTCCTAGGTTCGAGTTCTAGCTGGTCCATGTCTCAACACTCATAATGTTATCCATAACTTTTTCTTTTATGGTTTGAATATTCAGCCAACAACTTATACACATGCTCAAGTAACTCATAGAAAAAGACCTCATACAAAACATTATATAGGTTATCTTGTACCCATATTCTTGGCTTTTATCTTTGGTAAGTTAGATGCATCAATGTAAATCTCTTTAAAACCCATTACAACCAATAATTGATGATTTCAAGGGAGATTTGGTACACCATTATATCACACTATTACAACAAAAAAATTCAACATGAGTCTTGACAATGTAATCAAAATGTTTTAGAAAAATGAGCACAAAGTTGTCTTAGTTGGTTCTTGGTTTAGTACAAGCAAGTGTAAGCATGGGATATTCCCTTTAAACTCATCATTTTTATAATCAATTGTGTTTTCATTAATCCACATAAGGCATAGGCCTTATGTACTCACTTGAAGCACAATTGAGAAGGAATCGAGGCTCATATTAGGCTAGTTATGCCATGGAATGAGACTCTAATTAGGGGGATTGATAAATTATACAAAATATTTAGGTAGGTACATAATAAAAATAATTTAGTGGGCTAAGCCTAGTGTCATATTGGCACAAGCCTTTTATGGACTAATTCTAGTGTCATCTAGGCATTTAAGGGTTCATAAGACTAATTCCACTCAAATTACTCATGCTAGACACACACTCATAATAAGTATAGGAATACTTGTTGTAGAACTTATACTCATTCTCTATACAAAGTTATGATGACATCATGATATTTTATAGGGTCTCTATTAAAAATGTGAACTAGTAGCATGCATGAACATTTCTTATCATAATTGAAATATGACATTACAATAATTACTCATTCCACTATCCATATAAAAGATGAATAATCAAACACATTATGTGTTAATACAATAAACTTCATCATTAATTATAGTCCAAAATAGAATATATATTTCATAAAATTCATAACAAAGTAGGTGCTCAAATTTTACTACTTATCAACCCAGAGGCTCATAGATAAGCTTGGGTGCTTATAAATAGAGCCTTTATGAATTTCATACCCTTACTAATACTAATGGATACTGAAGCACTATCTAATAATGATTCATTTTTATATAGCTCCATTGTAATTCTCTATCTCCCTTAATTCATCTAGCTTGATCTCCTTAAGTAGCCTTTAGGAACATCTTCACCATGGTGGAATGTGCATGCTAAGCTAGAACATTGGTGATCATACCCATTGAACCCATGACCTTATGAAGTTTGTGCAACATCTACCACATCTCACCAAATCTTTGAAGGTGCCTCAAGAATCCTAGAGATAGTTAGCTACCTTTCAACTATCACAAGATATGCACTACACTCTCCATCTGGTACCAAAATTCTAAAGGGTTAACCACTACAAAATGATTCCTTCACACTAGGGTGGATGTTGTGTTGGTGCAAATCATTTACTTAACAAGATAAGAGGCTCAACATATATTTATATATAAATACTTAGTGACCATTGTTTACACCCATATGTTTATTTTATTTTCATATTTTTACACCACTAGGTTATAATTAAAAATTAAGAGGTTCCATTTATATATAATTCTATGGTATAGTTTATAAAAGGAAACAAGATTATCAATTACTAGGTACTCTATATTATTCAAAATATATTGAATTATATCATATACTAAATTTATTGAACTATAAGTTTGAAGTAAAAGCCCAATTTTATCATAAATTTATTATACAAAATGTTGTAATTAGAGAAAAAGCATATAGTTTCACAATCACCATTACACACACATACCTAGGAGAGAAAAATACATGTGAGTTTGAGGCCTTCTTTAGATTATATGGTTATATATGCAAAAATTAACAATATTCAAGTTTCTAGGGTTAGCTTAAATCACATGCTAACCCTTTCTTACCAAGTTAGAGGAGTCCAAATTGAAAATGATATAGTGTTTTTCTCATTGATTATATTACATTCATAATTCCTTCTGCTCAAAATGATAAAATAGGGTTAGAGGAGATATCACACCTTTAATAAAATTTTGGTTCATTTAAAGTGCATATTCAAGGATAGACACTTGCATCATAGTTGGACACTATCATCCATGGTAGTGTCCAGATCCAATGATAGTGTCAAAGCATCAAAGATAGTCAAAATTTAGAATGAACTTTTTTATAAAGCTTCATCATAGGCCTAAGATGGATTTATATCAATGTCAGTTTAGATTAGAGTAAAAACAAGATACAATATATTTATCCCTTAAATTATTAGTGTTTTTTATATTTATTACACATTCTTTAGTGGGTTAGTTTATAATAAATTTCCATAAATTGATCAAAACATGAATATCATTATTCTGTATTTAAACATTTTTTTTAGTGTGTTTGTGTATTGAAACCATATACTGTAAAACATTTTGGTGAACCTGATCTCTATATTTTTAACTAAACCTTAAATTATGTTTATGATTTCCCCTTGTACAAAAAATGTTCTTTCATATTCCTGCATTTATTTTTCATATATGATTTATTATCTGTGCATAGTTTAAGGAATGTTTCTTCTAATTTTTTCTTTAGGCATTTTGGTTATATCCTATGTGGTTGTGTCCAAAATTAAATCTCTTACTATTTATTCTCTTGTTAAAACCCCTAAGAAGTGTCATCCTTTATATTTTTTGTTTAATCTTCCTAATGATCAATACATTTCTTATGATGATCTTATGGCTAAACAAAATTGTATTGTACAATCTTCTTTTATAAAAGCTTCTTGAAATTATGAAAAGACAAGTAATGAAAATTTATATATAAATGAATATGGTGACATTTATATCTTATACTTTTTGGACCTATAATGCTTAAACGGTGCATTTATTGGACCCTTGAAACATTTACATAGGTAAATAATAAATGTTTTAGTATTATTTAACACTAGTTAAATCATTATGTAAATACAATAATAAAACATATCAATTATTACTATTGTTTAAAATTTTCTTGGGGAGAGGTTGGACCCATTTGTTACAACGGTCCAATGCCACAACCAAATATAATTTTTTTTACCCCTTTGGTAATTTACACACATACAACATTGCAACATTGTAATATATTTGTGCGTGGAAAATATCATTTCAAAGAGAGTTCTATGAAAAATAGTTTGAGATAAGTAAGACATTGAAGTATTTTATATTGGGTACATTGGGAGTTAATCAAATATATGAATATAACAATATTTGGTTTGTTACATATTTGAGGTTTTCCACATAAATTTTTTGTGTCAACATCGATTTTTGTCTTTGTTAATTCATTCATGTATCTAAATTTATTTTATGTGATCATATTGTATATGAATTTTAAATTTTATAATGATATCAAAGCAAAGGACATGATGGTTGATTAAAAATACTTTGGAGATAGGTTTATTTTCTAGTGGGATCAAATTAAATCAAATTCTAAGCATATTTTAGCATGAAACTCACATATACGGTTATCTTGTGGTTTAATTTTTTTCTAGGTGCATTACTATAACTAATCAATTCCAAGGTTTTGGCATGTTTTGGACACATTAGTGTGGTCTATTTTTTTTGTTTTGAAGCCTTGTATTATTATTTTTTTCAACTTTTTAAATAAAGTTATTTAGATAGTTGTTCTCTATGTGACACTTTTGACACCTATTATAATGCAATTTATTATATTGTTTCACATTTATTTGAACAATTAAATCTTTTTTACATTAAAAATCTACTTTATTTTGAAAATATAGTACAAAATCTCATTAATAAAAGTTCATTTTAAGTTATTATCTAGTTTTATACTATGATTCTTGAAGGTAAATTATGGCTTCGCCTAAATTTTTTTTAGATAAACATCAAATGCTTAATGGAACTAACTATAATATTTAGAAAATCTACATTAAAGAAAAATTTATGACTTAGATGTTGTGGAATATTGTCGTTTGAATTGAAAAAGCCTTGTAAGGATGACATGTTACCCTTAAAGTTTCAAATGTATTTCAATAAAAATCACAATAATCCATGTTGATAACCTTACAGAGTGTTAACTATGAATTCCTACTCCATATTGGTAATCAGGAATCTTCTAGCAATGATCGGAAACTTATTAAGTCTATGCATGAGGACACTCATCTCTACAACATAATAATGTTGATTCTTGAATTATTAACTACACCTATGAAAGGTGGTGAAAAGGTTGTTAATATTCTTACTAAAATTAATAATATTAAAGATCAGCTAGGTGGTTGTAACTATAATTTGATTCAAGATCAATTTTTTTATTTTATTATTCATCTTAATATTCATGAAAAATTCATAAATTTATCTCAATTCTAAATTTAAGTTACCAAATAGAGAAATATATACCATACCTCATTACTCTATCAGCTCCTATGATTCAAAAAGAGCAAGGGGTGTTTAATTTATTTCTAAAGAGAATACAACTTAGGCATTTCTCACTCTCAACCCCATTTTTGATAAAAATAGAAACCATAAACCTAACCCTAATTCTCCTAAAGGCAAAAATGGGAACAAGATATTTGGTAATAAGAATAAAAAACCTAATTTTAATGGAAATCGTAATCTCTATGGTAAATTCGGTCATAGAAGGGAAACATGCTATAAAAAAAATATAGTGTTAATAATAAATCTTCTAAAAATAACACAGGGAATAAATCTAATAAAAACAAATAGAAGAATCAAAACCATAATTAGAATAAAAACTAGTATCATAATTCTAATGTTATTACTTTATATGTTGCTTTATTTGATTCAAATGAGAACAAATGGATTATAGATAGTGGTGCACCACACCATATGACTTGATTATCTTGTATATTATATGATTCTATAAATATTTTTAAAATATTTACTTAGGAGATAATTCTTTCATAGAAGAAACTATGCAAGGAAAGACAATTTTTTTAAATGTTATTATTAATGATATTTTCTATTTACCCAAACTTAAAAAATTTCTATCTTGTTCTCAAATTATGAATGATAAGTTAATTAAAACATTACTTAAATATAGCTAGTATATTAAAAATCAATCTAGTTCTCTGATTGTAGAAGGTGTTTAAAAGAATGGTTTATAAATTATTACTACTTATTTTACATGTTTATTTTCATCACATAAAAAGAATGAATCTCAATTATGGCATGAAATATTTTGACATGTTAATATTATAAGTTTACATGATATGTATTTTCATAATATTATTATTTGTTTGCCTTCTATATCTTCTCATCATGAAAGTTGTGAAGGTTGCTTATGTGTCAAGAAACATAATAATCCCTTTCACAAGAAGCATGATGTGTATTCCCCTTATCATTTATAATTAATTCATAGTGACGTTGTATGAACTTTTTATATATAAATATCTCTTTTTATGTTGTTAATTTTATATATTATTATAATCGAATGATTTGGTCATATTTATTTAAAAGTAAATTTTAAGTGTTGTCTAAATTCATGTAATTTAAAGCTATTGTTGAAAATACTTATAGTTTTTATATTAATAGATTAATATTTTATAATGGTGGTGAATAAATTATTAAAGAGTTTGATTCTTTTTGAATTAATAGTGGTATTCAAAAGGAACCTCCATATTCCCTTTAAAAAAATGGTATTACTAAAAGGAAAAAGTGCACCATTATAGAAATGGCTAGAACAATCTTGCATTCTAAAAATATTCCTAAGTTTTTAATGGGATGAATACTTGAGCACTATTGTGCATATTTTTAATAGAGTCTCTACCAAATCCTTGCATCTTTCTACTAGTTTATAAATGTTGTATAAAAATAAACCCAGTGTGGCTCATCTTAGCATCTTTGGTATCCATGGTTCCTTATTTATTCCTAAAATTAAAAGAAAGAAGCTTGATCCTACCTCATATTATTGTATTTATGTAAGTTATGAATGTAATATAAAATATTTAAGAGTACATGATCCATATAAATGTTAGATCATTGAGAACATAAATATTCTTATTCTTGAAAAACATTTTTCTGAGACCTACGTGGAACCTCCTCAATGTTATTCTTTTGATGAACCTAGCTTTTCTATTTATTTTTATGAAAAAATAGATGCCCTAGAGGAAGTTTTGATTTTGAAGGAGTAATGTCAGGCTCCCACTTTCAGCCCAACTTATTGTATTATTTAAGACATAATTTGTTTGGTGGAGGCTGACAGGGAAATTGAAGAGATGCATCTCTTTCCTCTCACTTGTATATATATAGAGTGATTTCTCATTGTTCAAGAATAATAAGAAAGACAATTCATCATAAAATGGATTTCTATTCTTATTATTCAATATATAAGAGACATATTGTTGCTGGGTTTTTCCCTTCAAGTTGGAGGGTTTTCCCAGGGTATATTATTGTGTTCATTCTTCATTGTGTTGCATTTTCTGATTGTTTCAAATCTGATCATAAAACTAACATGGTATCAAATCAAGTTTGAAGAAGATCATGATCATATTTGTCATTATAGGCAATAATCTATTGTTATTCATATCTCACTACGGTAATGACGTAATTATGGGCATCATTGACATTGAAATATGGCTTGAGAGTAAAAGCTTCCATGATGGAGGCCTAGGACCCGTTCCCTCAAAATGGAAGGGCATGTGCCAAAGTGGTGTGATGTTCAATTCCTCACACTGCAATAGGAAAATAATTGGAGCTCACTATTTCTTTAGAGGCTACTAAGCAATGCATGGTCATCTTGATATAAGTGAATAAAAATTAGTCAAGGACAACCACAGGCATGAAACATCAATAGGAAGTTGATCCATCTTTGGATAACTTAGAGTCTAAGTAACCCTTTGAGTTTTATGTTCAATCTAAAAAACATAAATGGGTAGAATCTCTAATCCAATATTCTAATATTTAAAATATTAATAAATTAACTAGGAGTAAACATTATTATCATGCCTTAATGACTATGTATGAATGTGAACCTCAATATTTTGAGGAAGCCATTTAGGATGATATACGTAATGTTTTTATGGAAGTGAAGTTCAATGCCTTAATTAAAAATTAGACTTGGAATCTCATCTTTCCTCCACCTAAAAGGCATATTGTACTTGTAGGTGGCTTTCTAACATCAAGTATAGTTTAATTGGTAAATTTGAAAAATTTAAAGAAATCTTATCACTCTTGGGTTTACTCAAAAACTCAGAATTGACTATGTTGAAACCTTTCCTCTTGTATAAAAAATGAGTATTGTTATATTATTGATTTCTCTTGCATCCTAGAATGGTTGGGCTATCTAACAAATGGATGTCAAGAATGATTTTATAAATGGTGATTTAGAAGAGAAAATCTATATGAATCAATATAAATGTTTCACTAATTATAACAAATAACATTTTGTGTACAAATTAAATAAATCCTTGTATGGTTTAAAACAAGCTCCTCGAGCTTGGTATTCTTAAATTACTTCCTTTTTTAAAGAACTAGGTTTATTTAATTTATATTTTGAAAATTATCTTTTTGTTAAAGTTATAATTGGTCATGTTATCTTAATTGTTTTATATGTTGACAATATTTTAATTGACGGAGATATGACTAATTTAATTCATAAATATAAGAATAAAGTAAGTAAAATGTTTGAAATGATTGATTTAGGAATTTTTTTATCATTTTTTAAGAATAGATATATTTAAGGATAAATATTCTATTATTGTATCACGATATCATTATGCACATAATCCCATTATTAAGTTTAATATGTTTGATTATAAATCTACATCTAATCCTATTGAATTTGGTTTCAAACATGATCCAAAACATGCATTTGAAAAATTTAACCCTACTTTGTATAGACATCTTGTTGGTAGCAGTTTGATTTATCTAACCATTACTAAGCCAAATATTTCATATGTTGTTGGTTTTTCTTCTATATTTATGCAAGATCCATATTTGGATCATTAATATGTATATATATAAATGTATTATTCATTATATTAAAAAAATAATTTATTTTATTTTATTTTATTCTTCCATTAATAATGGTAATTTATATGGTTATTATGATACTAAACATGTTGGTGATACATAGATCACAAATATACTTATAGATATGTGTTTATGTTTGGTACAGGTGTTATCACTTGGAGAAATGAAAATCAACCTATTGTCTCTATCTCTTTTTCTGAATTAGAGTACAAAAGTGTTATGGAAGCTGCCAAATAAGACATGTGGATGTAAAGGTTATTGAGAGAGCTTCATTTGAATGTTTTTCATAGTACCATCCTTCACTATGATAACCAAAGTTGTATAGCTCTAGAAAAAAATATTACAACACCAATGAGCTAAATAGATTGATGTTCATGTGCATTTTATTTGAGATAAAGTCCTCAATTGTGATATTGATTTATAGTTTTATCCTATGGATGAATAAGTGGAAGATATCTTCATAAAACTAATTGGTGCTACCAAGTTTTATCAGTTTATTATAATGTTGGGCCTCTCAAAGTTTATATTGAGGGGGGGGGGTGCATCAAAATGTCACTTCTTAATGGTTATGTGTTCCTTCTTCTTCTCTATACTTATTCTCATTATAAAACATTATAAACTTCATAAGGAATTTATGTGATTTAAGTAAACTTCATGTGGAAGTTTTAATTTTGTAGTAATACATAAAATCATACTTTGTAATGGAGTTCATTATGTTATAAAAGACTATTAATATGTTTTGTTAATTATTCATAATAAAATGTGAGATATAGTCTCATGATCATACTAGCCTAAAACTTAACTTGAGTATTTTATGGATTATAATTATTTTTATTTAAAAAGGTAACTTTGTCATGATGAAAATTTTTAAATCCTTAAAATTTCTATATAATATAATTCCTTTATTAAGGTGACTATGGAATATATCCCCACTTAACATTTATGGTGAGTGTTGTAACATATAATGCTTAAGTGGTGACTTTGTTGGACACTTAACACATTTACATAGTTAAATAATAATAATAATATTATTATTATTATCTAATAGGTGTTAAATCTTCATGTAAATACAATAATAAAACATATTAATTATTACCATTCTTTGAAATTTTCTTTGGGAGAGGTTAGACCCATCAGTTATAATGGTCCACCTCCACACCCAAAAATAAAAGGGTTTATACCCCTTTGGTAAATTACACACATACAACATTGTGACATTGTAATATATTTGCATGTGGAAATTTTCATTGTAAAGAGAGTTATATGAAGAATGGTCTGAGGAGAAGTAATAGGTAGAAGGATTTTGCATTGGGTACACTATAAGTATCTAAAATATATGAATATATTAGATTGTGATTTTTTACGTCTTTGAGGTTTCCCACGTTAAATTTGTGTCAACATTGCTTTGTGTCTTTGATAATTCATTAATGTATCTAAATATATAATGTGTTTATATTGTATATGCATTTCAAATTTTATCAACATTATTACTCTTATGATTATGATTCCCAATATTAGGAAGAGGAATGTGAAGAGCCTAGTTTTCATTTTTCTCCTACATTATGTATTTCCAATTCTAATCATGACTTAATTAAATGTTTAAAATATGAATCAATGGTTGAATATACATCTTATTTATCTAGTTAGGATATTTCTACAAAAAAAATATGTTCTTTGAAAAATCTTTAAAATATTATTCAAATTGAATATTCCATTCATTATTCATTCCATTCAAATGCAAATAGTGAAAATACCTATCTGTTTAGAGATCTAGATGATATAAATATATGTACTAATTCTCTCCCTATCTTTGTAACTTGGAAAGACAAAAATTATAAAAAAGATGAAAATGTTAAAAATAGTGTAGATTCATGTTCTTTTACCCTTCTTCTAATTCAAGATAAAAAACAAAACATATTTGTTAAAGGTTTCCTAATGTAATAATTTCCTAAACAAATAACATTGATGTAATTACCAATGAAAATGATAGTTATGCTCATGTTACTTTTTCATATGACAATTATGTACTTAAATTAGAAAGTGATATTGTGCATATTCTATCCCTTTCTCTTTTTAATTCAAAAATGAAAGTGAAACTTGCATTTTTCCTTCCTATAACAATGTTTCAATTAAAATTTATAATATTCTTTTTTATCTTTATTTTAAACTTTCTACTCAAAAACATGTTCCAATTATAGATGAAAATAATGACAATAATTTATGTATCCCTTTTGTATGTAATCTATGTACTCAAACTCTTTCAAATGATGGCTGCATTAACCTTCATGATATCTAAAATGATATAAGGACGTCTCTTAAATCATCATGTAAAATGGATATTCCTTTAACTAATACTTTTAAAACATACATATTGGCCAAAATTGGCCCACATACAAAGCCTTTACATGTATATCCTAAGTAGTCTTCATCTAAAATCATGATCTAAGGATCAAGGGAAAGAATTACTTATTTTAGGGTTTTGGTTCATTTGTCTTTCCTTAACGAGTGTAACTATATATAAAACCAATAAATGAATTGGTTTTCACAAAGAAGACAATGATCTAGTTCATAATTGTTGACCTTTGAAGGTCTAAGCTCAGTCATGATCTACCTAGTTCATTCAAGCAAAATAATTCACAAGTTCAAGCCAAGTGTATAATTTCAAAAAATATCTAGCAGTGTGGGATGTGTTAGGGAACATCAAATTAAAGCCATAATAAATAGCCATTTTTATTTAAAATATTCAAAAATATCCTAAAATTAAATATGGGAATGTCAAGTGGCACAATCTTAACAGTAGATCAAAGATCAATGGCATGCAGGTGATCAACAAAGTCAACAAGTCAAAAAATATTAACAATACATATTGAATCATGTAAAAGTAGATCCAATAATGAGTTTAAGGTTAAAAGGTAAGAGGATCTTGAGATTGAACATAGTGATGACATGTGTCTCAAGCACAATGACTTCAAATAAATCAATGACCCACATTCCATCATATTATTAAATAGAGATCAACAATCCATGTTTGATCTGACAAAGTAAAGATTGATGGATCACATTAAACCATGTGGATGAAAATTTATGGTGAGCACAAGGTCAACAAATTAGTGGCTCTTGAGATTAAATGCCTTGATGACAAGTGTCATGATCATGGTGACTTAGTGCATCAATGGTCTGTGTTTGATCATACAGATCAAAGATTAATGGAGTGTATTTAATAGTGATAAGGAGATCAATGGTGTGTATGAGGTCAAAAATTTAATGATATTATATTACATGTGAGGTTACAACATGGTGTAAGCAAGTTTCATTACATGAACAGACAATAGGGTCCATAAGAGACATGTGGGACTACCCAGTGTCACATTTTTGAAAGTTGAGATAAATATTGATGTGAGGTTACCAAGTTAAAAAATATTAGAAAAAAAAATTAGATCAATGGCAAACAATCAAGGTCAAAGCTAGGAGACTCTTGAGAGGATCAATGGAAAAAATTTGATTAGTTTCTAAAGGGGCATAAAATGAATACATGTGTCAAAAGCAAAAGTAATTAGATTTTAAAATGAAGTAGACAGCTCGAGGAGAGGCCACATAGGTTGACATTACATATTAAATGATTTTGTGAACTCAAGCATTCAAATGTATGAACATGAGATAAAAATAGTTAAGAACCCTGGTTTGAATATTTAGAGCCTATAGGCCATGTTTTCTAAGGTTGCAATGTCATTTCATGATTGTATTCATTATTATTTAAAAGGGATCCACATGTACAATGAGTTATTAGCTTCCATAATGTTTTAACTTTTATAACCATGGTTTCTTGATTATTTGAATGGGATGGATACATTTAAGATTGAGGTGTCCATGAAAAACCAATAAGGTAATTGGTTTTCCATTGTAGGGAGACCTATAGTAAGTTCCAACAAACACTATAGAATCATTAGTATATTAGTGGAGAGTGGTAAGAGAATGATCATAGAATTGATCTCATGATCATTTTTCAAAAGTAGGATAGGCCTATTTTTGATCATCCTCTCAAAGTGATCAGTCACCTATAATAGGCCTAAATGAAAACAATCACTTGGTATGATTGCCATTGTCATATATTTTGCACCAACTAGAAAGTAGGTAACTAGCACCCAATTTTTTAGGGTATCTAATCAAATTAATACATGTGACAACCACAATGCAAAAATATAAGGTGATGGATCTGATAGAATGATCAACCAAGGCTCTATCTCAATACTTGGTGTGTACTCTCCACCCTATCATAAAGATGTTCCTATGTGCTATAAATCTTAGCTTGATATAGTGTATAAAGGGAATCTTATTTGACATGGTGAAACCCTACCAAAAAAATTGTATGAAAGACCTCTTAAAGCAATCAAGATAATTTTTACCTATCTCTTGCCTCTAAATTGTGTTTATCAAGCTTGTACATGATGTCATTGCGAAGAAGTGTTATTCCATGTCTATTGTCATATTTTTTTTTCTATTTTTAGGTGTTTTAAAGTTAGTTTTAGGTTTTAACTTGAGATATTTATTAAATTAATGGATTCTCATTACGAATCTTAGAATTCCTCTTTATTTCATTCATTTTTGGTGAGCCTAGTTTATGAAATACTTATGCAAATTAGATAAATTATGAGATTATGTGAGATGGAATTATCTTATGCTAAATCAATGTTTATTTCAT
The DNA here is from genome assembly GCA_037957365.1 of Torreya grandis. NCBI lineage: Eukaryota > Viridiplantae > Streptophyta > Pinopsida > Cupressales > Taxaceae > Torreya > Torreya grandis. Next base: position 135,084 of record JARHVA010006377.1, on the reverse strand, counting down.
ACTTATGTGAGTGTCAATTGATTTGTTGTATCACACTTTTATCTCTTTTAGTTAATATATCCCCATTTCTATCCCTTTTCAAACTAGAAACATTAGGTTAGGTTACCAAGAGGAAGTCAACTTTATTTAGAGGTCCAACCTCACCTTAGGATACGCATAACTTGAGTTTATTCCCATTATGTAGCTTAGTTGGAGAGAGATTGAATAACCCTCTCTAAGGGTGAAAACTAACTCCTAAAATAAGTTTTTACATGTTAGGTGGGACAAAATTCAAAGAATATTAGTCAAGTTTGATGCTGATTTGACAAATTTAAAACATTATATCTTTCATATTTTAATATCTGATGACTCTGAAGAATACTCAATATTTTGGTAATAGAGTAGTAGTTATATTTCATGCCAAAGGTGACTACAAGATCAAATTCTAAATGCATTCCTTTTGAATTTATTGAATTACCTTTAAACTCATTAAGAAGGTTGAGATTTATTAACACTCACCCATACGTGGGAAACTTTCCTTCTAAACCAATTTTAAAATCTACCTTTACAATAAGATCTTTGTTATCACCTATCATTGCCATGGTATTCCCTAAAGCTTTCCATTTTATTTATTTCAATAGTCATAGTCTATTTAACCTCAATCACTATTATCCTATTATAGTGGAAACTCTTAAAAGTGTTCCTACTTTATGGGAGACTAGTCTATAACCCCTTTTGAGCACCTCAGGGATGTAGCCAACTTCTACAATATTCATGACATCAATGAGGAAAATATGGCCATTAGGTTGTTGGCCATCTATTTTAATGGTAAATCCCTAGAATAGTATAGAAACCTTACTACTATCTCCATCACATCATGGGATCAGTTAGGTGATTCATAGTGTAAAAGGTTTGAAGACAAAAGTAACCACTTGTCACTTGTTAAGCAGTTAACTATAATCAAGAGGGCTCTTCATGAGGTTATGAAATATTTCAATATAAGATTTAAAAATACATGGGACATGATTACAATATATATTAGGCTTACTCTTAACTATGATTTCCTTTACTATCTAAAATCTCTTAATAGTGATATTGCAATAATTATCCATTCTATGGCAGGAAACACACTACCAAATGCTTATGAGGTGGCAATCAGAGTAGAGGATTGTTTAGTATAAGATAACAAGCTTACAACTAGACCACCAATGCCTTTTTTTCCTAAGATTCAAATACCTAATATCATCATTCCTCCCCTTACTTCCATTCTACCTATGATAAAACTTGCTACCATACCTACAGCAAAGTAAGAGAAGGCTTCAACTAGTCAACCTAGTGACTCCCAAGAGCTCAAGAGCATACTTCAATCCTTTGAAAATGAATTGGTGAATGTGAAGAGGTAGTAATCATATATCAATAAACATTATTAATCTCTATATCATCCTCAGTAGTAGTCTTATCAAGCCAATATGCCACCCTACAAAGGAAATTTCCAAGGCCAAGGCCAAGGATAAGGGCAACCTAACTATGTTAGGCAAAATAATTATAATCCAAATGCTATAAGTACTTTTAATACTTTGGTCCATACTCAGAACAACTTTTCTCAAGAAATTAAGTGCACTATGCCTTGGAATCAATATTTCAATCCATCCATTATCTCAAACACTAAGTTCAATCAGGCTTTCAATGATTTATGGTAGTAGGGTGCTAGCTATAGATACAATCAAGATTTTATGGCTTAGAATACAAAAATACCTATGATGACAAAAATATAAGAGCCTCAACAAGGCAAAGATCCTAATGAAAGACCAAAATAATTGGGTGCTAAAATGGTTAATTATGAACATGAAGAATTCTATGTATCTAATTAGTAGGCTAATTTTTAGCCAAGCAAAAATTCCATTATCATCTAATACTAGGTTCAAGAGAAGGAACATGGATGGTAACCAAGAAATATTCAAAGAGACTCCTATTATTACCCAATTATTATCAAAGCCAAGTGAACCTACTGCTTCTTTAAAATTTCCAATAGCTCTAAAGGTTCCAATTGCTCTAAAGAATTAGAATCAAGGGAATGATTTTGTACCCCAAAAATCATAAGTTCAAAATATGGTTGTGGCTCCCAAGACACAAGCAAAGGTTGGTGGTTTTCCCATCAACATAATTGAGTAATTGAAAAAATACATTGTGAGTGTTCCAATATGGGACATGCTTTCCATGCATGGTCAGGTGGATATCCTTCAAGAAGATTTGTCAAAGATCAATATTTCTAAGAATCCACCAAATAAGGAAAATGTCATTCTCACCAATATAACCAAGGAACCTAATGAAGGGAAATCAAATAAGGTGGTCAAACTTCCTCCCTTCTACATTTTTGTAATCATTGGTGACTCTTTGGTATATAATTGTATGGTGGATAGTGAAGCAAGTACTTTAGTGATGCCAAAGTCAATAGATAATTAGCTTGGTTTAATGTATGAACCCAAATCTAAGGCAGTTTGCATCTTGATGGATCTTCTACAAAACTAGTTGGCATCATCAAAGGTATAAAATTGATCCTACCTATTTTTCCTAGTGTTTTAAAGGCTCAAGATGTGTTGATTCTAGATGTGCCTCCTCATTTTGATCTATGTTTATCTAGAGACTTCACAACAAAAATTGAGGGTTATCTAGTAGGGGATTAGTCCCATATGGATTTTAAGACAAGGTATAGAACCAAAGTGTCTATTAAAGATGATCCTATTTCACAATTTCACATAGATCTTATGCACCAAGTATCCCAAACATCAACTATACCATTCTTGATGAAGATGAACACCTGCTTAGTCAAGAAGTAGAAACTCATATTGAAGGCATACCTAGTATGTTCTTGGATGAGTTATGGAGTGTAAATCAACTAATTGACCATTTGGAAGGTGATAAAGAAAGAGACACGGGTTTCTACTAATTACATGAGGATAATGAATTCTTTCCATCCTTCATTAGGCCATAGGAAGATGCTAGTGGTTTTTGGAAATTGTTTTTGATGGCTCAAGGATTAAACATGGAGTAGGTGTAGTTTTAATGTTGGTATCTCCATCCAATGATAATTAATTATCTTATTGTAGGTTCTAATTCAATTTATCTTGAAATGTATTTGAGTGTGAGGGTGTTATCCATGGCGTTCAATGGGCTAGTAAGAGGGGAATCAAGTAGTTACAAGTATATGTGGATATTGAGCTAGTAGTACATAAATCAGAGGCCAAAACACCATGAATAATATATCAATGAAATAATAAAAACATAGAGTATGAGACATACTTGAGGAATTTAAGGCCTTCAACATCCAAATAGTGCCAAAGAACTAAAATCAACATGTTGATAGGCTGGTTGTTATGGAAGCTCAATTTGACATCCTAGATGAGCTAAAAAAGTCCAACGTATAACCACATGTTAAAGTGGTGGTAAGACTATAAATGATAGACAATGATGATCATTGGTAGGTATTTGATAGTGACAAGTAGATTGCTTATTTATTATAATAGGAAGCTAATTTTTTCTTAATGAACCAAGGTAAAATCCAACATCAGTATGAGGACCAAATTATTCAGTTAAGGTCTAAAAAACTTCCTAAAGGGCTAGTCATCCTTGAATGATTTTTCCTTGAGGGAGACCATATGAGGAAAGATAAGGCAATAATATCAACTAATGAGGATAACTATGAAATATTTCTTATCCTCAAAGACAAGATCCTCAAGCTTGGAAAGGTAAACACTAAGGTTGAAAGGCATGATTTCATTGAAATTTGCAAGGAATATTCAGACATCTTTGTTTGGGAATACAATGATTTGAGAGGCTTTGATCCCAAGATAGACCAACACACTATAGAATTGGAGGTTAATGTCAAACCTATTAGGTAGAAGCAAAGTAATATTAAACCTAAAATTAAAGGCTAATGAGGAAAGAATTGAATAAATTGACTGAATCCAATATCATCTTTCTTATCAAACACTCCTCATGGGTAGCCAACTTGGTACTTGTGAGGAAGAAAAATGGTGAGATCCAGTTGTGTGTTGACATCAAAGACCCAAATAAGGTCTCTTTAAAATATCATTACCCTTTACCATCCATGGAAAAACTCCTTCAAATGGTTTTTGGTTCATATTGCTTCTCTTTTTTAGATGGGTACTTATAATACAACTAGTTGATGGTAAGAGAATAAAACCAATATAAGACTACCTTTACCACAAAGTGGGGTACATATGCTTATCAAAAGATTCCTTTTATCCTATCAAATATAGGGTCCACTTTCTAAAGATCCATGGACATGGATTTCCAAGGCTTTCTAAATTAGATGGTGCAAGTCTACTTGAATGACATAACAATTTTCCCCAAGAAGGCTAGTGAACAGTTGGATCACCTATGGTTTATATTTCAAAGATGTAGAGAATATGGGATCTCATTGAATCATAATAAAAGTGTGTTTTTCATCCATGAAGATAAAATCTTGGGATATATTTTCTCAAAATAGTTATTATATATTGATATTGATAAAATAAGTGCCATCTTGGCCTTATCCTTACCCAAGCATAAGAAAGGACTCCATAGTTTCCTTGGGAAAATAAAATTATTGAGAATGTTTATGCCTAGTTTTGTAAACTTGGTCAAAACCATCGATACCATGTTGAAGAATAACTAAGTGTTCACTTGGTCAAATGAAGGTAAAGCAACATTTGAGGCTATCAACCAAGCCATTTCCCAAGCACCCACACTCATGAATCCTAATTTCTCAAGGGATTTCATATTTTATGTCTTTGCCAATATTTATAATATATAAGATAAGTTGATGCAAAATAATGGTGAATGACTTGAGTAGCTAATTGATTTTTCTAGTCAAGGGCTAAGGGATATGAGGTAAGGTATACTTTTATAGAAAATAAAGTCCTTACAGTGTTAAGAAGCCTTAAAAAGTTTAGACCAATGCTCTCCAATGGAAAAATATATCTTATGGTGTCTCATCCTAGAGTGAGGGACTTCATTCTTAACAAAGACTTGGATGAAAAAAGGTCTAGTTAGATTACCAAGGTCATGGAGTATGACATGGATATTAATGTCAATAAGCTATTAAGGGGAAAATTCTTATGTGAGCATGTGGTGGATGACCTTCATTAGGACAAAGAGGTTGTCTTGGTGACACAAGATGACTCACAAATAGATGAACCTCCATCTCACATAGTTGGCTCTAGGGTATGCCATATTTATTGATAAAAATGAAGTACCCACAACATATGGATAGGCTAAAAATAATGTATTTTATACTTTAGTTTGTACCTTATGCATTAGTTGATTGGGTTTTATTTAGAAAGGACCTCAATACTATGGTGCATTGATGATGACCCAGTGACTAGGCCTTGGGAATAATTCCATGATGGGCCTGTAGGATGCCATGTTTCTCCAAATACTACAAGTGATGAGGTCTATTTAATATTAGCCCAATCTATATAAGTATGCATATGCGTTGGTAACAAAGTGTCAAAAGTCAGCTCTTTTTGTAGGCAAGCAAAGATTGGCAACCCTTTGTCACAACCTAATCTAGGTGGAATATCCCTTCATGTAGTGGGGTTTAGACTTCATAGGAATAATTAATCCACCTTCTAGTGGAGGAAATAAATGGGTACTCACTACTAACGATTACTTCAGTAGGTGGGTGGAATCAATTTCCATGAAAGAAGCTAATGAAATAGTAGTGTTGGACTTCTATGACAATATAGTGATGAGGTTTGGTGTATCAATAAGAATAATTTTAGATATTGCCTTAGCATTTATTGTCATGAATACAAGTGAATGGGCACTTTAGTCTGGCATCTACCCTAGTACATCCTCAAATTACTACCCCCAAGGCAATGGACTAGTAGATTACACAAATAAAAACTCAATAAGGATCATCAAGACGATTATGGAAGAGAATTAGAGACTGTGGCACACAAAATTAAGGATATCCCTACGATATGATAAAGTGAATCCAAAATTTTTCATTGGTAACTCACCATTCACCCTTGTATATGGGAGGGAGGCCAAACTACCCATCTCTCTTGAGTTACCTACCTTAGATTTAGCCCATAAATTTGAGTTGATGGAGAGTGAACCTATGAGCATAAGGATGGCAAAGCTCATGGAGATTGAATAAACAAAGGACCTTGTAATGTAGACATTAAAGTCACACCAAGATCAATTCAAGAAAGCACTTGACAATAGATCCATAGCAAGGGACTTCAAAGAAAGTGATCTATTTCTCAAGTGGGATTCAAATAAAGCCAATCTAGTTAACCATACCAAGTTTGATAGCTTGCAGAGTGGCCCTTACATGATCCATGGATGCAAATAACATAATGATTTTTAACTTGCCCAACTAGATGGAGAGGTATTACCCATCACATTCAATGGGATTTATTTAAATCCTTGATTTTAGAAGAGTTTACAACCATTATATATATTATACATAATAAAGTAGATTTTGTTATTTTCCTCTAAGTGCCATATGCACATCTTTTTAAGTTGTGTGTTCCCTTTTCTAAGTGCCTTAGGCATGATGTTTTTTTCTGTTCTTATTTCCCTTGTTGCTTCAAGAGGAGATTTTAGAAAGGGACAACCTTGTATCATTTTCATCAAATGATAAGGAAGACTTGTGACCATGTAGTCCCAATGGATCAGACAATGTAACTAATCTATTTTATAGAAGGCATGCAATCCCAAGAGGTCACCAAAAATGTTGGCCAAAATTGGTCCACATATGAAGATTTTACATGTATAACCTAATCAATCTTCATCTATAGCCATGGTCTAAGGATCAAAGGAAGGAATTTCTCCCTTTAGGGTTTTGGTTCATTTGTATTTTCTTAACGATTGTAAATATATAGAAAACTAATAAAGGAGTTGGTTTTCACATATAGGATAATGAGATAGCTCATAATTGGTGACCCTGAAAGGTCTAAGATTAGTCATGATCCTCTTGGTTTATTTGAGAAAAATAATTCACAATTTCAAGCGAAGTTTATGCCTTAAAAAAGATCTAGTAGTGTGGGATGTGTCAAGGAACATCAAATTAAATCCATGAGAAATAGCCATTTTGATTTAAAATATTCAATAGGATCCTAAAATTAAATATGGGGCTACCAAGTGACACAATCTTAACAAAATATTAAAAATCAATAGCATGTAGGTGATCGATAGAGTTAATAAGTCAAAAAAGATCAAAAGTGCATGTTAAATCATGAAAAAGTAGATCTAATGGTGAGCTTGAGGTTAAAAGGTCAGAGGATATTGATATTAAACATGGTGATGACATGTGTCTCAATCATGGTGAATTCTAAATAAATCAATGGCCGACATTTGATCATATTGTTAAATAGAGATCAAAGGTATACATTTGATTTGGAAGATCAAAGATCAATGGAATTCATTTAACATGTGGATGAAGATAGATGATGAGCATAACGTCAATAATTTAATAGATCTTAAGATTGAATGCATTGATGACAAGTGTCATAATCATGGTGACTTAGCAGATCAACGATCTGCATTCGATCATATAGATCAAAGATTAACAAAGTGTGTTTAATTGTGTTGAGGAGATCAATAGAGTACATGAAGTCAAAAATTCAATGAGCTTAGATGGCACATGAGGATGTCACATGGTGTAAGTGAATTTGATCATATTAATAGATAACAGGGCCCATAAGAGGCATGTAATACTACCAAGTGTCATATTTTTGAAAGCTAGAATAAAGATCAATGCGGAGCTGCCAAGTGGCACAATATTAGAAACATAATGTAAATCAATGACCAATAATGAAGGTAAAATCTAGGAGACTCCTGAGATGATCAATGGAGCAAATTTTATCATTTCTAAAGGAGCATAGGATGAATACATGTGTCTAAAGTGATAATAGTTAGATTTTAAAATGAATTAGATATCTCAAGGAAAGGATTTTATGTACTCGAGCATGAAAATGTATGAACATGAGAGAAAAATAGTTAAGATCCATGGTTTGAAGATTTAGAGCCTACAGTTCTAAGGTGTAGTGTCATTTCATGATTATATTTATTTTTCTTTAAAAGGTACCCACATGTACAATTAGTTCTTGGCTTCCATAATTCTTTGACCTATATAACCATGGTTTCCTACTGATTCAAATGAGATGGATACATCAAAGAATGAGGTGTCCATGGAAAACCAATAAGGGAATTTGTTTTCCATTCCATGAAGACCTATAGTAAGGCCTAACAAGCACTATATAGTTAATAAGATATTAGTGGAGTGTGGTAAGAGAATGATCTTAGAATTGATCTCAAGATCATTTTTCAAAAGTAGTCTAGGCCTAGTTTTTATCATCATCTCATAAGTGATTGGTCACCTAAAGCAGGCCTAAAAGAAAACAATGGCTTGGTATGATTACCATTATCATATATTTTACAATAGTTGATAGTTGTGTAACTGGAACCTATTTTTTTAGGGGTTCTATTTGAATGATTTCATGTGGTGACCATAGCACATAAGGACCAAGGTGATGGAGCTAGTAGAATGATTAACTAGGGCTCTAACTCAACACCCACTGTGCACTCTCCACCCTAGCACAAATATGATCCTTTGGGCTATAAAACCTAGTTCAATCTAGTGCAAAAAGGGACTCTCATTTGAGATGATGAAGCCCTACCAAAAAAACTGTATGGAAAACCTCTTAAAGTAATAAATATAATTTTTACCTATCTCTTGCCTTTGAATTGTGTTTAGCAAGCTTGCATGATGGCCTTGTGAAGAAGTGTTATTCCATGTCTATTATCCTTTATTGCATATTTTTAGGTGTTTTAAAGTTAGTTTTAGGCCTGAAATTGAGATATTTCCACCATTAATGGATGTTTGGTGTGAATCTTAGAATTCCTCTTTGCTTCATTCATTGTTTGGTGAGCCTAGTTTATGAAATACTTATGCAAATTAGCTAGATTGTGAGATTGTGTGAGATGGAATTATATTATGCTATATCAATGTTTATTTCATACTTATGTGAGTGTAAATCAATTTTATGCATCACCCTTTTATCTTATTAGTTACCATATCCCCCTTTCTATCCTTTTTCAAAGCATAAACACTAAGTTAGGTGATCTACCAAGAGGAAGCTGACCTTCTCCAAAGGTTCAACCTCACCATAAGATACCCATGGCCTGATTTATTACCATTGTGTAGCTTATTTGGAGAGAGCTTGAAGAACCCTCTCCAAGGGTGAAAACTAACTCCTACAAGAGTACTATAACCATAAGATAAAGTGAAATGAAAAAGGTGAGGAGGCTATCATTCTTATGTTTCATATGGATGGTAGGTTACAACCTATGAGTGCTCTTCAAATATTCCAAGTGTTAATAATAATTACCTAGTGTCTATGATGACCAATATAAGATATATTTAAAAACAAATGAGAAAAATTAAACCAAATGTACTTTAACATAATGTAACCCTTGATGATAATATTCTAGGAGATCAACCCCTTACATTGGATTTTTTTAATCTCCTTATCCTATTTTTTTTGCTATGCCTATATTAACTTAATTTGATGGTAAATGAGACCCTAAAAATCAATTAAATAATATATAAACTCCTTTAACCATTGGGATAAAATTAGGTGATTGTTATTAAAATACTTCTATAGAAGTTTAACTCAAAAATCTCTAGATTGGTTCTATATCCTTCCAAATGGTTTTTCCAAACCTTTTAAAAACTTGATTATGTGTTCTTATCTAATTTATACAAGTATAATTTACCAAAGCTACCACTAGGTCATTTTCAATCTTTAACCCAAAATGAGGATGAATCTATTCAAGACTATATTATTAGATTCAAAGATATTTTGTATTCTTTGAATGGATTTAGAGGTAAAATTAATATTTAGTAGTAGTATTATTTATTGATAGTCCACTTATAAAAAGAGACTTCACAAACTCTTTGCTTTCAATATTTTATATTTGTATGTGAATAAATATGTATGTGTATTAATAAATACTAGCATTGAATCACTTGTTTCTTCACCCTTGTTTCTTCACCTAAAAGCAAACATGCTATAAATAATTCTTATAAATCAAAACCATAAAACAAGAAGCTCCATGAGCCACCTCAAATGCCTTTTTATAAATCAGTATTGCATACCAAAAGACATAATAAAGGTATTGAAAAAATTAAAGGAGCCTACATCTAATACATCTCCTACAATAAAAACCTATACCTATACTAAGAGGCAACCACTTTAGTTTGATCAGTGAAGAGATAGACCACATGATATATTTTATACACTATTTTATATATGGTTAATTACCCTTCCTCCAAATTATTACCATCTACTATACATATTTGAAAAGGTGAAAGGATAATATTTCTACACTTGCTATGGTATTAATGGACATTATGATAACCATTTTTTTTAACTAATGAAACAAAATTCAAAACTTACAAAGTGAGGGATCATTACATTTAATAAATACATATTGAGGTCTCTTTCCCCTAATTATTCTATATGCCATTCTAAGAGGGCTGAGACATCTCATTTATTTCTTTTTCAGGTATGTGTTGTTTATCAACCTTAGTAGAAATGAACCACTATCATTATTTATTCTCCTAGTGTACCCTCTAATATGAATAATAATTCCCATGTTGCACCTACCAAGGAACCATTGGTTGATAAATATCTCACTAGAGGGATGTGTGGAGAAGGTATAGAGAAAATTTTGATAAAGCTTACCTACATATCTAAAGAGCTTCATCATAGGCCTAAGATGGATCTAGATCACTTTCATAGATCAAAGCATGGTACAAAACAAGATACACTCTCTTTATCCATCAATTTCTTAGTGATTTTTATACATATTTCACATGATTTAATGGGTTAATATCTAATGATTTTTTTTATAATATTGAAAACTTGAATATCATTTTTTAATGAGGTTAAAGGGTTAGATTTTTTAAACTAGGGTCCCCAAACCCTAAGAGAAGTAAAAACAAAAGAGAAACATAGGTCCACCAAAGACCAAGAAAAAATAGGGCCTAAAATAGCCAAAAAATAGCCCAAATCCACTAGAAGACAAACAAAAAACTATAAAGAAGAAATTGATCCTAATCTATGTCTAAGATATCTTCCCATCAACTTTTCATCCTTTTGAGATTAACATCAATTTGAAATAATTGTTTTTATTTATCTATGTATTTCTAACACCCACTACATTGAAACTATTTTCATTTCCATTTACCAATGGTGTTTGATCTGAATAACTCTCCAAGGCATGCTATGAGATTCTCGACATTATGAATTTCCTCATTCATAGCTACCTTGTTGTATCTTACTAGGAAACTAATGTCATTTTTGAGCCTCTCATTCTCATTATCTAACATGTCCACCCTAAATTGGAGGCTCTAATTTTTTTTATCATCCTCCTTGGTAGCTATGATTTGGTTAAAATTATCATTCTCCTACTACAAAAACTTGACCTTCCCTTTAAGATCTATTAATTGCCTCATGAACTAGTGCATGATGGAGTTTTACAGGTCTGATTTCTCAACAATATTATCTTTATCCTTAGAATCATCTCTATACATTCATTTCCTAGCTTTAGGAGGCTTTGGATAAAAGTACATATCACCCAAATCCTCTTGATTATAGTCATCTCCAAGCTTAGCCCTATCATCTTTAACTAAAATAGAGTCACTCGTATATCAACTTGTTTTACCTTTCTTACCTGGGATGACTTTAGAGGTCCCAGTCACACTCCTTAGATGATTTTTGATATTGTATTATGTCTTAGTGGCTCTCACATTTGCAGATTTAGAAACTTTCATAGCTAAGATCTTGGATGAAATAACCTTTGTATTCTTGCTCACATTGCTAGGGTATTTGATCCACACCTTCTTAATATTCTTAATGTCCACTGGTTTGTCCTCCATATATTTTTTATAAGAATGAGAGATGTATATATTTATCTAATTCATACCCTTTAACTACTTATGAATTATAAAAATCACCCCTTCATGTCTGGGAGCTGAGTATTTTACATTCTTATACTTTAGGATAAAGATTTCAAGTGAATAAATGATGAAGAAAGGGAGGATAAATGGAATGCCATGTATAAAATATTTAAATAACGTGAACAAGGACCACCTAATGACATTAAACCTAGATTTGAGAGTGAGATATTACATAATATGAAAGGTGACCTCTCTATAAGGCCTGGGTAGTGATTCATGATCAAATCCATTATGTAGCATTTCCAAAATTTCCCATTCCTCTAGAAATATATATTGAGGTGTTTTTAATGATGTCTCCAAGGTGTCCAAGAGTGTTCATGAGGTTTAAACTATTACAAGAGGTCAATGACAAAGTATTTCTTAGTGATCATGCATGGACCTTGCAGTGTTTGCTTGGTTAGGCAATATGATGGATGTTGATGATGTGTTGACCATATTTGAGGGGTCATATAGGGTGGAATAATTTTTTGGTTTACTTTTTGAAGTGAAAGGAATCCATGTGAGTATTATTTTTAAGGTATATGTTATATTAGTCATCTTGGCAGAGTTTCCTAAGTAAGGATATTGATGACATAATCATTTACACATGTGAAGGTGTTAGAAGAAAGTGGTCACATAGATTTATTTATTTTTGTGCCTAACAAATGTGTTTCAAATTTAATGCCTTGACATTATTTATATCAAAATTTATGGTGGTTCAAATTTGATCTCTCTATTAGATTTCATCATTTACATACTTAGCCAATTTTGCATCAAAAAGTGACTGTTGGAATTCAAATATTTAAATTTACAAAAGAAAACCAATCTGTAGTGTTTTATTTATAAATTTTGAAAATGGATGAATTTGATGATGGTGTAAAAATAAAAATGGTAAATAAATTCAAGGGAAATATTGGAAAATTTATTTGAAGGTTTGATTGGTTTTATAATTGAATTTATTGTAGTTCAAAGTTGATTTAGGGTTTGACTTTCTTCTGTAAATGACCCAAGAAGGGTGTTTGTGTTTTTATTAATAGTTTTTGGATGTTTCTTGGTGATTTATGTATTTAAGAGTGTTTAAAACTTTTTAAAGATAATTTATATGGATTTTTTAGGTTTTACCAATCCATATTTAGTATGAACCATTGCTTGAATGTTGACTGTTTATTCATTCATAATGTTTTCATAAATAAGGAAAATTATTGAATGGTTTTGCATATGTAGAAGTGTCTAGTGATGAATTTAATCACTTGAGGATGTATTATGGGTCATTTATTATGGACCTATGTTTCTTTTAAGTGGTCTTATGTTTCTATTTTTTCTTGATGAAGTGTTAAAAGGATGACTAGTTCTCTATGGACATAAAAGGTCTACTTAAGCCTAATTGAAAGGTGTTACTTCTTAAGGGTGATATATAAAAGATATGGTTAACCTATGTAGGTGGTTTTGATATTTTTTTAAGTGGGATATAAGACTTAAGGGTTAAGGAATGTCTTTTGGCCAACCAATAATGTGGTAATCATGTAGACTTTATAAAGAACAAAATCATAGACGAAGGTTTCTATATATATGAGAAAAGAGAAGAGAAAAGTGAGTAAGCTTTGTGGATGAATTGAAGAGAAGAGTAGTGTGAGGGATATGTGTGTGACTTAGTGGTCATGTTTCTAATCTTCTAGTAGTGTTTTGTAGAGTTGATGATTGAGAATGAGCGAAGAAGTGTAGAGTGATCCAAAAGGTTGTTTTGGATGTATTGCTTGTGTGTGAATGATTGAAAAAATGTGAAGGGTTTAAGAGAGATATTATTAATTATTTTTCAATCATATTAAAATGAAATCATAGTTTTGGAGGTGTTGATATTAGAAGGTGTTGTGTGGGTGCTCAACATCTAGGGCAAGTGGGTACTTATTCATGCTTAGGGGTTGGTGCTCATGAAGTGGGTGATTAACTAAAGTCTATTGTTTGTCATATATTATAGGAATTTAGTTCATGTGTCTATAGGATTGAGAGTGGGTTTTATCACCATGAGGGTTTCCCACATAATTCATGTGTTATGTGCTTTTGATCTTGCATGGCTTTCTTTGTTTATTGTAATGAATGATTTATATGCTTCATGAATGCTTATGTTGAATGGTTAAGGGTTTTGAAGGATTGTAATTGAAGTTTATTTGCTTACATCATTGATTCACACACCCCTCTTAGTGATTATACACTAAAAATTGGTATCAAAGCCACACCTTCTTTGCAAGTCTAACCACTTGAAGGTGATCAAAGGTATAATGAGTAGTCATCAAATGCAAGGTGATTTATTTACTAAGTAAGAACCACTATTAAATGGATCCAACTATGTTTTTGGGAGTTTAAAGATGAATACCTATATCATGTCTCTAGGGTTTGACATTTGGTAATATATTATGGATGGGTATTCTATACCCCCTACTCCTCCAAATATTGTAGATGATAAGAAGTTGAGTGAAAACAATTATAAAGATATGAATGTTATCATTTTTGGCCTTTTAGAGGCTTAGTTCACCGGGGTGATTCATTGAAATTTTACCAATGAAATATAAGACAAATTATAGATCATTTATGAAGGGGATTTAAAGGTTAAGTTGGATAAATTACATACTTATCAAAGGCAATTTGAGGGCCTTAAAATTAAGGAAGAAGATACTATGGCATCCTATCTTTTAAGGGTTAATGAGGTGGTAAACATGATCATAGGTTTTGGAGAGGAGATGAAGAAGCTACTATAGTACATAAATTATTAAGGTCTCTCACCCTTAAGTTTGATTAAAAAAAAAAATGTTTTAGAAGAAAGTCATGATCTCACCAAGATGAAGATAGATAAATTTCATATAATCCTTACTACTTATGATATGAGAGTCAATGAGCACAAACCACCAAAGAAGGAAGAATCCTTCAACGTGATCAAGGAGACAAAAGAAAAGAAGAACAAGTTAAGTCTTGAAGACTTTGATTGTAATGAATAACTTGAAGACATGATTAAAATAAAGTTGAATGTAAGATTAGGTAAATATGAATGAAATATTCCTTTTAAATGATTTTCATGTGGTAAAGTTGGTCATTTTTTAGCTAACTGTCTAGATATAGGTAGGTTTGAATATAAGGAAGCTCATAAGAAATCTCATGAAGATGAGCACAGGAAATTTAAGGGTCTTAGAAAATAAAAAGGTTATTCAATAGGAGAAATGGAAAGAATGAGTCATACAAAAGTAACAAAAGTCTCTATCATGAAGAAGATAGTAACTTATCTTCTAAAAAATAAGGAAACACATCAATTAGTGATGATGCATCTCATGATGAGAACAATGAGACACTATTCATATCTCTTAAGGATGATGTTAGTGAATTTTCTTTAGACAGATATATCTTTGTTGGAGATAACTCAGAGGAACAAGATGAGAAAGTCACTCTTGAAGACAAATATCTAAACACCTTGGAAAGGTTGAAGTTTCTACAAGGAAAGAATAGAAAGAAAGTTTCCTTGATAAAATTGGCTTCTTTGAAGAAAGAATGAGAAATTAAATCAAATATCATGATGAGATCACTCTACATCTTGAAACTCAAGTTTTTACCTTATGTGAGGAAGTAAAGAGTAAGGATGAAGAATGTGTCAAATATAAAACATAGATGGAGTCTTTAAAAGAGAAACTAGATCAAGCTATGATTAAGCTTGAAATATATTAGAAGTTTGATACAAGAAGTAATAAGCTTGGTGAGATGATTGAAAATCAAAGAGTGATTAAAGATAGGACTAGTCTTGGTTTCAATCATGATCAAGTGAAGTTAGATGCTATGACAAGCATATGTTTTTTAATAATACTATGAATAATCAAAGGTCTTCAAGTGGTAGGTCTGGATTTGGCTTCACTAAGAATCAAGGATAGTGTAAAAGAGTCATAATTTAGGCCAATAAGAGGGTAAATCATATTAGATAGATCAATCTTATAAGGTACGTAAATTACTTTAATGGTTACTGTCATTATTGTCTTCAGTTTGGTCATAGGATTATTGACAACAAAATAAAATCTCTTACTAAGATATTTTCATGGAATTATGAGAAAGATAATGACAAGCATGAATAATATCATAACTCAACATAGTCAACTAGTCCACAATGAAAGCATGACATCTTGTGCTACAAGTGTCAAGGAATTGATCATATTGCAAGGTCTTGCAATGCCTTTGTTATTAAATTAAATGATCAGGTCTATGAATGGGATAATAAAACTTCAAGGAGTTATCATGTAGCCCATACACAAGGTATGTAAAATTAGAGAAACTTAATTTATTTCAAATGTCAATAGAGAGGTCACATAGTAAGGTTATATAGGAATGATAATAATTCTACTATAAGGAATGTCAATCCTAATATGAAGAAAAGGATCTATAATGAATGGAGACCCAAAGAGGTGAATGAAAATCCGATTTAAAATGGATTATTTTTCATAGAAGAACAAGGTATAGGTTTAAGTAGTTAATAATAGGTCTTATCTAACCAAATGGACAAAATAATCAAGCAAGATTCCAAGTCTAAAGGAAAGAATGAAGTTAAGGACCCATTCAAAGTCAACTTAATGATGAGACATGCCTGCAAGTCTAATGAGAGTATGGAGATATGGGAGTCTCTTGAGTTTTGGGAATTATAATTTTTCTTTGACAAGTGGGTGTATTTACCTATGATTCTTAGGAGACATATTTTAAATATAGAAGTATGTGTGCTCTAGGTGATGTACAAGATGTTATAATCAGTACAAAGGTAAGCAGAGTTATTTATTGGTCTTTAAGACCAATGCTATTATGGTATAGAATTGATGATATTATGTTTCCAAGCCTTGTTTTTTTCATATAAGGTCATTGGTAAAGGAGGATAAACAAGTTCATGAGCTTCCTCTAAATGTTTATGATGAAAATCTCCAAAAAACCTGTTCAGGGACATTGGTCCTAAAGGTAAGTTTGAGTCAATCTTTGAAGCTTGGTTTAGTTGGTTAAATCATGAAGAATAAAGGTAATATTGATTTAGATTGTTGATATGACTTTTCAAAGTTTATTCTATGGGTTAAAATGTGATAATTTGGTCAAAAGAACCATTCATGACCATTTTTTTAGTTTGACCATTTTGCTCAATGTTCACTGCTTAGTGAGAGCTCATCATGCAAAATTGGTGTTTTGAGGTCTATAAGGATAAACAAGGGTTGAGGTTAGTTGTATTTTATGTTTATATATGTATAAGGTGCATTTTGAGTTTAAAAATGATCTCATGACCTTTTGAAGGTGTTTTGGCATAGTCATAGGTGTATACATAGGGTTTACAAGCACAATATGATTGGTTCCAAGTGTAAAATAAATATTGGTGAGTGTTCAAGCTTATTTTGTGGTATATAAAGGTGTGTTACACTCATAAAAGTTTGTCCCAAGTGGTTTTAGGATTTAAATGCCTTTTAAGGGTGAGTTGAATATTTATGATGGCTCTCAGATATGATAGTCTTTACTTAAGGGCTAGCAGGCCAAAAACCATTTCATGGTTCTATGGGTTCCCCAAAGAGTAAAATCTCAATAATTTTTTTAGTAGTCTGATTTGGTGATATCTAGGTGTGATAGAAGTTTTAAGAACTAGCTTTGACTAGAATATGGTAAGTTAACCATGTCTTTTATTGATGCCCTAGTGTTTTAGCCCATGTGGGTTAGTGTCATTCCCAAATGATTTGAGGTATTAGGATTATTAATAAATTTTAATTTACAAATGGGTTCTCCAAACATATTTCACATTCATATGGAAGTGTATAGTTTGTTTTATGGTTGAGAATTTGTGCAAATGGAGAGCTAATTAGTAGGTCAGTTTGTGAAGGAACTATAGTGCAAAGGAAGATTTAGGTGATGAAAACTGGCATGCATGAAGGGGAATATGATTTTGCATTAGATATGACTTTTCAAGTCATGGATATCTCTACATAGAAAATTATGGGCTCTTCAAGGTTTAGGTAGGGTTACTAGGCCTGTCCATAAGGCTAGGTGATTCAAATGGAATTTTTGGTCATTTTATCCATAATATCAATGTATTATTGTTCTAATATGAGTATATCAATCTATTTTGAGCATATTTCATATTTTAATAATGGCTTGAACATTTATTAATGGTCATGGAGTTGGCTTATGAGAGAAAATATGAAGGCAACTATGAAGTTTCATCATGGTTAGAGATGGTTTGAAGGTGCTCAAAGGGTGAATAAGTTCAGATGACTTAGGGGGAGTTATTATCAATATTATTTTGGTTTTATCAATCCTATCTACTTGATGTTGTGTGTTTCTTCTTCATATAATAGTGCATGGTCAAAGAAGAGTATTGTCAAAGAGCAGGTTTGACGTAGTTATGGTAAGAAATGGTATGCACAGTGATAGGGGGATTTAATATCATCTATTATAGGAGGTAACTTTCTTTTTTTGGATTTTAAAAAATTTACAGGTCCTCAAGATCATAAGGTAATCCCACTTTATCATTGTTTCAAAGGGGAGAAAATGTTTATAGATGGAGAAAAAGTATGTGAATGGCTTTGTGTTAGTGTTTACAAGTATTGAAATCAATGAAAAAGGGGGAGATTGTTGAGGTGATGTTAGTGATGAATAAAATGTGTCCAAGAGTGTTCGTGAGGTGTTAACTATTCTAGAAGATCAATGATAAAGTGTGACTTAGTGATCATCCATGGACCTTGCAGTGTTTGCTTGGTTAGGCAAAGGTGATAGATGTTGATGATGTGTTGACCATATTTGAGGGATAATATGGGGTGTAATAAGTGATTGGTGTATTTTTGGAAGTAAAATGAATCATTCTGAGTAGTCTTGTGAAGGTCTAGTTATCCTAGTCATCTTGGTAGAGTTTCCTGAGTAAGCAGATTGATGATGTCAACATTCATACATGTGAAGGTGTCAGAAAAAAGTGATCACATGGGTTTGTTATGTTTTGTACCTAAAACATGTGTTAAAAATTTAATTCCTTAAAATTATGTATATCAAGGATATGGTGGTTCTAAGTTTCTCTTTCAATCATATTTATTCATTTCCATAGCCAATTTTGTATTAAAAAGTGTGTTGGAATTCAAATATTTAAATTTATAATTGAAAACCACTCTACAATGTTTTGTTTATAAATTTTTAAAATGGATGAATGTGATGATGGCTTAAAAATAAAAA
This sequence comes from Torreya grandis, assembly GCA_037957365.1. NCBI lineage: Eukaryota > Viridiplantae > Streptophyta > Pinopsida > Cupressales > Taxaceae > Torreya > Torreya grandis. The sequence goes on along the minus strand of JARHVA010006377.1, from coordinate 115,877 downwards.
TGGCAAATAAATTCAAGATAAATCTTTGAAATTGATTTGGATGTTTGACTAGTCATATAATTGCATTTATTGTGGTTCAAAGTTCACTAAGGATTTTACTTTTTTCTGCAAGTGACTCAAGAAGCATGTTTTGTTTTTATTGATAGTGTTTGAAATTGTTATGGTGATTTATATATTGGAGAGTGTTGTATACTACATTAGGATAATATATATGTATTTTTTATGTTTGAAAAATCCATATTCAATATGAACCATTGCTTTAATGTTAACTATTTGTTCGTTCACAATGTTTTCATAAACATGGCAAATGATTGAATGGTTTTGCATATGTAGAGGTGTGTAGTGACGAATGTAATAACTTTAATGTCTTAGGGGTCATTTGGAGTGGACCTATTTGATTTTAAGTGGTCTTGTGTTTTCTATTTTTGCTTAGTGAAGTGTTAAAAGGATGAATAGGTATCCATAGACCTAACAAGGCTACTTAGGCCTAATTGAAAGGTGTTACTACTTAAGGGTGATATAGCAAAGCTATGGTCAACATATTTAGGTTATGTTGATATTTTTATAAGTGGGATATAAGCCTTAAGGGTTAAGGAAAGTGTTGTGTCCAACCAAGAAGGTGGTGATCATATAGACTCTATAAAGAGCAAAATCAAAGATGAAAGTTTCTAGATATATGAGCAAAGAGAAGAGAAGAGTGAGTAAGCATGGTGGATGAATTAAAGAGTATATAAGTGTGAGGGATATGTGTGTGACCTATTTGTCATGTTTTTGATATTATAATAGTGTTTTTTAGAGTTTATGATTTAGAATGATCATAGAAGTGTAGAGTGATCCAAAAGGTTGTTTTGGATACAATGCTTGTGTGTGAAGGCTTGAAAAAGTGTGAATGGTTAAAGAGATATATTATTAATTATTTATACATAAGATTGGAATGAAATAAAAGTTATAGAGTTTTTAAAATTAGAAGGTCTTGTGTGGGTGCTCAACACCTAGGGCAAGTGGGTCCTTGTCCACGCTTAGGGGTTGGTACTCCTTATTAAGTGGGTGGTTCACTAACGTCTCTTATTTGTTATCTCTTATAGGATTTTAGTGCATGTGTTTTTAGGATTGATAGTGGTTTTTATCCCCCATGAGGATTCCCACATAATTCATGTGTTATGTGCTTTTGATCTTGCATGGTTTTCTGTATTCATTATAATGAATGATCTATATGATTCACGAATGCTTATGTTAAATGGTTAAGGATTTTTAAGGATTGGATTTGAATTTGATTTGATTTCATCACTAATTCACGCCCCTCTCTCAATGATTTTACCTCCAATAATATCTCTTTTATGGTCTCTAGTAGATTTAAATATTTTTTTCCCTTAATTGCCAAACTTGTTACATGTGCAATTAGCTCCTCCTTCATTGACAAAGTGACCCCATTAATATTAATAGTTTTTTCTTCCAAAGAATTATCAAAAAGAGTTGATATATGCCTATCATGCCCTTATGTTTTCTCCATGAACCCTAAAAATCCCCTAAATTACAAAACCTCACAAATTATCTTTTTCTTCTTTAATTATTGTGGTAATTTAGGTTTAATTATGTTCAAAAATCACATTGTGATCATAGTAATTCCTATATGGGGATGAAAGAGTCTTTCCCAAATCCAAAATGTAATCTCTCCAACACACCACATGGCTATATTTTTGCTACTTTTGGTATTAGATAAATCAAATAGATGTGTCATCAAGTTTATAATCTTGTCAAAAATCCTAACAAAGGATAACCAAACCATTAAAATGCAATGAAAAAACTTAATACTAAGTTCCCAAAATCTCCTCCCCTAGACTTTAGAGGGTTCCCCAATTCCTCATATGGAATGTTCATTGGGTAAACTTGACTCTTTATTCTTTGGACAAGGTCCCTAGGAAACTCTTCAAAGTCCATCTAAGAAGTTTGACCTAATGAGGCCACACTCTTATTTGTGAACCAATCCACTATAGTGTTTCCCTCATAATATCTGTGTTGAATAAAGACTTGATGCATGGAGTCCAGAATGGATATTGCTTCCTCTATTACTTGTTTAATGATCTAGCTAGTGAAATTTTCCCTAGATGGACAATTTAATATATTAATATAATCTCCATTTATTATGAGTTTTTGCACTCCCAATTATTATGCCAATTTAAGCCCCCACAGAGCCACAAGTGCTTCAGAGCAGTGATTAGAATTAACACCCATATCTCTAGAATAAGATTGTACTAAGTTTCCATGATATTCTCTTAGGACACAATCTCCTCTATTTTGGCTTAGATTCCCTTTTGAATCTCCATCAAAGTTGAGCTTTAGCCAACCCAAAGGAGGGGGTTTCCATTTAGTTATTGTTCTAATCTCATCTTTAGGCTTACCTAATCCATAGGTGTCAATTTTCCATTTAAGAGAATGTATTTGTTCAAATGAGAGGATGATTTTACCTTTATTATTAAGATAAATTTTGAATTTCTCCAAACTATTTTCAAATATCCTTTTGGATCTTACTTTGTTACATTTATTCTCTCTAAATATCCTATTATTGCACTCTCCCCAAATTCTCCAAATGATATGAGGCAAAGAAGGGGAACTCCCATTAGTTCCATACTTCCATCAAAGATCTTTCCTATACCTAATATAAATTAAATTTAAGAATAAAATAATTCCAAATTTACTATGAGTAAGTGTAGTCCAAGAGCAAATGGGATACATATTCATTATCCTTTTCACAAAGGACACATATATTATTTAAAACACACCCTCTTTTTATTAACTTGTCCATGGTAGGTATTCTATTTTTAACTAAAACCCAAAGGAATAAATCTATTTTAGGTATAAGCCATTTGTCCTATAAAATGTCCCAATTGTAGATGCCATCATGGTTCTATTCCAATAGTCTGTACCCTAATTTTTATTTATAATGACCATTGGAAGACTTCTTCCATACAAGTTGATACTCTATATTATTGAAAGGTATATGAACATTTCTAAATTTTTTTTACAAGTTAGATGACCTTAAATAATATTTGTGGTTAATTTTATATAAACTCAATATTTTCTAGAAGTTGGCACCTTCCACCACCTACCAATAATCTTTAACTTTATGACCATACTTATTATAAATACCCTCTTGTAAAAAATTATAAGTCTCAGATTGACTGAGAGGATTATAAAAGACCCATGAGTCTTTACAAAAATCCACCTTGTGACCATTTCCAATCTTCCATTTAGAACTAGTTTAAAAAAAATCCTTATTAGAAATCAAAAAATTCTAAAAATGGGAGTTCTGTACAAATTGAACTTATACAATAATGTTTAATGGTTCACAACCATATAAGTATTTTAAAGATAGAATTTTAACCTAGAAGGTATTTTTATTGACAAATATTGAAACAAAATTTGAAATAAGTGCTTTCTTCATCATCTACAAGTTCCTTAAGCCAAGACTGCCATGTTTTATTTTGGTACAAACTTTATTCTAGTTAATGAGATGAAATATATTTATTTATTTAGTATCATGCCAAATAAAATTACATTGAATATTTTTTATCTTATTCTCAATACACTTGGTCAAATTAAAAAGTGAAATAAGATATACAGGAAGACTTTAAAACACACTTTTGATTAGCAAGACCGTGCCTACCTAAGATAAAATCTTACCTTTCAAGCCTGTAAAGATTTCTTTGAAATCTCTCAATTAATTGATTACACATTGAAAATAAGAGATGATTATTAAAAATAGGCATACCAATATAATATGAAGGTAAAAATTTTTGATCATGGTCATTGATGTCAAAGAAAGCATAAGACACTAGTGCATTATTGACAAAGAAGTTGTATTTATTATTTTGGAGAGATATGACACATTTACAAGTCTATAAGGATAAATAAAAAGTTTTAAGGCATACATATATGTATTTTTGAAGATATGGTGTGTCACTTGATCATTTATAATGAGAAACATGCACATTCTAGCTTAAGAGAAACCAAACCGTCACTGCACGTCACACATATATAAATAAACCAACAATTTTGTGCATTTATTTTTGGTTCTCAAAAAGACAATTGAGGATAAATGATTTCATGGAGATGTTTTTTTTAGTGTAAATAAGGTCCCCTAAAAATTTGGACCCTTGAAGTGTTTTCTATCTCAAGTTATAAACCTTCAAATTTTCTCTTAAAAACTATGATGGGCCAAATACTGTCAAGTTTAACTTCATTGAAGTATGAGGTCACTAGATATTTGATCTAATAGTGAGTTTTCATAATCCAAATATTGATCCAATAGTTCATATTTAGTCAAAATTTCAAATAGTCTAAGATTACATGTACTTGTGACAAGTGTCTCTATCTCATTAATTTGATAGAAGATCAACGGTTTGCAAGCATTCTTACTGACAAAGATCAAAAGTGTGGGTTGAGTCAAAAGTTAAATGTGTAGAAGGCATGCTAAGCTACTAAGTGGGAAAATTAGGGGAGGTATTATCTAAGATCAATAATGAGCATTACAAGATAAATATTAATATACTCAAAGAAGATCGATGGTGCATATTTGTTCATAGATGCTAGGGAGCATGAAATGAGAATAAATTGCTCAATGTTTAATATTTTCTCAGTGATGGTTGGAATTCAAATTTTCAAATTTTTGAATTAAAACTAATTCTTTTTTTAAATCTATAACATGATATAAGACAAAAATTTTGATGCAATAAAACTCAAAGTTGTATAGAAATTCAAGGTGCATCCATTGAATCTGGTTAGAAGGTCAGAATGTTTATACAGGTGAATATATGGAGCTTCAAAGTTGAATGTTTATTATTTTATGGTGTTAATGTGTAAAAAATAATGTTTGATCAATTTGTGGTTTGGAAAAATGGTGTTTTGGTGGGAGCAATCACATGCAGATGTCATAGGGGTATATGGAGTGGAACCATATAGTTAAATCTGATCATAAGTTCTTTATTTGCTCAATAGAGTGTTAAATTGGTGAATAGGTCTCCATGAGACCTATAAGAGATATTAAGGCATAATTAAAAGGTGTAGCTACTTAAGTGTGACCCATATATTCTATGGCCAACTCGTGACAATGTATTGGAGATATGTATTATCATGTTAGATGTCTTAATGGTTAAGGCAAGTCTTATGGCCGACCAAGAAGATAATATTCAAGAATAATATATAAATAGTGGATACCAAGGCAATGGTTTCTATACTTAATGTTTATGAATTGAGAGAGCATAAGGTAGAGGTGAAGGAAAGATATTATAGTGAGTGTGCTCAGTGGATGAACTAAAGTACAAAATAGATTGAGGATGAGCAAATAAAACTAGAGAGATCCAAAAGGATGTTTTCGATGCATTACTTGTATGATAAAGTTTGAGTGTGAAATATTGGTGTTAAACATTATTTATCCAATTATATTTATATACAATTAGAGTTATAGAGTTGTTGATTTCATAGGTCATGTGTGCATGCTCAATATATAGAACATGTGCATGATTATTCATACTTAGGGGTGGGTTATCCTTATGAAGTGGGTGCTTCAATAAAAGGTCTCATGTTTTTAATCATCTTATAAGGCAAGTATTCAATGTTTTTGTAGGCTTGAGAGTGGGTTTTATTCCCCAGGAGGGTTTCCCACGTAGATGTTGTGTTATGTGTGTGATCTTGCATCATCTTGATTATTCATTATTATAAACATCTTGTATGATTTATGAATGCTTGTGGTCATTAATTAATAATTGAAAGGATTAAAATTAAAGTTTGAAATATCTTGTATCATTTATTCATCCCCCTCTTAGTGATTGTACCTCCAATAATTGGTATCAGATCAGGACCTTCTGTGTAAGTTTAACCACTTGAAGGTGATCTAAGGTACATTATGGCAAGTCAACATATTTATGGTTTATGTACAAAGAAAGCATCTTTTCTAAATGGGTCAAATTATGATTTTTAGAGTACAAAGATGAGGACATACATCATGTATATAGGTTTTTATATTTGGTAGTCTATCATGGATGGTTACACTATGCTAGCTATGCCTCTAACTAGTGTTGTTGATAAGAAGTTGAGTGAGAATAATTCAAAAGCTATGAATGCTATCATTTATGGTCTATCTAATGATGAGTTCACCAAAGTGATCCATTATAATTCTACCAAATAAATTTGGGTCAAATTATAGACTATCTATGAAGTATACTCTAAGGTAAAACTAGCCAAGTTACAAACCTATAAAAGGTAATTTGAAGGTCTCAAAATGAAGGAAGAAGATATTATAGAATCATATATTCTAAGGGTTGATGAGGTAGTAAATATGATTAGAGGTATTAGAGAGATAATTGATGAAACTAATATAATATATAAGGTACTAAGGACTCTTACATTCAAGTTTGATTCAAAGGTTTATGTTGTAGAAGAAAGTTATGATCTCACTTAGATGAAGATTGATGAACTGCATTGCATCCTTACTACCTATGAGATGAGAGTTAATGAGGACATACCTCCTAAGAAGGAAATTTCCTTCAAGGTTATCAATAAGATAAAATCAAGGAATAACAAGTTAATTCTTAAATGGTTTTGTCTTAATGAAGATCAACTTGAAGCCATGATTAAATAAAATTAAATGTAGGATTAGGTAAGTATGAAAGAAAACTTCCTTTCAAATGTTTTTCATATGGTAAAGTTGGTCATTTTTTAGTTATATGTTTAGTTATAGAAAATTTTGAACATAAATAAGCTCATAAGGAATCTAATGAGGATGAACATAAGAAATATGAATCTCCTAACAAGTACAAAAAGTTCTTCAGCCAAAGAAGGAATCATATATAGGTAGTAAGAGCCTTTATCATGAAGAATATGGTAACTCATCTTTATAAGAATATGGAAACACATCTAAAAGTGATGCTTATTTTCATAATTGGGGCATGGATACATTGTTCATGGCTCTTATTGATGATGAAGGTGAATGTTCTTTAGGCATAGATTTATTTGGTGGAGATAGCTTAGAAGAAAAAGATGAGAAAGTCACTCTTGAATATAAATATATAGATATTATGGAAGAAATTATGTTATTGTAAAGAAATAACATAAATTAAGATTTCTTGATCTAATCTTATGAGGATCAAATTGGACTTTTTAAAGGTAGGCTAAGTAATGAAGTCAAGGAGCATGATGAGATCACACAATAATTTAAAACTCAAGTTTGTTCTCTTAATGAAGAAGTAAAGAATAAGGATGAAGAGTGTATCATATATCAATAAGAGATAGAGTATTTACAAATGAAACTAAACCAATTTATGAGAAAATATATAGCTTATGATTCAGATAATAAGGATGAATTGATGAATGCTCTTGAAGATTTGAATATTGAGAAGAAAAAGAAAAAAGAAATGATGTCACAAATCAAGGACTATGAAGAACAATTTAGTGTGTTTAAAGCAATAGTGAATGAAGACACTACAAAACATGAAGATATAGTCAAACATATTAGTTGCCATTTAGAAATCCTATCTGCAAGCCTAAAAGTTAAAGAAGATGAGTTTTCAAGGTATGTGATTGAAAATGAGTTATTGAAAACTAATTTAGACAAGACATCTTATAAGGTGAAATATTTTATAAAGTTTTAAAAGAGCTCAAATGATGTGGAAAATATTATAAGTAGTCAAAAGCATGCAAGCGATAGAATTGGTCTTGGATACAAAGAAGAAAAAATCATGTAACTCAAGACAAGATAAAGGTTAATGTGAACAAGGACAATCAAACTTTGAAGATCAATCATTAGTCAAGAAATGAAGGTGTTGGTAGAATGAAGACAAATAATATTAGACAACTAAATGCTATGAGGTATTCTAATTTCAATGGTCATTGTTACTCCTACAATCAGTTTGGTCATAGGTCAAAAGATTGTAAAATATCCACAAGGAATGAATTTTCAAGAAATTATGATAAAGACAATGGTAAGCATTAATAACATCATCACTCAAGATAGTTAATATGTTCACAAGGAAAAAATGACATCTTTTGCTACAAATATCAAGGATTTGGTCATATTGCAGAGTTTTGTAATATCTTCATCAAGAGACCAAATGATCAGGTACATAAATGAATTCATGAAACTTTAAGGAATAATCATATGTCTCAATCACAAGGTATGTACAATCTAAGAAATCTCATCTATTTCAATTGTCATGAGAAAGGTCACATAGCAAGGTTCTGTAAGAATGATTAGTATTCTACTTCAAATATTATTAATCCTAACATGAAGAGAAGGAACCATAGTGAATGGAGGCCAAATAAAGTAAATGAAAAATAAGCTCAAAAAGGATTATTTTCCATGACAGAACAAGGAAAAAGTTTAATTATCAACGAATAATGCTTATTTATCCAAATGGACAAGGAAATGAAGTGGGATCCTAAGATAAAATAAAATATTAAGGTTGATAACAACTCATTCAAATAAAATATGAAGATGAGGAAGTATTACAAGTCAAGTGAGAGCATGGAGATATGTAAATATCTTGAGTTTTGGGATCTTTAGTCCCTCTATGATAGGTGTGTGTCTCTACCTATGTTTATTAGGAGACATCTTTCATATATGGAATCACGTGTGTGTGCTCTAGGTAATGATCAAAGTGCTAATCAGTACAAAGATAGAATGCAAAGGGTAAGCAAAAGATTTTGAAAGATAATCTTGTAATCAAAGATAGTTTGAGAAAGTTGAATTAGTTTAGATGTTGGTTTAATAGGTTGATTAGTCAAGACAAGGATAATTCAATGTAGGAAAAGAATATCATTTGAAGATGTGTTCGGCTAAGGGGGAACTAACTTAATTAGCTTAAGTGTCTTGAATAAGTGTGAATGATGTAAGGGGGATAATATGTGAAGATGCTTCAGTCATTATAAAAGTGTGAATATGTCTGATATAGTTGTGAATTTAATAATTTTGATATGATGGCTTGATTAAACCAAGTCATGTATTTTGAAAAGGTATTTATTTTTAATGCATGAAAGAAGAAAGCTTGTGAGTTCTATAGGTAGATAGGTCCAAGGATAAAAAAATTCCAAGTTTAGATCAATGTATGTGAAAGAACAGATGACATGAGATGGATCTTGATGTTATGGGGAGATTTTAAAACTCTGAGTAGTTTGTCAAATCCAAAGATCAAAGAATTCCAAGTTCATACTGATTCATGTCAAAGGGGAGAAATTAATTCATATGCTTAAAATTAGGTAATTATCCTGAGCATCTTAATAATATTTGAATTCACACATAATGTTGAGGAATGTTTGTTGGCATGTTGAGGAAGAGGCCCTTTGCCATTAATGTCAAAGGGGGAGAAAGATAAAAATAAAGGAGCTCTATTAAAATAGGTAAAAATTCATTCTAAGGGTATTTTTCCATCAATGACAAAGGGGGATATTATTGAGTATGGTAATTGATGTTAGGTTGTCATTGATGTTAAAAAAAGCATGAGACACTAGTGCATTATTGATAAATAAGTTGTGTTTGATAATTTTGAAAGATATGGCATATTTGCAGGTTTGTAAGGACAAAGAAGTTTTAAGGCATCCATAGATGTCTTGGTGAAGCCTTGGTGCATCACTTGATCATTTAGAATTAGAAACATGCATCTTATAGCTTAGGAAAAACTAGACCGTCACTGCACGTCATGCAGTTATGAATGAACCATCAAGTTTGTGTATTTATTTATAGTTCTTAGAAAGTCAACTAAGGACAAAATATTTTATGGAGATGTTTTATTTAGTGTCAAGAAGCTCCCATACAAATTTGGACTCTTGAAGTGTTTTCTATTTCAAGTTATAAACCTTAAAATTTTATCTTACAGACTGTGATGGGCCAGAGACTGTCAAGTTTAAATTCATCGAAGTCTGAGGTCACTAGATAGTTGATCTAATAGTGAGCTTTCATCATCTATATCTTGATCTAATGGTGCATATTTTGTCAAAATTTCAAAGAGTCTAAGATTTCATGCACTTGTGACAAATGTCTATATATCATTAATCTAATAGAAGATCAACTATTCATGGGCATTTGTACTAACAAATATTGATGGTGTAGGTCGAGTTAAATGTCAAATGTGCAGAAAGCATGCTGAGATACCAAGTGACACAATCATAGGAGCTTTGATTTAAGATCAATGGTGAGCATTATAAGATAAAGATCAAGATAATCAAAGAATAATAATAATGCATATTTGTTCATACATTATGGGGATCAAGAGATGAGATTAAAGTGCTCAATGTTTAGCATTTGCTCAATGACTTTCGGAATTCAATTATTCAAATTTGTGAAGGAAAACAAGTTCTTAGTTTTTGAGCTATAACTTTTGATCCAAGACGAATTTATTGATGCAGTAAAAATCAAAGTAGTATAGTACTTCAAGGCACATCTAGTGAATCTAGATACAAGGTTTGAATGTTTGTATATGTGAATATATGGATATTAAAAGTTGAATATTTTTTTATTTATGGTGTTCCTATGTACATAATAATATTTGATCAATTTTTGCTTTGATAAAAGGGTGTTTTGGTGGGAGTAATCACATGAAGATGTCATAAGGGGTATATGGAGTGGGACCATATAGTTTAATTTGATTTAATGTTATTTACTTGCTTGAAGTAGTGCTAAATGGGTGAATAGGTCTCCATGAGACCTATAAGAGATATTAAGGTCAGTTGAAAGGAGTAGTTACTTTAGTGTGACTCATAGATGCTATGTCTAACCTGTGACAATGTATTAGCATGTTAGATGTCTTAATAGTTAAGGTAGGTCTTATGACCAACTAAGAAACTAATATTCATGAAGACTCTATAAATAATGGAGACCAAGGCAATGG